>JAAGVU020000113.1:12096011-12120261 GCA_011763525.2 Mormyrus iriodes | reverse complement strand
CCCCCCCCCCACTTGGTGAGGGCTGGCCCATGAATGCTCTCCTGTATCTACTGAAAATGCAGCACAGACCTGAGATTGCAGCAGAGCTTATGACATGGCATTTGGGTTCCACTGTCCCAGCATCATTGAAATTTGGAGCTGCACTGTACTGCACGTCAGTGACCAGTACCCCAGTAGCTTAATGATGCTGTCTTGGTTCATGGTCAGCTTCCAAACTACTTCTGAGATCTAGATATTTTGCGACGTTTTGTTCTAGACTGCTTTTTAGAATCCCTTCTCCCCCTCTGGGGATGTCTCTTCCACCTTATAGTCTAGTATGTCTATTCTTTGTTGCTGTAAGAGGGTAAGGATGGTGGCAGAGGATGCTTGCAGACATGCTCGACAAAGGCAATGTTTCCCACTTTGATCCATGTGTGAATTACGCCAGTTACCTCTTATTGCCATATCCAGATGGTGCTACTGGGAACAAACAGGCCCACTGTAGGATTTCTCAATAGACTGTCTAGACTGGCCTCAGACCAGACAGATACAGCCACCCATCAAATTAGCGTATGTCAGATTTATGGTAATGGTTCACAACAGCTTTCCTGTCAGTGACACCAAGATTTACAGCTCAGTCGTACCACCATTCCCCCGCTCCCCCCCCCTGCCCTGTACCCCATCACCTCCTCGCATCTCAGTTTGCCCTAATTCTAAATTTTAGAATTAATATCCTAATTGCTAAAAAATAAGCTATGTATTTGGACCAAATATAGTCTAAATGCACCAGATATTCTGTCCTGGAGCTTCAGTTCTGGGATGGGAAGAGCGTCACGTGAACCATAGCTTGTTTGGATCTGCTATCATTCTGGTTAACGGGCACAGAGAAAGAGGGTGCACATGTATGAGGATTACCAGAGTTCTTTCATGTCTGACTATGGAGGTAACCTGATACAAGCTCAATGGGATTCACCTTTAGACAGACATCCTGTCCGTTCTCAGTCTAAATGTTTTTCCAAGGCTACTCCTCATCTTTGATCTTGTCTTGGTCAGACAGGGAGTTGGAGCTACCATGTTTGGCAGGAGGTCGATGCTGGTTACTGTGTTGGGAGAATGGGGTGCGTGGTGGTGTTGGGTGGGGGGTTAAATAACTAAACTGTCTGGATCTGTCCCAAATGGATGTACTTTGTTTGCCCTGCTCGTAGCAGAATGGGATGCTTTTGCCCTTTCTCACCCCTCCCACCCAGGAGTATGAAAATGAGGTAGCACTTCATCTCAGCAGAACAGCTGTACAGTGTGTCAAGTCATGGTCTGCTTTTCTTGTGTTATTTATAAAGAATCAAAACCCTTCATCATGTCTGTCCTCCTTCCTGTCTGTGAAATGATAATCAGGGAATAAACTAAGCTACTGTCCCTAACACTGTATCCATCTACTCTGTTATGGAGTATCGCTTTGCTTTTAGAAACACCTGCCCTCAAGGTGGTAGGGTCAGGGCAGCCAAAACTAGCCAATTTGTTACAGTTCAGTCACTGCTAAAAAAAAAAGTGCTTCATTCGTAGCTTGGCAGGATCAGCCGGTAGTGGCCAAGCTTACAATGTAAAGCCATTATGAAAATTAGCTTTGTTTTGTAGGTTAAAATTGAGTTTTTCTGGTCCCGCAGAAGAGGTTGCAGTCAATTCTTTGTCTGCCATGTCCATTTCAAATTGCATAAGTCAATAGCTTCAATATCTAAATGGAATTCCAGATTAACAATTAAAACAACTGAGAAGACTCAAATTCAAAGACTTGTACGATAACGGTGTGTACCATTGTCATGTATATATTTATTCTCACATTATGTTTCAGAGGTGAGGATGACTGGGAGCTAGGTGGTGCTGTGGATTCACTCATAAGCGTGTTTACCTGCAAGGAGGGCACCTCTTTTGGGTACACCAACATGTTAATCGGGTTTCTTTCTTTGAGAGAGGAGTCTACACTTTCCACTTTGGCAGTGCATTTTGGTGCACAGAGACTGACGGTATATTTATACTTGTTGCACCATGTATGTGCATGCCTACGTGCACATCAATATAGTGTAAATGTATTCTGTCAGCATTACTAGTGGTGAGAGACCAAGTGTTCCAATGGAAAAATAACACTAGCAGAGCTGTTTCTCAATATAAACTATTTACTTAATTCACATGCCCATTGTGCAGACATATTTGGTCAAATGGTGATCTCATTTAGTCAGCCACTGGGTTTATCTAATTTACTGGAATATTCTGTCTGGTTCTCTCCAGTGAGTTCCCATGTTTCAGTCAGTTGGAGCAAAGCCTGCTGAGCCATAAACAGGGCTAACCATTTGTGATTTTTAAATCGATGTTGAAGACGAGTGGAGCTGAAGATTTTTGATGCATCAAGTGGTGGAGATTCAAGAATACAGTTCAACTGGATGTAGTTGGACATATAGAGTAATGCCACATTAACTTTTCTAAAGCAGTCCTGTAGAACTGCTTGTGAGTTATATATATGACATGGGAAGTTTGCAAGTTATTGTAGCTTTTATGTGATTCTGTAGCTAGCTAGCTGGATGATTTGTCTGGTTGACTATTTAGTAATCATGCTACTTGGCTAGTTCTTAAGCTGTTAGATGCAATGTTGGCATTGCAATGTTACATGTATGGGGTCCAGTTTGCATCCATAATATATAAGCGAAATTATAGTTTTGCAATTTTTGACAGCTTCATTGGCTGGTTACAGTATCTATGAAGCTTTCTGGTGGCTTAATTCATTGTAACAGGAAGGACATTGCAAATGATCAGCTTAATATTGTTAAAAAGAGCAGTCCAGACTGGTGTTTTTGTTTGAAACGTTTAAGGCATGGATCTGTTTCTGCACCAGAAGCTCTGTATGTGTAATTTTAGATTACCCGGATATGCATGGTTTCTACCCAAATGACAGTATAGCTACTGTTTCATTCATCTGCCCTGTATTTGTTAAACTGTTACGAGGTCTGGTGTCAGACTGATGTTTTTTGCATTTAGTTAAGTAATTAAAGTTTTCTGTTTCAGGCACCCTCAGGTATGGAAACAGGCAGTCATCTCACACTCTAACTTTTTCATGAAAGGCAGGAGGAAATTCACAGTGTAATTATAAAATGCCTTAAAATGTAAACAGGATGAGGATAGGCTAACGTTTATGGATAGGATAGTGGCTAACGTTTAGGATAGTTAGGATAGTGGCTAACGTTTGTGTTCAGGGCTTTGCATAGTTTGAGCTTAGTGCCGTGAGCAGAAACTCATCAGGTTGGCATGGCAACATAGATTCATAATTGTAAGGCTGTTTTCTTAGCTTTTACCCTCCTGTTATATCGTGACTCACTCCTCTTCGCCGCTTCCGCATGTTCCCCCTCTTCTCTAACACCCTGCCCCACTTGACTCCTCACCCATGTTCGCCTCCCCTGCCAGGGCGCTTCAAAGCCATGGCGGCCCGGAATGAAACTGAACGACAGCGACTGACGGGGGGGTGGGAGAAATATGAATGAGTCCCCCTTTCCACAAACCCTCCCACCCGTGCCTTACAACGCCATTGAAGGAAAGTCTGTTATGACTGTTGCTGGTGTGTATTACATGCATATCAGTCAGTGACCCTGTTCTGTTCCAGTTGGAGCCTCATATAAAAAGCTGTCATTCGGAGGATGATTGAGCTCTGCAGACAAGTGCTGGCCTTAGGCTGCCTGTGGCTGTCTGGATGAGCGGGCAGGGAATGCCAGGACCAGCCAATGTCAAATGGGGGATATTCCCCCCCCTCCACAGCCTTGGCCCAATCGCATTACATCCACTACACTCACTCTGAAGCTCAGATGAGTCTGGAATTGTTTCGCAGTTGGAGTGCCAAACCTTTCGGTATAAGTTGCAGGTCACTTTTTCAAATGGTCTAAATGCAGAATATCCAGTTTTGTCTTCCCTGTTTTACTGTTACAACCTGATGGCAAATGACGTGAGAGCAGCAGGTTGCTGATTAGTGTCCTGCATGGCTGCGTTGGAGAATCAGCAGTGGATTGACTGCAATGACTGTTCATGTCAACACTGTGAATAATTTTCAAAAAATGAGCTTTGGATGATCAGGAAAACCAAGCATATTATTGTGGAACAGTAATTAAAGCAGTCTCTCTTTAGTTGAATAAAAGAGTAGATTTTTATAAAAATGCATACCCGGTTATTGCATAATTTGGATAAAGCAGAAGGCTTCTTTCCCAGAGGAAAGGGAAAAAATGTTGGTCTCTAATTTTCTGCTCTGTTTCTCCTATATTACAAGGAAATCACTTCAGACCAGCAATAAGTGATGTTGCTTCTAGTCATTTTAGCTTCTTACTGATAGGAAATCGTTCTGGAAAATCCCAGGAAAGGCCAGGTTGGACATAAAGAACTCCTTTTATGTTGGTTCTTCTAGAAGTCTCCAGTGGGGCTAAATTTGTCTCCCCTTCAAGTGTCCCAGGACGCACTAACATGATGTTACTATAAAATTCTAAATGACTCATCATCTTACCACCATTTGTCAGAATTATGATTGATCATTATTTTTAACCTCCATGTATGCAGTTTTTGTTCCAACAGCAGTTTATTTTTTTATTTGGACAAGGCATTTTTTTCCTCTAAAATCATTATATAGCTCATCAGTGAATACCAAAGTCATTGAAAAGTTCAGACGTTGCTGTTAGCACACACTACCCATATGAAAAATACTGCAGGGATGAGAACTGAATCAATATGTAGTCGGGTTAAATGGGGCTTTATTGTCACACCATCCATATTCAGTATACTGCACACAGTGACACAAACTACGTGTTATTTTTTCTTCCAAAACTGGTTCCTTTGCTTAAAAGCAACCATTTCTAAGCAGACTTACTTTCACTATAGTTTGTCAAAACATGATCTGTTGTAATGGTGAAGAAAAGTGGTTTGTCCCATTAAAGGCTACCTTAATTGTTGTATTTCAGACTGAAATGAACTAAAAGGGCAGAGGACTGCTGGGGATGACTCGGACTTGGGGAGCCACTTGCTTGTTTGTGTAGCTCCGTATTGTTCCGTAGAGGTTACAATTGCGTTGATATTTAATCCTGTGCTATGGCAGAGTGGATTTAGCGCAGCTGTGTCTGCTGTTCCTGGATATAATGTTGTTAAATCTTTGTTTGAGAGCCAGGACTGGCCGTCTGCCAGGCCGCTTAATTATGTCGGCTGTTTGATGTCTTGACATCATTTTTTTTTCTTTTCTTTTTTTGTCAAACAGCATCTAGGAGGGTGTATATGGTGGACCTTTGAACATAGTGTGTCATGCAATGAAATGAGGCAGTGTAGGTAATATCTGCCCAGAATATTTACTTAATTCTTAATTTGCATAAAACCCAACTAATCAGCTTCTGCGACTGCAAAAAAAACCCCATGAGGTAATGTCTGGCAGCCTTTTTGTGGAGACAAAATGAAAACATTTTAGTAAGGAGTGATTGATAAATTAGGAACTGAGCATCAAGCAGCTCTTATGGAAGGGATTTGGCAACGTTTTATATCTTGGGGCGAGGGGTTGGAATTAATAAGTCACAACCTAAAAACTTTTCTGGCATCTTCTCATCACTGTCGCAAATGGCACTGTTAACCCGTTGTTATGTTACAAGTGTAGGTTTGTGTGAGGGGCTTGGAACTCCTCTGATTCCATGGGGATGTACTTAAAGGGTTAAAGGGAGCATGACGGCATGTAAGACAGAGCCGAGGGCGCGATCGACGTGCTCCGTCAGGGTGACAGGATGGAGTGAATCTTACATTCTTGGAAGCGCAGGAATGAGGGCCTCTGCCTTCGGAATATTTGCTTTTCCTCTTTCTGAGCCTTTGCACCAAGCGACCTCATAAATCACTTTGTCAGCTGATCAAGATGAGGCTGTCTGATGTCAAAGGGGGTGAAAGAGGGGGTCATGGGGTCAGAGGCTGGGCACTGTTTTCTTACAGCTACTGTTGTGAAATTTGCTTCCGCTTCTTCACTGTAACTGGTTTCTTGTCTGCCCTCTCCTGCAGTTTTCACCTATCCAGACAGGCTACTTGATTTCCAGTTGGCAGTCAGCGTATGCATAGATCTGGAAGGTCTGGACATCTGTAAAGAATTAAAGTTAAATGACAGAGAGAAACCATTAGCTTTGGGGGAGGTCTGGAAATTCAGCGCATGTTTTACATTTGCACAATAAACAACATGACATTTTGTACTCTGCAGTCCACTTGTGCAATGTTAAAAAGATTTTTGAATGATGAAAGTGTGCCTTTTTGTGCCATTTAATTACATTGTAAATTGCGTTGTAAGGCACTATCAAAACAGTACAATATGTAACGGACTTTCAAAGTTTTAAATTTGCTTTGAAAAGGACTATTATGTAGGTTAATGGGAGCTCTCCATGATGTATTTTGTGGCGTCATGAAAATGGAGGTGAGAAGTGAACTGCAGGACTTTACCTGGAGAGGTGGACTGCCTGTATGTGCCGTCGCTCTGATTTCCCTCTCTTGCTGCCGGGGCCCTCGCTAGCCGAATCGGCCACCCGGCTGCCGATATTATGAGGCCGTCTGGCTGACAACCTGCATGCTGTGTCTGCTGCCAGAGATGTTTCCTTAACAGCTGCATGCTGCCTCTTTTTTTGGTCATCCCCTCCTGGGACAAAGAACATGCCGTAATCTGTGCTGGAGGGTTGCTGGCTGGCTGCTGGGGGCGTTTGTGGTTGTGGCCATGGATTCCCTGCATTGCCGGTGCCATCAAAGCCCCATTCCCCCTCAGATATTTAGCGTTGTGTTTTTTTTCCCCCTCCTCTATTTATCATGTGCTCTAAATTAAGGTCTACTCAAGCAGTGCTTCATTTTGGCCATGGCCGCCAGTGTTTGGGTTGTGATATGGAAAGCCTGCTAAAGCTGTTTATGGCATGTATGTACCAGGTGTTGATTTTGGCCCTTGGTCATTTCTTAAAGGCAGGAGATGTGCACACTAGCTGGGGCGATGGCTGCCCCATACATGAGGCTTTCCTAAGGTTTTTCTTTTAATTGTTTTTATCTTGAAACATGCAATACCTTTTAACATTTTCTGCTCATGCTTGCGCACATAAAGAAGCAGTAAGACGTTAGGGAAGAACAAAATTAAAACATTCCACCAACATAAAAGATTAAGCCCGAAGCCCTCAATAAGTCTTCTTTTTGACGGACAGCCACAGACATTAAACACTTTCGTACCTTTTTGTTTAAATGCTGTGATTTTCCTTTGGCCTGTATACAAAAGCCCTACCACCTGAGGCAAGTGACTGAGCTGTAGACATTTTGAGAATGCATAGTTGATTAAATAGTCCAATTGACTTGATTAAACAGGTGTGCTCTCCTGGTTTCAGGCAAAGGAGTAGTTGTATTAACTAATAGAGACTAGTGATGTTAATGTCAGTAATCCGATGATCACTGTAAGGATAATATTTCTACATTTTTATTTATCTGAGGCATGTGTGTAGCATAACAGTTACAGGACTGATACTAATCCTAAGGTTGCAGCCTCAAGTCAGCAGGAAGGGCTGGTCGCTGGTTCCCCTCTGTCGTGTAATTAAACCATAACTGATCCAGTAACAGAATACTCAAAACCTTAGTATTTAAAGGTGTTTCCGCACATTTCTTAATTCTCAGGAAGAGCATCCAAGTTGGCCCAATCAGAGCAAGCTTTGTTCTCTTAGCATCTGCTCCTTAAAGTTGCTCGGATAGGGACTTCCAGGAACATTGTGCATCTTCTGAATATTTGACCAATAAACTAGCAGCCTCTATCTTGCAGAGACAACTGCTTTATAAGAGAAATTCTAATTGTAATTGTCCTCTCTCTTTTTTTTTGTTTTTTTTTTTTGCATTTACACCAGTGTTTCCGAGCGTTGTGCTGCAAAGGACCACCACCCCCAAGACCAGAGTATGACGTGGTATGCATAGGCCTGACGGGAGCCGGCAAGACCAGCCTGCTCTCCCGTCTCTGCAGCGAAGACACAGACAACGTTGTGCCAACCACAGGTTTGATGACCACTTAGCACAATCCACAGGAGACAAACCGGTCACCCCCTAAGGCCACGTGTCTTCACTATCTACTACCTAAAATACTAAATACTGATGATCAGTGAGTTTGCAGAAGCATCGTGACCTGTGTGTCAGCTTTCATCACTGCATGTCAAACGGCATGTTGTGTTGGCAGAGATGCTGTTGTTCTGGCCGCTGCTTTTCAGCACTTTCCACCTAAAGCGATCCTACATCACATTTTATCAGATTGTGCACATCTTCCTGCTTCCACTTGAAATGCTGATATTTGTTGGTAGTTGTTGTGCATAGGTTTGAATGGGTTCAGAGCATGCATGTCAGTTGCATTGTGTATTTGTCTGTTTCAAGCCTTTGATCATCCTTTTTATGTAATTAAAGATGTCTTAGTGTTAAATCTCAAATTTGAAATGTTCTGTGATGGGATATTTTTTTAATTTCCTGAAGCATCCTATTACTGTAGAGCACTGGATCACTATGATTTTTTTTGCTTATCCAAATATTGCAATACTAATATTTTGTCTTTGTTTTTACTATCCTAACACATTCTCTGTTCATATGGATGTACATTCAGTTCGAATGTTTGATAGTTTATAACTGTGTTCATAACCTCATTCCTTACCTTTAATATCTCTCTAGGTTTTAGCATCAAAGCTGTGCCATTTCAGAATGCCATCCTGAATGTAAAGGAACTTGGAGGTAAGTTTTATTGAGCTTAAAATTTAAGTTAATTTATGCCAATGTTAATTACCAATAGGAATTGTATACAGTTTGAGCTGATTTTCTTTTCTTATGAATTATCCATCCATCCATTTTCTGTAACCGCTTATCCTATACCTGGTCGGTGGGGCGTCTGGAGCCTATCCCTGAGGCTACAGGCACAAGGCAGGGAATAACCCAGGATGGGGTGCCAACCCATCGCTGGGCACACTCACACACACACCATTCATTCACGCATGCATACCTACGGGCAATTTGGCAACACCAATCAGCCTCCACATGTTCTTGGACTATGGGGGGGAAACCCAGAGGAAACCCCACGCCAACACGGGGAGAACATGCAAATTCCACACACATGGAACCCAGGTGGAAATTAAAACCCAGGTCCCAGAGGTGTGCAGCAAGTGCTAACCACTGCACCACTGTCCCACTCCCTCTTATCAATTAAAACATTCTAAATATAACAAGTTACTTGAATGTTTCTATCTTGATGATATGATTCTTGTTGCCCTGCTTGTCTCATCTAGCTAGTCCAGTCTAATTATGATTGACGTATGAAGATTTAAGTAAGTAATAGACCATACACCCATCTCCCACCTGCTTATTCTGCACTGGTGGGGCCAGGAGCATATTCCAAGCAGCACGGCAAAAGCAGGAGTTCACCTTGGACAGGATGCCAGACAATCCCAGGGCGTGCACATGCACATACTTTCAAACGATAGGCAATTTACAGACCCAGTGTTGCTTAACTACATGTGTTTGGACTGTGGGAGGAAACCTGAGTACCTGGAGGAATCCCATGCTTGTTCTCTATTGCTTTTAAAACCACATCTGCTCTGGGGTTTGTGATTTTGTGTTTCTGGTAAGTTCCTGTCTGGCTTTTCAGAATGAAACGTACAGATGAATAATATAATGTTACACGCAATGTTGTACTGATGTATAAAGGATCAGTACAGGCCAGTTGATGTTTGAACCACACCTCTGTATCTAAGTTGGCACATTCTTCATAAGAGCTGATATGTATTGGATAAATTGAAGGGGGGGTGGGGTGGCATGTCCCTACATGGTAATAATATCCATGTATCAGTACTGCAGTAAAATGTTAGGCAATGATTGTTTTGGCACATGTGATGTAATATATGAAAGAGAGCATCACTGCAAAACTCCTGAGCATCAGTAAGTAGTAAAGAAGTAAAGAATTAAAGGTGTTGGTACTTAAAGGTAATCCATAGATGCATGAAGTCACATTGTACCAATCCTGAGAATTTTGCAGCATGAGATGACTGGACTGAGCAGGAGGGTGTGCTTAAATAATCTGCAGTGCATGTGTCACTGCTGGCGGGCTCCTGGATTCAGTGTGATTGGTATTGATTGGTACTGAACATGTTTGAGTGATTATATATTCTATGAATATATCAATTGAATGTATTCATTTGCCTGATAAAAAATTCTAAACGTGAACAGCTTACATTGATGTCCTATTTAATTCAAGAGAGAGGTTGTTTTCAAACGAGAGAAGAATGGTGTTTTTTTTTTTTTTTAGTGAAGCAGAGTGTGTGCGAGTAGACATTGTGTAAAACATCACAATATGTAGCCTTTACTTTTGTCCCAGTTTCAGACCATGTATGATCCTTTCTCCCCTGTCTGTCCCATACTCACTGGGGAGGCCGATTCCACCTCCAACAAGATGTCTGAAAACATTTCTAGGTGTGACTGGTGTGTGAGTGTGCCCTGTGATGGGTTGGTGCCCCATCCTAGGTTGTTCCCTGCCTTGTGCTCATAGGCTCTTAACCCCCTGTGACCCTGAATAGGACAAATGGTTTCAGAAAATGGATGGATGAACACCAATAAGGGGTAAACAAACGTATTTAAGTATCAGTAGTATTTTCATGCACATTTTTGGATTCTCTAGATTATTCTGCGGCTGCCTGCTGCTGGCATTTTTGGCGCAATTGTAGACTTTGTTCTTAATTTATTTTAAAAAAAACAACTGTAGCCAATAATATGAAGATATCTGTATAGTACAGTCTTAAGAGCATTTACAAATGCTCTCGAGCTTGTGAATGAGTAAGCTATGTAATTTCCTTGAACATTCTAGTTGTAACAGCTGTATTTCTGATAGATTTCTGCCACAAGAGAAACAACCTTGACCAGTGATTTGACAGGGAAAAGCATCTCCAAATGGTTTGTCGTATTTGCTTTAGATGAGAAGCTGAATGGAACTTTGCGATGCAGGGATGGGAGTAAGGAATAGAGATCTTATTTAGATTCATGTATTTATTTATTTATTTCTGTCTGTCGCGGTGAAAGAGAATTTATGTAAAGAAAAAAATGATTAAGGAAAAGAATGATTGTCCTTTATCAAAATCACCTACCTTGCTCTCTGGGACATGAAAATCAGACTTTTACTTAGAAATACACATGCCTGGGGTGATTTGATACTTCTGTTTCCATCTTGAACAGTTACTGTTGAGTGACTATTAATGTTCTGTACTACTGCTGCAGACTATTAAATTGTTCCCAGGTTGTGCTGGAAAATGTGATCTGTGGTTTTCTTTCGGAACCGTAGCAGAAACACTTTCATTAAAAGTTATAAAATAAACAAACTTGTGTGGTTATCTTTTAATATTTTCTATAATTGCCTGTTGTGCAACTGCACAATTAGATTACCCTAAGCTTCATAACCAGTTGCATGTCTTTAACATATACATTTTGTGTTGAAACGTGTACTTTTCAGGTATTTATTATTTTCTATTATATCCAGTGCACTTTATTTACAAATGAGACATGACTCTTGTTTTAACTTTAAGGACAGTGTAAAATTATATGTCTAGTTTTTTATTAGTGACCAGTAGGTGGCAGTAATGAGAAGCCATGAATATAAGAATGTCGATGAACAATTAAAGTTATTTTTCAACATACTTCAGAGGCAAAGCTGCATATCTGTAGTATGCAAAATTCTAAAAGTAGGTTCATTAGAAAAGGGCTTACTGAAACACACTGGCTAACAGAGGAAGCTTTAAGCAGGAAATGCTAGATCCATACTTTCTCCACTATACTATAGACACAATTTTACAGAGGATATCATAAAACAGTCTTGAAGATGATTAAAAACCAAGCTATGGAAAACCCAATGTTATCCAGATTTTCTTTAACGTGGAAACACTTTGTGGATTTTTGTGAACTTCACCGTTATCTCCCAGTTGAATTTCTAAGTTATTCCTGAGTTGGAAAACATTTTAAGTATAAATTCCCATCCAAGAAGCACAGCAGAATTGGGATTAGTTTTACTAGGTAGTTCAAAAACATTATTGCTACATTTATGGCTGCCTTTATCATTGTCTTAAATGATGTCAGATGTGGAAAATGGCAGTTTTTTGCTCAACTGGTGAAAGTGTTTGAATATTTTCATTGCTGCTGTGACATCATGTACATAATAGCAAAACAATTGTGACAAGCCTGCTTGTAAATGAGCAGGTAGACTTTGTCATAAATGATTTGCTCCAGGCAATAAATAAATGGCAGTTCCGAATCCCAAGTTCTGTATTGGATCAAACTGATGAAGCTGAAAGTTCTTCTCTATTGGTTTGACCACATCAGTTATTTGAAATACAGTCCTTTTATCATCCCTGATGGTATTCAGCTGTGGGGTAAAACCCTTTTATTGCCACCCCCCCCAACACACACACAGAAATTTGAATGTCCAAATTCACATTTGTAACTGTTCACATTCTCATCTGCTAAGGTTCATAAATGGCTTAACTCGTGGCCACATATCTGATGCTACGATATGGCTATTGACGATTGGTGCGATACTGATGTGGATCAGATGGTACCTTCTCCGCGGTGCGTAACGTAACCCTCGCCCTGTTTTTTAGGAGCTGACACTATCAAGAAATACTGGAGTCGCTACTATCAGGGATCCCAGGGAGTAATCTTTGTCCTGGACAGTGCCTCCTCGGAGGAGGACCTGGAGGTGGCCCGGGCGGAGCTTCACTCAGCCCTGCAGCACCCCCAGCTCTGCACGCTCCCTTTCCTAATACTGGCCAACCACCAGGACAAGCCCGCCGCGCGCTCAGTGCAGGAGGTAACTTTCCACACCAAATATAGAGCTGGGGCGCTCTTGCGGCCAGCCCGTTTCCGCTGGCAGGGCGGTGCAGCCTCCCGCGAGGCGGCTGGGCCCGTGTGCGCACGTGCTCTCCATCAGATATTTTGCGCGCTGGCTGCACTGGATTAATGGTAGAGGTTGGGAATGGTCTTTGTCAGTCATGTCACTGGCTCGCCCCTCTAGGGTGGCTGTGGGATCAGGGACGCTGCCTGCCCCATGCCGCTGCCCAGCTCAGAGTGTCAGACAGCAGAGGAGTGTGGAAATAAACATGATGTTATGCTGCTTTCTTAAAAATTGCCTTTTCCTACAGGGTGATGAGACTCTGGGAACAAAAGCATATTACTTGAGAGAGAGAGAGAGAGAGACGGTGGAATGTGAGCATGTCCTTGTATTAAGGGGGTGCGGGAGAGCTGCCAGACACTCTTATATTGAGACGTCTGGACTCACGAGCGCTTAACTCCCCAGTGTCACTAAAATGCTGTAAATAGGCTTTAAACTGATCTGGTTTGAGCTCCTGGGAGAGCAACCAAATAGGCAAGGAGCTGATGACATTTTGTAAAGCGACGGTTTTCTTAAAGCTCAGATCACACACCTGTGCTCACATGCAGCCTAAATACAAAGCATGTGTGATCTAAGTTTTCCAGTACTCCATAGGGTTGCTAAGAAGCTAAAGGATTGATCCTAAGCTTTCTTTAGCACGCAGAGAAAAAAGAAACAGCCACCGGGTTCATCTGAGTTCAGCTGGGGGATGGTGGGAGGTGGCTCGCTGAAGTCACATTTTATGGCATAAGGGGAAAACATTATTTTATGTTCAACACGGCTGCAAGTTAAACACAAACCATTTCTGACTGCACATGGTGTCATCCAGTTCTCAGTTTATGGCCACCATGCTGAAATGTTTTCCAAAAAAATGGTTTCTCTGCCCCGCCACCGCAAGATCATGTTTGATTTATTTTTTTTTTCCCTTTGTTTTTTCATTTTTCTGTTTGCCAGTTTCTTTTTCTACCATGTTAATTTAATCTAATGGTAAAATTAACCTGGGTGATTATTCCACCACTGGACGTCTGCATTTAAAATTTTGAATAAAAAAAAGATACCCAGCTAAGATGTTGCATGAATAACGATAGAAATGAATTTATAAACATCTCAACCCGGTTGCATGCCATTGGAGTTTCTATGAAAGAGTAATGCTTCGATTTCAAATGCTTCTGTTCCAATGAATTGAGATTTATATTAGTTCTCAGGATAGCTTTTTAAAAATCTAGTTCTTTGTTAATTGCTTCTTTAAAAGCAGGATCTCATGAATTACTTTTCAGCTGCCAACCATTTGAAGTGCATGCTGGTTTGTTCTTATGTTTGTTACAAGAACAAATTTTTTACTATATGGGCAAATTTTACAGTAAATCTGTTTTATTTTTTTTACCTGATTTGAACTTTTTTTGAGCATCTCTGAAATTAGCTAGTCTCGAGTCTAGCAAAGTGGAATATGTACTATTGTCACAACATCTGGTTGATAATGAAACAGCTGGTGTTACGAGATGCAGTGCTAGCAGCCTTCATAGCCTGGTTGAGAAAAAGCAATGGTTTTAAATATATAAATAAAGTATTACTCAAGTTTTCAGTCAATGTAATAAGCAGCCCAGATTTTGATATTTGCAGCGGGCATCTGGGAGTTTAATATGGGATTGAAGCTCAACTAGCAGAACCCATGTGACAAAATACAGAATGGAATTTTAGAGCAAGTTTTATACTCATCTAAAATCTTTAAATCTACTTGAATTTGCAGAATGCTGATAGAATCCTGTCATGTTGCATTAAGCTTATTATTGACAAATTAGGGATTTAGTTTTTTTCTGTGTTCACTTTAATATTTTCTGAAAAATGAAATCCACACATTGGCTAATAATAAAGCCTAAGTTACGGACGACATTAAAAATGAAAGCATTAAATCGGCAGTGTGTGGTTACCGTTGGTAGCTTTTAATGGGTTTTTGTACATTATGTGACAAGTTATTCTGCAAATGGTGTGTTTTTTTGCATAAATTTCAAGTGAGGCAGTGAAATTCTTTTTTTTGAAACATATGGATAACAGTATTAGATGTTTGAGAGACCTTTTGTCTGTGTATATTTACATTCACGAAAAATCAAAAGCATTTGTAACATTTATTTGTAGTGTGCCACGTCATCATGCTACTAGTGTACTCACAAAGGTACATTTTGTTGTATTGAAGAATGGAAAATCAAATTCCTGTAACAAAAAATGTTCATGGAACATGGATCTGATCTGTCATTCTTCATTTATTTGGATATATAGCCGTCCTTCTGCATCACTAACACCAGATTGTCTTCAATACGTTTAGTGAAAACCTCAACTTGAGGCTTTGAGAAACCTTTTGTGTTCCTCGCTGTGGAAGCTTACCATGTCCCCTCGCATATGTTCACCATTTTAGAGCAGCCCAGAAGTTATCGATGCAATTGATACCAGGTGAATCACCCAGCCACTCTATAATCCTTTTGTTTTTGAACCCTTTTCATTTTAGCCAACCTTGAGAGTGTTTTGAATCATATATTGCCTTGCATACCTGTTAGATATCAGCCACGGGCCCAAACATCAGGTCAGTTCATGGTAGCTTTCATTGTCAGCCCACATCTCCTTCCTGATTCAGTATTCAGGTTTTTCAGGCCCAAGCCAGGCACTTTTCTCAGTGTTTTTTTTTTTTTTTTTTTTTTTTTTTTATTTTATTTTGCGGAGGTCTTGTGTACTTTTACAGTGCCTGGGAGCATGTGACTCTATATGGAGTGGGAGATGTTCGAGTTCCACATCTTTGAATATCTGTGAAATGGGCCTGAGTGGATTTTTGGCCATTTCTTGTTCGACTGCAACAATATCACGTCGGCTCAGCTTTCTAGGAGAGGCCTGTGAACACTTTCTTCCCTTGATTTAAATCTCTTAATGGTGCAATGGTCACGGCCCAGTGTTTGTGAGGTTTTCGGTGTAGTGAAGCCTTCACTGAGGTCTTTCTTTTTTCCCATTTTGACTGTGCAATCTGTCAAAATGATTAGCATATTAATTTAGCACACCAAAATATGCTCTCTTAATGACTGCCATGTGGCACACAAAGTTCAGGCAAACTTAATGAATGTCACCCGTTTTAAATAGAAAACATGATAACTGTAAATTGCTCGATCTTTCGTAGTTAATATGAGAGTGGATGCGAATAAGGTGTTGCATATTAACTTGGCACACGGTAAATGTTTATTTTTTGTTAATCTCAGTCTAAACCTTACTGTGGAGGTATTCCATCTATGTTCATTTAATGAGCTGAAAATGCAGATTGAAAATTTTATTCTAAATCATTCTATAACTACAAAACCACCAAGTATTAAGCCCAGTCATGTAAATTAAACCAGTTACATTAGCTCTTGTTTTACACTGATGGACTTGTTACTTGAGCAATGATGACTTATTTGGTTTATGTCGGCGGAATAGCTAATGAAGGAGTCCAGTTTAGACCCAGTGAAGTGCATTTAGGGCATCATGCTTTGATGTCCTCCATTGTTCCCTGTTAATTTTTTTGAATTTTCAAGCCTGAGGTAGTCACCTTCCATTGTGTGTAGGTAATAAAAAATACTTGCAGTGAAAACTTTTGAAGGATATGGACAAGCATTTGACACGTGATGCCTGATTCTCTACTTCGCTGCGTGGAGTTGTGTTCCAGCTAATTTTGAAGTATGTGTTAACAAGGGTGTGTTGCGTGACATGCGGAAAGATGCAGAGTGCTTGTTGGCTGGGAGGCAGAGGATCTCAATGACATACTGTGGCTTGAAAAGTAGCACATGAATGAAGGATCTAGAGACATCTTGCTTACTTTGAGCCTAAGTGAATATTTGAACACTCATCTCTATATCACTCATTTCATGTTGTTAAACAAGTTTGAGCAGTGTAAGTTTTTACAGGTGTCTCTCAAGGCAAAACATGACACAGTCCATTCTTGCTTAGCATGTAGTTTATAATGTCTGCTACTTTCTGTGAGGACTTCATTAGAAAAGGTACAAATTACATTTTTTTCCTGTAAGTAACTGACAAACATTATGAATAGTGTGTTTGTGCAGTTAATGATTTAGTACCAAATAAGTCTGTGTTGTGGCACAAATGTTCTGACTTGGGCTGAGGTTAATTCATGTTCAACATCAAATGTCCCATGAAAATATCCAAACGTAGCCTTGCTACAAAGATGAATTCTCCATTTGTTTAAAATGGCCTTTGTCATGCCATTTTGTACTTTCAATCTCCACCTGAACTCCTTGGAAAAAAATGTGGATTTGAATAGTATCCTTAGAAAAAGGTTCCAACTATATGTTGGAAAGGGCTTGGTGTATGTCAGAAAATTGGAATCTAAGTCTGCCACAGCTAAAATTAAGCCTCAAAAGGATACTAAAAATTCATAGGCATTAAAATGTTTGAACCGACTGTTCTAGCACATCTAAGTAACAATTCTGAAGAAAGAAAAAAAATACTTCCAGAAAAATAAAACCATTAGAGCTTATGTTGAATTTCATTGGTCTACCTTGTCATTACATATAAACTGATGTTTTGGGTGGTTGACCCATGTTCTTTGGGATGAAATCTAGCAATTTAAAAAATGGTTTATTGACATCTAATTGGTCAACGTATTGCACAATCTTGCCGTGGCATGCATCAGTTTCACAGAGGAGCACCAAATGTTACACATGTTAGCGAGAAAGCAGTTATGTCCATTTTGTCTGGAGATAATGATGGTCTTGGGCCAGAGGGATTTGGAGCAGGTTTGTCACGGTACTTCTGTTGGACCATAGGACTGGGCCATATCTGAGAAAGTCAGGTGGGTGTTTTAAGGTCATAAATCTCTGAATTGGGGCACTAAAAATTGGCAGGAAGAGCTCCACACAGGGCAAATGCAGGGTGTTACCTGTAACTACAGCATGACATGGGCTCCGCTGCTGCCGTGGGGGCGCTATCACTTGTCAGGCACGCAGGCACGAGTGCTATATGCTGCACTGCCATAGGGAAATAGCATCCTGCCAACCCACAACTGTCAAGTCTGCTAGTCCGATTGGACCGGGCATGTAGTCACCATTCCTAGTTTTTAGGAAGTTTCCGGTCATTTAAATGAAACTACTTACAGATACTCTTGTTTTACGCTCGTGGACCTAAGTCATCATTGCTCAGATGTTTGGAATATTTGGTGAAATAGCAGTAATCAACAATAAGGTCCAATTGATTCATTGGTACTTGTATGCTTGTCTCAACAAAAAGAGCTAATATACTAATGAAGTTAACCAGAGGGGGGAAAAAAGCTACCAAAAATTACGTCACCGTAAATACATGTTGACATCTCTGAGGTAGTGGGGTTGCTCAACTTGAATTTAGGTTATTTTGCTCTGCCTGTTTTGATTTACAAGCTATTCTTCCTTGAATATTGACATCATTGTATAAAATATAAGCACCTTGTAGAGCCCAGTTTTATTTCCTGTAACTGCATGAATGAACTGGAGCTTGTATGCTTTCTCTAAAAATTTACTGAATACATTAGTGGCCAAAACTGTGAAAGCACTTCCAATCTTTAGAGATTGCAGAACTTTATTTAACTGTTGCTCCAGTTACTTATTTAATCATCCAATGTATGATGTTTTAGCCACTAGTGTAGATACCCTCTGATAGAACAGGATCCACATTATCTCAATTTTATAGTAGTTACTTTTCCCTTTTGCAGTATTTTACTGCATCGTATTGGTTATGGTTGTGTGGGTGTATATGCCTTCCCGGCACTCCTTTGTTTTAGCATTGTCAGTTTCTTTTTGACATTATTCTCCTGCTGTTCAGGCCCAAGGGAGCTTGAACACAGTGCGGATGTACATGTTGATACAATATGTCAACAAGACATCTTTTTTGGAGGGTATTCTAACGTACATTCCTAAAAGAATGTCATTTTGCTTTGTAATTAGATGTTTTGCATATTACATAAAGTTCAGGAATCGTTTCTTTGGTCTCCCTTGAGGTACTTAAGAACAAAAGGCATAAAATTTATTTTTTGGACTTTGAAAAACTGAACTGAAAGCCATGGTTTGACAGTGTAACACTGGAGAACATCCTAGGTTGTTGACATTAGGTCAAAGATGACTGATGATGGAACACTAAAAGCTGTTCCAGAAACCTCCTCGCATAAAGAAAAAGAAATCTGGATGAATGTTGAAGCTAATTTATTTTCTGTGGTTTTCCTAATGTTTAATTGTTCAGTTTCACTTTGGACAAGTTTCGGAATGCTATTATTATATTAAATACAGTTAGTTAATTGTTCATCTGTCTGTCAGCATCTTGCAGACAAACTCTAAGACCTACATTAACAGGTTTTTCAGTATGGGTACACATGACTGTAGAGTAGCCATTCATGTGTGGCTACTTTTTTTCATTTGTGTGTAAAAGGTTTTTTTTTTATAAAGTGCATTTTGAAACATTTTGCTTGGTTTTATGTTTATGTCATATTGAGGAAGTGTTTGGGCCGATTTGCTCACATGTCGTGTTGAAGTGGAATAGATCCATTAATTATTGGAAGGGCTAGGGGCATGTTTTTAGTTCACGGTATACACCGGCCCAGGAGGATTTCCGCAGGAGCTGACATTGAAGTGTACTGAGTGCTCTCTGGACAGCTTGGGGAAGGACAGTGCCCTTCTTAGAATCCGGGTATAGCCTTGACAGAGGCCATGCAGAACAAGGTGGTTATGGATGGGCTGTATGTTTCCTGTTGTCCTGGGGAGGTTGATGGCTGAGGGTGGAGCAACGAGAAGGCTGGCCGGCCAGCGGGATGCTGTGGCAGGCTTACAGACTGTAGAATAAAGGCCCAAAGACGAAGATTCAGCCAGTTAGAGTAACAGGGTTTTCACTTGTACTCACAATTATTGAGTAAGGAGAGGATGTGATATAAGTGATTATCCTTTTGGCATAAAATGGTTTCTCATTAAATTGAGTAAATGTCTTTGCTAAGGGCTTCCAAATGTTTAAATATGTTGCCTATAACAGTTCTGGGCTAGTATCATTGCGTTAAATACAAATGGTTAATTGTCTGTTTGTTTAATTGACATTGTCCTGTCAAATACCAAAATCTGTGCGCTCTTAATTTATTTATTTATTTTTAAATATGGGTGTGAATGAGACTGTCTCTGGGGGAGAAGTTCCCAGACACCCTTTGTAGTCTAGTAGTTTGTGTTTGTGTGTACTGGTTTTATTACAGCAAGTCCAGGATTTTAAGGAAGAATCTATTTTATTTTTTCTCTGTGGATGAGGTACTCAGCTAGCCTCTTTGCTTCAGGCAAAAGAACACATATTAAAAACCTACCAGGAAAACCACATCAAAGCTAAATGGTTTGAGTCCACCACTTGCTGCATGAGGATTATGAGTTCTGCAAATCGAACAGTTTTCTGAGGTGAACAATGTGAGTTTGTAGCAGTAAAGAAAACAGACGTGTTTGTTTGGGAGGTGTTTGGCATCTGAGTATTAAAATTAATCTGTGCATCTGCACTGCGCCGTGATGAAATCAGCTTTGGCTGCAGACTCTGTGGTTTAACCCTTGGTGTCTGATTTGCAGCACTATAATTAGTTGGCTTGCAAGTGGTCCTTGGTGGGCAGTAAATATGTTGCTGTGGAGAGCAAGACATCCCCATGCATGTTTTTTTGTCCTTTTTATGTATTACAAAGTGAGGGTTTCTAAAATATATTTTTGGGCCTTTTAAAAGTATATTGTTTGGTGTTTATCTCGAAAACTATTTTGCTCATTCAGTTCTCGTATTATTGTACCTGAAGTATAAATTATTTGACGGCAGGAAGTATATTTTCTGAAATGTTCTTGTTTTTCTGGCAGTAATTTCACAATCAAATTGTCGTAATTATGGCTTTTTTGATGTAAGCTGATATTGCAAGTGAATTGGAACAATGTAACACTAAATCGAAAATATACTTCTTGGGTGTTCAATCCTTGCCCTTGAGAAACAAGATGACAGTGTGTGATCTAGCTGAACAGCTTAGTTATATGTGAATTAAAGCAAAGGACCTATTATGTTCTTGTACAAACTGCATTATTGATGTAATAGAAGCTCATGGAATCTTATGTACTGAGGTGGAGAGACCCTGAGAGATGATCTTGTATATGTAAACCCGAGGTTTAAAGAAATTAGGATGAAAGTTGTGACAAATGTGACTCCCAATGCCATCCTAGGCCTGCTCTGGTAAAAAGCCCCAAGTAGGTATTGCAAGAGTTGTCGGAGAAGTGGTTTGGGCTTTTGCACTTTTCAGAATTTGCTTGGTTTACCTGTCTCTGCTTTCTAGTGGTTCAACCTTCTATTTGTCTTTACTGTTAATAAATGTCATTTTAGCGGCAACCATGGAACTCATCACACAGGCTCGTGAATAGACTTATTGGACAGGTTCAGGCTGTGCTGGAACCTGTAGAGACACTGAAATAACACTAGAGCAATACCTGCTGCTGAGATATGAAACAGTGCTCTTGTGTGAAGGGTAAAGCATTTAAGATTGCAATCTTTGGTGAAGGAACCTCTCATGACCTTACAGCATAAGTCATGAATTAATTTTGCTGGAAACTTCATTTGTCTACCACTATTCTTGTACACACACCTTGGAAGATATCTTGTAGCTTAAAATATTTGCAAAGGCCTGTGTGTGTGCATGTGCATCTCTGTGTAGATCTTGAATCACTTCCAGGATCCAAAGCCGTATAAGTCATTAGAGCTGTCCTTGGAGGTGCAACCTCTTAACAAATGGTGAGTCATCTTGAATGGGTTCAGCCAATGTTTTCTGGCTCCCATAGTATATTGGAATGTGGACCGCTCAGCAAAAATACTCAAACACTAAAACAATCTCTCAATTCTGCTGCTCTTTTGCATTCCTTTGCTTATGCAGAAATACTACCACTAGTAATTCCAGTTAGTAAAGATTAGCCGTGGAATTGAAAACTTACATTTTGTTTGTGCAATAGTACAAAGAATATAAACTGCATTTGCTCCTCCTTTTCCAGCATAGCTTGTTGCCAACTCCACCAGATGATTCAGAGACTTCAAAAGCAGGATGCACCGTTCTCTGAAACATTGTCTGCTGACATGTTAGCTTTCTTTATGGATCGTTGCTGGCTCAATCTGAGAGAGATTAGAACAAATATACTAAACCACGGTGGTTTTACCTAGTAAAGTAAAATCATTTACATACTCTCAAAAAGACCTGATGCGTGTTTAAATATACATTGGGACCCCTGAATCTGTGGGTTCAGTAACCATAGTTTCAGTTTTCTGTGGTTTTACCACAGTTTGAAAAAAAAAAGGAAAATTCTAGAAATATATCGTTCATAAGTTTTCAAGCTGTACGTTAACCGAGTTCAGGCTGTAACATGGAGAAATCCATCAGCCCATCCATTACAGGTTATGTACAGGTACATGTTACAATATTTCTCATTGTGAAATGTGTAACAATGTTTTTTTCTTTGTTCCTTCATCCTTTGGGGGGTATAAAACATGTTTCATTTCTTTGCCATTCCTTGATACATGAAGTTTTTTTTTTTTATTGCTTTGGTGTCTCTTGAGTATTAAGCAAAAACATCAGAATCCCTTTCATTTGAGAGAATACAGTACTGTACCATGCTGTATAATAACGTACAGTGTACTTAATATTGGTAATATCTTGCTGTGCATAATTTATCAATTAAACTTTATCATATGTATGGATTCGAAAATCAAGTTATGTATGGGGTCTGCAAATAGTTCACTGTTTTCCATGGTTTGGGCCATCCTTGGTAGGTCTCCTACGGATACGGGGGACTGATGTAAATATATATGACTTGTTAGATCCACAGAAGAGCTGTACATTAGCAGGCTTCAGAAAGACATTGATTCAGCCTTAATATAACTTGGAATGCTCTTAATTTTTTTTCTTTTTCATCAAGTCTCATATAGTGGGATATGTTCAAAAGTATTTCCACTTAACTTTTCTGTTTCAGAAAGACTTACTCGCCTTGTCAGGGATCAGGTACCTTGCAATGCTGAACACATCTGTGATGTAATATTATGAAGTTAAACATTTTAGGTTGACAAAAGGAACGGGCCCTTCTGCACATGGGGACTGTTATGCCAGCCAATTCATCAGTCTAACCAATTCATATGCATGCTTTTTACTTAATTTCAATGTGGCTGTCAGATAATGCTGCCACTAAATAACCTCCTCCTCATAGTATTTTGTCCCTATTATGCAGTTTGAGAAACATCTCTCTGTACTGGGTGTGTCTTTTGATCACTGATCTTTGACCTTTTTTCTTTTTTCCTTATTTAAATCTCCTGGTTGACCTGGGACGACTCACTGTTGGGGGGGGGATCCCCTCTCATTCCACTTGAGTAGATAGGGGTGTAATGAGCTGTAATGTAGGGGTGTAGGTGACCAGACAGCCTGGGAAGTGGTGGTGGGAGGGGGGCCTAGAGGAAGTGATGCGTCCTGTGCAAAGGGCCAGACGGACGCGTAGCTGTGAAAGGGACTTGTTCTTGCACATGCCTGATTTACTCTTCTGTCAGCTTGAGCCGCCACCCTGCCAGTAACTTTCCATGCCAGAGTTCACTACCTGTCGCTGTGATGCTTGCTTGTTTTCTCAAGCGTCTGGATGTGCTGTGCTGTCTGCTTACCGGTTTCTTGTGCTTACTGTCTGAGGTTTTTTTTTTCCCCCTTATTTTTCCAAACTAAAAAAAAGTGCCGTGGTAGCTTTGCTTATTACCCGTGGAAAAAAAACGTACATGCTAGTATAAAACTGACTTTGGATATGCTTTGAAATAGCTGTAAGCCCTTGGAATGTTCCAGGTGTAACTTTTCTAGCTGTCTTGCTGCTCTGTGCAGTTACCGTACTATGATGTTTTCTGATAACAATTACTCAACAAAAAATCGTCTAGCACTTTCTGTTGAGAAGTCATCATAGCTTTTTAATGAAGACTGAGGTCGTAACTTTTAAAATTCACGTATCAAGTGTTCTGTTGGAAGTAATTATGGTACACTGTGTTCAGCTGATAAGGCAAACGCACATAGTGGAATAAATCATTCATGAATCAGGTGGAATATTGTTTAATTCAAGAGTAACTATACAAGTGTATCCGTTTTTGCCCCTAAAGCTTGTACTGGTTAAAAGACAATAGAACAATGAATAAATGGAACAACCTAAAGAGGTCTGTACATTCAGTCATAAATATGTAAATTTATAAACACATTGATAAACCTAATGAGGGGCGGCATGGTGGTGCAGTGGTTAGCACTGTTGCCTCACACTTCTGGGATCAGGGTTCACGTCTCCGCCCGGGTTCCATGTGTGT
>JAAGVU020000113.1:12074165-12089053 GCA_011763525.2 Mormyrus iriodes | reverse complement strand
TATTGTTTTAATCTGACAAAAGTGGGGGGGATGGAATCGTGTTTCGGCAAAAGTGGGGGTGTTGTAACACCCACATCACCCCCGCTTGCAACGCCTCTGGCCACAGGTATATAAAGTCAAGGACCTAGTCATGCAACGAGTCTGAATAAAACATCTGAATTCCTGAACTCAGTGATTAAGTGATGTGTCCCAATACTTTTGTCCATAGTATATCTGTTTGTCTGTGTTTATATATACAGTCCTAGTCAGGATTATTGGCACCCCTCAATTGCAAGTATAGAATGTAGAATATCTTCTGTATGCTGGACATGATTATTGGCACTCTTGAGTAATATTTGGTCACAGAACCTTTGGCAACAATGACAGCCTCTCAGCATTTCTTGTAGCCATCTATAAGCTTCTTGCATCCATCTGCTGGTAGTTTCTGCCACTCTTCCATTGCTCTTCATTCAAGCTCTTTGATTTTACAGGAGTCCTTTATGCAATGGCAGATTTCAGCTCTCTGCAGAGGTTTTCAGTGAGATTTAGGTCAGTACTCACCGCTGTCCGTATTAAAACAGTCCATCTTTTTCCTTTCCACCATTCTCTTGTACTGTTGGATGTGTGCTTTCGGTCATTGTCCCGTTGAAAGACCCAAGACTTTCGCCTCAAGCCTAGTTTTTGAACACTGGATAACGCATTTTGCTCTAAAATGCTATGGTAATCTTCTGATTTCATCATTCCTTTGGTACATTCAATGCCTCCAGTACCAGAGGCAGCGAAGCAGCCCCACAACATGATAGAACCTCCATCATGTTTTACTGTAGGTAGGGTGTTTTTTTCCTAATGGGAATCATTCTTTCACACCTTTTGCAATACATTCCCAAAGAGCTCATCTGTCCATAGAACATTATGCCAGAAAAAGTGTGACTAATATAAGAAACTTTTTGCAAACTTAAACCTTACCCTTTTGTGCCATTGTTTCAATAGTGGTGTCCTCCTTAGCCTTCACCCATGGAGTCCTACTTTGTTTAGTGTGTGGTGTATGGTACAGGCAGAAACCATCACTCCAGATTGCTCCAGGGCAGCCTGAAGCTCTTTAGATGTCTTGCGTGGTGTTTTTTCCATAGTCAGAACCAACCTTCACAGACTTCTCTCATTGAGTTTCTTCTTAGCTCCATGTCCTGAAAGCGTCTTAACAGTTTTATAACTGATTTTATAACTGAAACTGCTTGATAATGTTACAAACTATTGCAACAGGGATTTCAGATTCTTTGGAAATTGCCTTGTACCCTTTGTAATTGTTATGCTTTTTGATAATAGCAGTTCTGAGGCCCTCAGACTTGTCTTCGCCATTGTGGAAAAGAAACTGGAAGCAATCAGCCCTTTTTTACGCAGCAAAACCATCATTTATTGTTTAGTTCAGGTCATGTGAACACTGGAGATTATACACGGGTGAGTCTAATTTGTTTCCTAGTTTGTTTAAGGAAATAATTTAAAATCATAAAATGGGTGTCGATAATCATGTCCAGTGTATATGTTGTCTATATTTTTTATTTCGGTATATGACAGCGTTTTTTGTTGATGTCCAATAACTTTGGACATTTTATTAAATATTCTGATAATACATAATTGGTTCATTTACATTTATTTCTGAAGATATTCTACACTCAATTGATGGGTGCCAATTATCCTGACCAGGACTGTATGTGTATGTACTGTATGTGTATATAATCAGTCCTGCTACAATGCAACTGATGTGTTCCTGAAAAACCTTGCATTCTATAAAATATCATACTGAAATACACATCCAATGGGAAAAATAGGGTTAGCGGAATTCGCCTCCAAAACCTAACTTACACCAAAAAAAAATTAGTTAAACAATAAAAACAGTGATATCAGTGGCCAATAATGTAATTTTATGCATTTTAAATAAGAGATAATAATGCATTAATAAATTATACCACAAACGTCTCCTGTGGTCCTTATTAGTCTCACATGAATTACAGAGTAACTGCTTGAACTGAACGTGCCAAACTTGCTAACTTGTTGAATGTAGCGAGTCAGTAATAGTGAGCCACAGCCGCCGTGCAACCGGACATGCAAACAGCACAAATTCAGCTGATTATGGTATGCGGAGGGGCATTGAAGGCAACATGGCAAAACTGTTGAAAAATAGTGTTTTTTTTTTCACGAATCTGACGTCACTCGTTCACTTGGATGGTTGTTTTTGCATGCAGTTGTATTCCTAGCTAAGACCATATTGTATTGTAGTTCACGTAGTGCTTTTCTGACCAACTGAAAACCACACAAATACACGTGCAATTCCGCATTGTATTGGACTTAGGTACTACTATATAAATCGTGTTGGAACAGATTCACAGTGTGATATCACACTTTGTAGCAGGACTACCTGTGTGTGTGTGTGTGTGTGTGTGTGTATATATATAGATACATGTATGTATATATAATCTTATGTTTTATTTAAATCTCCCTCCCTCTCTCTCTCTCTCTCTCTCTGTATGTATATATGTATGTATGTGTGTGTATGTATGTATGTGTATATATATATGTGTGTGTGTATATATATGTATGTGTGTGTGTATATATATGTATGTGTGTGTGTATATATATGTATGTGTGTGTGTATATATATGTGTGTGTATCTGTGATGACATTGGAGAAAAGGATTATTATTTACTTATTTATTTATTTTTGGGTGATGGCATTCACAAATCAAATGACAAAGTGGGATTTAAACTTCTTGGTACCTTGCCAAGCAGTGACCTCCTGGGCTTCCTCCTGGGTCTTAGTGTGGGAGAATTCCAGCCCATCCTGCACCTGTTACCTGAGCAGCTGCTGTTAGCTGGGATACCGGAGATGCACGCAGATCAGAAGTTATCGCACCGCTTAACAAAGCCTTTCATATAGTGGAGGAAATTGGAAATGATTTTTTTTTTTTTTTTTTTATTAAATATCCCATCTTGCTTTCCTTTGAGACATACACATATACAAGTGAGAGCAAAGCTTGGGCTCAGAGCACAGGGTTAGTGCGCAGGGTCAGCCATTTATCCAGGGCCTCTGGTAATTTTTTTTCCCAGGTTAAGGGTCTTGCTGAAGGGCCCAGCAATGATTCAACAACTCTTCTGACCACGGGTTTTGAGCCGGCAACCTACCACTTTGCACGGTAGAGGTAAATTTAAAGGTGGTGTATTTGGCTTAGTTTTAAGCTCTCCTGGAAGAAGTAGTAGGTTTGAGCAGAAGTATGTTCTCACCTCATGGGTGAGCTACATCCAGCTCAGCATTCAGCTTTGCATGAATTGTGATTCTGTGTTCCGTGATTCGAAGTGCAAGAGTCCTTTTTGAATTTAGAAATTGACTTGGCCTGTGTACAGTGAACAGGTTCTCATCCAAATCAAACTGTTAGCACTTGTAGACTGCACTTAATATTTTTTCAGCCTCTCTGAGAGACGTTGTCTTGGAATTGTTAGCTGGCTCGTTTGGCTCAGGTCTCCATCTACCAGCCTACTTATGGTCAGACGTTCATTTGGGGGTTTTCCAGATGTAAGATATCCCTGGCCCAGATTGAGGTTATTTCCCATTTAACGACTTCCCATGACTGTGGAGGGCCCTCCGCTCTGCACATCAGAGGTATTTTTCCCCCCATCTTTTGCCGTTTGACCCCCAGCTATAGTGGAATCAAATGCCCTAATATCCCAGATTAGCTGCTAAATTCATCGACCCTTAATTAGAGGCACTTGTGGTTTGTTCAATACCATCCACTAACTCTCCAGTACTTTGAATGAAGGAAGCAAATGGATTAAACCTAGTTGTCTTAGACAAAAGAAATTGTGTTGTGGGATTCAGTATGGTAAGCTAGATACTGCCAGTGTTCTAATTTAATAAATTTTAAATCCTTCCAGAGGAAATGAATGATTATCCAGTCTAGGTACCTTGAATACCTGGCAGTCTGCAGGGTACCTTTTCGCTTTGTCTCAGGTGTACCAGAATATCATTTTAAGCTGCATTTCACTGCATTTCTCATTAAAGAATTCACTATGTATTTTTTCTGTATATAAAGAGCACTGCTAGGTTGTTCATTCATGTTATTACTAAATACTACATACAGACTATAACGGATTTGTATGAGACTTATAGGTAGCCAGTGGATTTTTATTTTGTTTTAATGATTCTGTTGTGTTTAGGAAAGGGTTTACTTAAATAAAAAACAATCAATGTATTGTTAAAATTACCTGGCAAGTGCTGAGCCCTTGGTTGAAATGTCTATGTGGGGAAATAAACTGTCTGACTTTTGCAGACATGGCTGGAAGGCAAAAGGAATTACACTGTCATCCAAAGGATATGGAACTGCTATGATTTCCTTTTGTCACATATTTGAAGTCAATCCAGGTGGAAAACCATGTGATAGGTTAGAAAGGAAAGGAGGGAGGAGGGGGTTACCTGTATTCAAAAATCAAAATAAAACAAACAAATCTGCACTTCATGGAGATTAATTCCAGGGGAATGCATATGTGTGTGTGCATGCTGGTGTTTGTGAGATTGTGTGCGAGTGCCTGCTTGTATGCACATGTGAGCAACAGAGTTTGTGCAGGTGTCCGCATTCTTTTGTGTGTGTTTTTGTGTGTGTGTGTGTTTTTGTGTGTGTGTGTGTGTTTTTGTGTGTGTGTGTTGTTGTGTGTGTGTGTGTGTTTGTGTGTGTGCGCGTGTGCAGGAGTGAAAAAGCTGAAGGATCAGGACCAGGACACAGTACAATAGTTGCTTACTAATGATCATCGTAAGAAATTAATTTTTGGAAACCGCATTTATTCAAACTAAAAGGATGTTTAAATTGTGTCAAGACTTGTGAATAAATTGTGTAACGGTCTTTGATCTGATGAAGATTTCCTTGAAATGCAAAATGAGTCACACTGTTTCACTATTCATTATTAAGTCCTTTTGGCTTTAGATTATGAATGATATTCATTTTTCAAGAAAGAGATTGAACCATATTTTTGTTTTATGTAAACTGGAATGTTTTAGATTAAGATTATATATAATGTTATTTTCTTAGCAGATCATTTTCAAAACTAAAGAGAAAAATGCTGTTTGAAAACTAGTTATAGTTACCATTGGTTGGCTGGTAATGCCATAACTACAATGGATACACGGCAAGAAGCGGAGTATAACATTAGCATACAACGGAGTCGTTTTATTCCCTGGGCGATGTGTTATGATTTCTAATGGCTCATTGTGGGGTTCTGCAGAATTTGTAGTAAAGCTACATTTTTCTACCCCTAACTAAATTAAGCCTAAAGTCATTTTCATAAATTAACATTTACAACAACACAAGTGTATTAACAATTGCGCATTTATAAACCTAAAATTTGTTTTAATTACTTTTAATTAAGTAATTTAACTAATTACTTTTCAATTTTAAGGAAACGACAAACAAGAGCCACTGCTCTCCGTGAAATGACACTTAATCTACATAAAATCATTATTCAAATAACTCACAGATGAATAAAATTTCTGTTCATGCTTGACTCCTGTCATGAAAATTATTTAGAAATGGATTTCCTGGGTTGTGAAACCCAGGGTTATTCAGCATTGATATTTCGGAAAACATTTCATATTACCCCATCACTCTAAATTAACTACAGTTTATGTATGGTTGGGGCCCCTGCTTTTTTAATGTAATTATTTGCATTATGCTTTGTGTCAACATAAATGTGGTAAACGGTTGTATATATATATCTCACCAGTTCAGAGTGTAATGGGATGACTTTGATTTATAGCTATAGGTTAGATATTTGTAGATTTTTTTCCTGTAAATTGTTCAAATATATATATTTTTTGTATGTAGCAAAATTTGGAATTTAGTTTGTAGCTGGAGAATAGTAATGGAAAATATTGAATGGTGTAAAAAAACAAGCATGACCAACATGAATGAATTCAGTTTAATTTGCTTTTCTGTTTATACAGTATGTAATTTTGTAATTTTCAGGTATTTTATATAGAAAAACAACTAAAACAACTTTCATTAATTTTGCTAAATATGTGCTTACTGCAAGGTGTTAGTTTGTAAGGTTTCTGCATTTATCTGGTGTTGGGGTTTCCTCTTGGGGTTGTATATGAATATACTGGTATCAGCTGAGTTTGTATAGCTTGTATAACTTGTACATGAATAAGAAAAAAAAGCTGGGGTACTACGCAGGTTACAACGACACCATTCATCATTGCATGAAGGCCTTAATCCTTCCTTAAAATGACTGACTATCCAAAAAGTATGAAAATTACTCAGCAATAACAAGAAGGCTTTCTATAAACAACATGAATCTCCACAAACATCACAATATCCAGATTTTCTGAAGTATACTGGGTAACCATGCTAATACTGTTTACTGATAGTTTTACTAGTAAGACCTATATGGTGTTCTCACTAACAGATGGCCTATTTATCAACCAACTGTCTGACACTGATAAAAATAGACTTTCCAGATAAGAGGTCCAGACTTCATTTTGAGTCTTGCTGTCAGTTTCTGTAGCTGGGTTCAATAACTGCACAAAAATGTCCACATACACAGTGATTAATTGTACAGATCCTCAGCATTTTGCAGTCGAATGATACTTTTAATGAGGAAGGAAACAACATTAACACCTAATTTGTGGGGAATTAGTTAAAATGTTTATTTGTAGACTAGTCTTAGAAATCGATTTTTGTTCTTGAAGACTGATTTCCACAGTTTTGTGGTGCTGTATGTGCGCAACAAATGAATTGAGAGCTACGTTATGTTTGGTCTCTTGAATTTCTGCTTGAATTTGCTCAGGTCTCCAGTTCAGGGCTCATGGGGGGATGTGCTGGAAAGCGCTCTGAACTTGGACTTAGGAAATTCTGTATAAGGTGAAGTTTCCCCCTCTCTCCACCTCTCCATTCCAAGTCACGCTGTGCTTTGTACAGCCAAAACGCAAAAACAATTGCTTTGTAGTAAAGGTTTAGGAGAGGTAGACTGGAATAATTTGCCTATTCAGTCTTAATTACTTGTTGTGCACAGTGGACCTGCATCTCTATGCAGTTCACTGAGTAAACACTCAAGCATGCTGCTGTCCCATTTTGGGACTCCTCTTGCAGGGTTGAGTGTAGCACAGTTAGGCGTGGAGGGAAAACTGGAACGCAGATATTGACGTGATGCCGATTGGTTACTACAGATGCAAACAAAAACACAAATCTGCACTTTTTTGACACTTGGATATACATGGAAGCAGCTGGATTTGTGGGTAGTGTGTGTATAAAATATATACAAGTAGACATCCAAACTGTTAATTGTCTTAATCGTCATTTTCACAAACCTTTAATCTTAAAAAAAAAAGTGTGTGTGTTTCGCACACTCACACAGTGTCCCCCACTATTATTGGCACCCATTAGAAAGAAGGGTTAGAAAAAAAAAATCAGTTTGCTGAAGTACCTTCATCTTGCACTGAAAAAGAGAAAAATCTGACTTTTATTTGAAACATTCGTTATTCAAAGAAAAACAAATTCCTCCTCAAGAAATAAGTATTCTTAGCAAAAACACGTGCCATAATTGTTGGCACCCCTGTATTTAATACTTTGTGCAAACTCCCTTTGCCAATAGAACAGCCTTCTCTTCTCTTGCAACCTTTTATAAGGTTGGAGAACACATCTGACCATTATTCTTTACATAATCTCTCCATATCATCCAGTTTCCCAGTCCCTCTCCTGTGTACTCACTTCTTCAGCTCACTTCACAGGTTTTCAATAGGGTTCAGGTCAGGGGACTGAGATGGCCATAGTAGAACCTTGATTTTATGGTCAGTTAACCATTGCAGGGTTGATTTGGACATGTATTTTGAATCATTATCCTGCTGGAAGATCCAATGACGACCCAGTATTAGTTTCCTGGTGGAGGCAGCCAGGTTTTTATTTAAAATCTCCTGATATTTCATGGAATCCATGATGCCATGTATCCTGACAATGTTTCCAGGGCCTTTGGAGGAAAAACAGCCCCACAACATTACAGAACGTGCACCATATTTGACAGTTGGGACATTGTTCTTTTTGTTATAGCTGTCCTTTTTACACTAAACCCAGTTTTATTGCCAAAAAGTTTAATTTTTGTTTCATCAGACCATAGAACACAGTTCCAATCAAAGTTGTAGTGACGTTTAACAAACTCGAGGCCCTTACGTTTGTGTATAACTGACAGAAATGGCTTTTTTTCTGGCATACCTTCCAAATAATCTGTTGGCATGGGGATGCCGTCTGATGGTGGGTATAGAGACTTGATAATCCCACGATTTTACTTTTTCTTGCAATTCCCCAACAGTGATCCTTGGAGATATTCTTGCCTCTCTTACCATCCTTCTCACTGTACGTGGGGGTAAACTTGGGTCCTCTTCCACGCAAGTTTATCACAGTTCCAGTTGATGGCCACTTTTTTATTATTGCCCTAATTGTAGAAGTGGGCAGCTATTTTTTATAACCATTCCCTGAGTTATGAAGGGCAACACACTGCTCCCTCATTTGGATTGAATGTTCTCTATTCTTTGCCATGATGATGGTTGGCTAAGGGAATTTGGTTCTGTGTCTCCTCACATTTGTATTGCAGTTACTCAGGAAGTCATTAATTTCAGCTGGTAAGTTCCTATACACTCCAATCAACTTAACAATGTCCAATTTAAATGGGAAATGTGCTTCAGTTACATTGTTTCACATTAATTTCCAAGGGTGCCAACAATTGTGGCACGTGTTTTTGTTGAAAGAACATTTATTTCTTGATGAGGGATTTGTTTTTCTTTGAATAAACTTGTTTCAATTAAAAGTCCGATTTTTCTCTTTTTTTTAGTGCAAGATAAAGGTACTTCAGCAAACAGCGATTTTTTTTTTTTTCTAACCCTTCTAGCAAATTTTTACAAGGGGTGCCAATAATGGCGGAGAGCACTGCACACCCTTTGTACCCCTTTATAACATATATATATATTGAAGTGTGATTTAATTAGCACTTTTGATGACAAGAGGGCTCATTGGATAGCACATTCATCCTGACTTTTTCTTAATCATTCGTTTTAAAGACAAAGGTATCCACATTTCATTAGCAGAAAGTTAGTAAATCCTATTTTAAGTGATTTGAGTCACATCAGTCAAATTGTAGTCATTCATTCATCCATCTATCCATTTTCTGTAGCAGCTTGTCCTGTTCAGGGTGGCGGCGGCCTCTGGCCAGCCTCAAACCCGTGACTGTAGGGATGAACTGATTTTACCCACCCGCTTAGCCCATTCAGCTACGCAGCAGCTCGGAACATTTTAGTCACACCTCTTAAACATGATATGAGCAATGATGGATAGATGTGAACTGGAGAGAAAAGGGGTGAAGAAGTTTATGGTCTACTCCCTAAACCGAATTTCTTGTGGCTGTTCATCATGACGATTGTGCCACAACCTTTGAGTATCTTGTTGTTTGAAGGGGGTTTCATAACAGACTTGTGTGAAAAATATGCCAGTGTGCCTCTTGAAAAGAAAACCTTTGTTTCATCATGTTCTGGAGAATGATACAGCATCAGACTTCAAAACCATGTTTTAATTTTTTTTTTTTAATTTGATGTATCCAGCAAATCGACAGGTGTATAGCTTTGGACACAATGGCAGCCAAAGAAACTTGCTAGGACTGGTGTATGCCTTCAGATTTACATCGTTCTTGCATATACTGTGTTCTATTATTATGTTTCCATTTTATTATTATTTTTATTTGTTTGCTTATTTGGCCAATATGTGTTTCTGTGAGTTTTGAAAATTTGCTTTTGTGTCCGCATCTGTGTTCCATCAGGTCACCATCCCACCCCACCCCATTTTTCCCCCAACTGCCTGCGTACAGCCCAAACAACAGGTCTGTTTGTACCATGGTGATATTGTGATATCATGATATCATACTCATCGCATTGTGGCGAATGTGAAGTGGCAACTCTATGGGATGGCTAAATAGATATTGTTTGTCGAATTTATTTATGACTGTATAAATGCTTGTCTGTCTGTATTACCTAACGTGCAGTAAGTTACAGTACTTTTCAGTTTTTCTTTGACGTATTGTCACGTCAAGTTGTCAAACATATGAAACTGTTTCAGTTCATTATTTTATCATATTTTTACATTTATTTCCAAAACCTGAAGCAATCTGGGAAAAGCCAGACATGTGTTGGGTGAAGTCAAGGTGCAGGCAGATTGCATAGGATTATTATAATTTTCTTTTTACCAGAACACACGTGAATTATGCCGTTCTTAAAATCTCTCTCTGTTTAAAAGGACTTTCCGTGAACAAAAGGTAAGCAATATGAGTAGTGATGCAAATTAAAGCAGTGAAAATGCTTCCCTGTGACCTGAGGCGAATGGTCAAATTTTTATTCTTTCTCTTACAGTCATGACAATATATCTGTACCTCTGAGCTGCAGCTTCCCAAAGGGATTCAGTTTCAGCTTATGCCTCTTTAATTTCTGATAATTAAAAAATTATCGAAAAAGCCTGAGCCCTTTGTTGCAACCCGCCTCAGAATTAGAATACCTGGCCGCTTCAGTAGAATAGCTGGCCGCTTCATGTTACTAGCTCCATCAGAATATAAGATTATATACGCTGTCACTGCACATTCTTTAAGCTCACGCTGAATTATTTGGCAGTCTGTAGCTGACTACCTTGAAGCTTATTTGCTTAAAATATGTTGACATGTTAACACCACTGTTATTATATCATAAAAAAAATACATATTTTTACCCTTGTAAAATATTTTTTAAAAAATTAGATAAATCCTGGTTTGCTAAAGCCCATATTTCCGGAGTTGTCATTGAAATGTTTAGCGTCGTTGCCGACCAGATGTTGAAATTGCTTGACCATCGCGGTCACGGGCAGTTGGAAGAAGTCCGCTTTTAATTTTAAATTGTCCGGATGGGAAGCTGCAGTCTTAGTCCATTAGTCTTCAGTGTATTCGAGGTTTGGCAAGAAGTTAGGTATATATTTGGAGGAGTGTTTGTGTAAGAGAAGATATTGCTCATTGACGCTCAATGGTCTGTGAGCTGTGTGCTGTATAGCGCAATGGCTGTTGTTATCCATGAGCTGGAACGGTGAATGTCTAAATGCCGCATAGATCTGAGCTGATCGTGCAGAGTCAAAATGCCAAAGTCACAGGGCAGCAGAGTATTATTGAGACCTGTGATGCAGCCTGAGTGCAGTTAAGCTCTAAAGTTGGGCTGTGTTGGAGCCGTCCGTATGCTGAGTGATGCTCAGGCAGGTCTTTCCATTTGTTATAAATGCAACAGGAGGCATTCTTTTCAGACTCGTAGACCTTATAAGAAAGGATGTGAGCCACTCTGTCTGGTACATTGCCTCTGAATGAGGACTCTGGGAGGTCGGACACACACAGAGGGTGCACATTAGTTCCAGGACAAAATGAGTCCGTAAGGTCAGTCACTCTAGCACTCGGATGCACTCCTTTTCTCATGTTTAATTCCATTCATTCCCACTGAGTTTCAGTGCTTCAGTGTTAATGAAGTTGATTGATATAAATTGAAATGAAAATTGGACTGTCATTTAAGCTCTTAACCTCAAGTTATACCGGTATAGGAGATTATTACTGAGCCACCACATTTTACTATATATTTGTCCAAATTTATTTTATTGATGTGTTACAGTTTAGACTTTTCTACAAATTATTTTTGCTTTCATTTTTTGTAACAAAATTTTAAGCTAATGTAATTTATTGCATATATAACTTGATTTAAAGTGGATGTAAGAAGTTTGGATTCTTAATGTGCACTTTCCAAGAGGTAAATGTGGACTTTTTTTTGTCATGAATGACATTTTTCTACCATACTGGGTTTTAAGTCACCATCACCCTGTGTATTAATTAAGCGCCCCCTAGAGACGTGTTGAGCATCTGCAGGTTTCTAGCTGCACCACTCATCCAATCTGTGACAACTTTTCTTATACCATGACATATTTCCATTAACTAGCAAAAGTGTTTACTGGAGGACCAAACATTCTTTTCCCTTGATGCTACATCAAGAAGAGCATTCATCCAAATGCAGTATACCATCTATGTAGATGCCTAAATATGTGTGAAAAATTAAAGATATAAAAATAAATGGTTCCATTTAAGCAGCATAAACAAATATTACACGTCATTGTCTTGGATATGGGGCTCCCTCTTCATTGATACTTGCAGCACAGTAGGGGAATACTGAATCCAGCCTTCCTTCCCTAAAATAACTTGCTTAATTTTAATGAGCACTGTGACATAAATCACACTGACCCAGACGTTCCCTGCTTCCACGACTACCAGAAAACACTCTCCCACATCCATATTTACCTGACCTCCTAATTTATCTTTATGTGTTCTCAGCAGGTGGCTTTTCCTCTGGCAGTGTTAGACCAAGACAGAGCGTCGCCCTTTCGCTAACCCCTACAGTTCCTGTTCCCGTCGGGGTAAACACTGAGAATGATTGGCCATTTGATCTATGCCCTGCTCCACTTTTAGACGTTGACAGGCCCTGGCAGTGTGGCTGTGTGGCAAATGGGACGTGTCCGGACACGTCTCTGTCTACATGACGACATGGTCCTTTTTGTGTCTGCAAGAAATTCAAGAAACAAAGTGCTCATCTTCCAAGAACCGATCCAGGGACCAGTGGGGTGGGGAGAGGCTTTATTCTTAACTGCCGTAGCTAAGGGAAGTTCCAATTTTAGTGAGAGACGGGGATACAGTGTTACTTAACACAGATTATGTCATGCTTCAATTTACATGTGATGTAAAATATTTTCGCGATCAAGAGACGTAAGTCCTACTGAGGGTTTTACGTCGTCGGTTGAAAGAGGAGTATCTATAGCAGTGTGAAAACGCACCTTGTCGAGGGGACTGCTTTTTAACCTTGACCCTCTACACCTGATTCTTTTATGCTCAATAAGATCTTCATAAATCCTTTGAAAAAATATCAAACATCAGCAAAACATTGTACATACACTGTATCAAACCATGTATTGTCAGTAGGGAGATTAGTACAACTAACTGTTTTAGAATGTCTTATTATACACATGCTGTTAGATACAACATCTTTATAAATGGTCTGTGTGTAGTCCACAGATTATTCTTTGAAGAATTCCCTCAAGTCTTTGTGTTCTACTCCTTGGATGGAGATGCAAAGCATTGGCAGTTGGCATGTTTTGTAAGACATGCCATATTATCATAACCGATGAAAAAAATGAGCTCAAAAGGTCTCATAAGATTGATAAATAAGGGGTGGTATTTAGGTTTTTAAATGGTTCTCCATGCACTTGTGATTTTGATAACATTGTATATTTGTAGCTGTGGAAGCTATTAAAAAATATCATTTTTGGGTGGTCTTGAACTGGCTGGTTTATTCCTGGTGTTAAGGCATCAAAGATGGGAATATTAGTTGGGCAGTATCGGGCCTATGACTGCAGCAAAGTAAGAACTGAAGATAAAATTTTGATACAGTCCATTGGAAATTATATTTTTATGGGTGAATTGAAAACAGTGTTCAGTCGTCATGCAGTTGGATCTTTTTTCCCCCCCATTTATTTGTTGCAACTGAGCATGTAAGCTCTTGACGGATTTTTTTCCATAAATGAAATAATTCAGCCATTTTTAATGCGTTTTATGAGAGCTGGAAAACTTGTACTTGAGCGGATTTCCAGGACCAGGCTGGACCGTTACTGATACTGGTGAGGGAGAGCACAACACAATGAATGTTACATTCCCAGCATTTTACAAGTTTCACCCTATATAATACATAAATTATATAAAATTGGTTTTATATGCTTTGCAAATATGGAATTATCGGTGCTCGGAATCATTTGTTGTATCATACGGTAATCATTTGTTTTTTTCTTTTTTTGAACAATTTGTTTAAATTGCTACTATGGTGTTTTTGGAGGCTGTTGTTATGGGCATAAAATAAACACAACATCAGATGCTGGAAACCAGTAACAGAGGAGGCAGAGAGAAAAGGAGATTGTCAGTTTGCCTGGCACTTAGACCAAGAAGTCCTGCAGCTAATTTGATTCCCAAGCTTTCTGTTGCTTCCTTTCCCTTTTGAAATATTTGCTGTCAGTTGAAGATAACTGCAATAGTCCATCCTTCCAACAGCTGTAGCCATCCAAAGGTCTATGTGTTTGTATAATAGAACTGAAACCTTGTTATCTGTATCTGAAAACTCACCATGGAGAACTATAACCTGGGTGGTCATCTGGAATGTTCTCTGGTCTAACAGGACTTCGAAAAAAATAAACGGTAGCACCTTCTTACAGTTGTCCACCTACATTCCTGATGACCACCCCTGGTATACACAGAAGACGATTGTAATTAATAAGTCTGTCTCTTGGAAAATGCTTATTACGGGGATCAACACAATAAGCTGAGTGCAGGAACCAGGCCTGGGGGTCTACACCTGAATGTCACAGACAGCCTCTAGAAAACCATCTCTGTGTATCTCCAGGTATGTTAGGCCAGCTCCAACAAGACCTTAACTCGTACATGTAACGTGTATGCATAGACATGACGTATAAATTCACACAAACACTGGCATACTGAACTGATCCAAATTTGTCTGTGGTCACCCTTTCGACTGGCCAAACAAACCTTTTTTTTTTGCCACACATTCATTGCATGTATGCCCAGTACAATACTTTACGCTTTGGGTTTGTGTATGGTTGGGTTCCCCTTATAATTAATGTACCTCTGCTTTCAGTTGCATATGCAGGTTTGGAGTCATGATTTGATAGCCCCCGCCCCCCCCCCCCCCCCCCCCGGGGCCCCCGCTGTGGGAGGAGTTTTTAGACGAGAGAAGTGTTGAGAGGGGGGGGAGAAGGGGTTTTTTTTGTTTTTTGGCAGGGTTTT
>JAAGVU020000113.1:12048809-12074065 GCA_011763525.2 Mormyrus iriodes | reverse complement strand
GGGTGACATTGGCAATTATTCATGAATGGACATGTTGTTGTATACTGTATGAACCTTTATAGTCTTTCTGTGGTGCCAGTTAAATGGATTCAGTTATCAGTGCCAGCTTCCAGCCTGTAATCGATTTGGTTTATTTCAGCATTTGATTAACTTGTTGCAGCAACATCTAGAATGTCCTGAGCATCCCTGGTTTATGTGTATCGGTGGAGCCGTTATTCTTATCATTAAAAACGTGCCACCAAGGTTCAGGTAGTTCATTGTAATTCTTTGAAATTCGCTCCAGCATTTCCTTTTATGATTTCTTGGATCAATACTTAAAGCATGGACAGATTTTAGTGTTTTAGCAGCAGCTGAGTATGGTAAGAGATGTTTGGCCCTGAATCAGCCAAACAGAGTTGTGCAATTCATGGCCTCGGTGGTAAGCAGTTCTTCTGCTAAGTTTTCAGACATTGCTCCCTTAAGCACAATTCCTGTTTGGGCCAGATTTCTGGAGAATTAATTCATAATAAAACAGGCATTCAGGTGGCTTGAAACAGGCCTTTAATTAAACTTTTTTTTTTTTTTTAGCATCAGTGTGTTGACAACAATGATATTTAGCTATTATATTTCACCTGTTTATGTTGAAGAACTCTGGTAGTAGGTAGTGCACTACATTTCATTATTTGTTTATATTTGCAATTTATTTCCCACGTGCTTGGCATGTGTGCTGTTTTTCTTCAAACTGCTTGGTGCATTCATTGGTTCTTGCAAAACAATAATTTGAGAGCTCTTGTAGTATCCCTAAGACCTCACTGTCTATTTTAAGAATACTGTCTTAGATGGTAAGCAGGTTAAGAAAAGCCAGATAGACTGTTACTGAACCAATAAAATGTTACTGAGCAAGGTATGGAAATTGTTGTTTTAATCACTGTGTTACTTAGTATTATACAGCAATTGCTTGTTAATGTTAAACACTTTAAACTAATACCATAAGCTTGGTATTAAGCCTTCATTGGAAACGTGGTGTTCACAAAACGTTTCATGGTATTTTAAAGTGAAGCCCTTCGTTCTTAATGCAAAGATGGTCTTTTATACGTCACCTTAGCATTTTATAATTGCTGTAAATTTACTTGGGAATGTGTGGAAGTATGGAGAGAGCAGCATTTTTGTTTTCTCACGACAAACGTTTCAGAGATGTTTTATTATCCTTGATCGCATTGAAACCACTGCACATTAATCTCAATTTTTTTCTCTCTCTCTATCTCTTTTGGTTTTGAGGAATGCATAACATAAGGCGTAGGTGTTCCTGCAGGTGGATCCACACCTCTGAAAGAGGATGTGAATCCAGGGGCAGCCTCTGGCACGCTGTGCCTCTAGGTGGGGCCTGTCCTGGTGCTTCTCAAAATATGAGGGGAGCTGAGAGTGTGCATCTGCTGTAGTTTCTTATGTGACTCATGGGGCAGTAAAAATAACAAATCATTATATTATATTCCATGATATTTCTACATGACGTTCTCATTGCAGAGCTTAAACGACTGGGATTATCCCTGTTTATGCTGTTTTTAAAGGAAACCTGGCCAATCAGCGTGGTCTGTTGCATGTTTATTGCCTTTTAATGGAACATAGAAGGGGAATTTGTGTGCAACTGATCTTTTTTTAGAGTACTGCCATGTGGCAAATAAACATTAACAAGATTATGTTTAACTAACAAAAATGTTGGCCTCACTGGTTTTTATTATTGTTAAAATTGACTTTTGCATAAACTTATTAGTTTAACAATAGTCTGGGATATAGAATATAAAATGGCTTGCTAGTGGTTAGGCTACTTAATTTATGGTATAATGGGTAGATTATTTTTGAGAGATGGCAAGGCATTGTTAAATCTAATGTAAACAAAAGTAGGTGAAAATTCTCAGTGTCTACCATTTCTGCTAATTTTCCTTTGTGTGTTGTAGTTAAAGTAAACATGCCATGCTTCCTTAACACATTCAGTATGCATCTCTATCCAAAGGTACCTCTTTGCCTAGCAGATTCTTTCCCGATTTAAGCTTACACTAAACAACAGCTCTCCCTTTTTCTGTTTCTTTTACACATATGTTTCAAGTCAAGTCAAGTGTGCTTTGTCATGCCATCCATATACTAGTATACAGTGGCATGAGATAACATTCCCCTAGAACCACAGTGTGACATACAGACAGCAAGTGACAAAAAGTAGGTATTAACAATAATTTAAAACACAGGACAGTGCAAGTAAAGGGGGGTTGGACTTGACACTATGTATACATAGTGCCTGAGTGTGTAATCGAGAGGTTCTGGAGCATGTCAGCTTTAGGTTTGTGTTCTGAAACCTTGACGTGACGATACGGAATAATGGTACTATTACCTCTAGGCATGTCTTCAAAAATCCCACATTGTTTAGTAAATTACAACCACAGCTAAAACTTTCAAAACTGTGTGCCCTAGTGGTCTAGATTGTTTCCTGTTGGTAGTTATATGAATTATTTTTTCTCAAAGACATCTCATTGTATCTTGCCTGAGATTAGATATACTAATAATTGTTTTTAAATTTAACCTCAGCAAAAATCACTGGAACCGTATTCAGTGTATTAATGACTCCCACTACGATCAGAATGAGAGGCTAGAAGATGCATGGATGGAAAAGTTTGCATCAAGTTTCCTCTATTATACATGTAAAATGTTGATTACCTGTTATAATATCTTAGGTAAGAGATACTTGCCATTATCTGATTTTATGTGAATAAAGTGCAGCTCTCTTGGAATTTGTGCGGCAGTGTCAGCATCTCAGAAATCATATTTGCCTCACGGGATACTCCCTGAGTGGCTGTGCAGTCAATCTGTGCAAAAAATGAGGTGCAAAAGGCTGCTAATGACAGATAGGCAGTTGAAGAAAGGGAGCCAAGTACAAACAGTGCAGTTTCTGACTCCATTCTCTAACTGGTTTAGTCTGCTTGTGGGGCGCAGTCACATGTGTGGCCTAGTCAAAACAATGCGATGGACCTCCGGTATAATGTGGTATCTTTGCTGAGGAAAGCAAGCATACTCCAGGGGGGCAGCAAATGAAAGGTATTCAAATGCTAACCTTAGAAGAGAGGAAAGGGTTGAAAACGGAGTGTTTACTTCACATAAGGAATTTGGCTGGAACTTCTGCATTGGAATTATTCAGATTTAATGGGAGCCATTTAATGTTGGATACTTTTATCATGTAAAAAACAGTCATACAACTGTGCACACCATACCTAAGGATAAACTTCCATGAGAAAAGACACTATGATGATTGAGATTTGTTTATTACTGCCCAGAATTCCTTGGAGTAAAATATGTAATTTTTTGAGGCTATTTATTTGTTTGTTTGTTTATTACTTCATTTTTAAATTCTTAAAGCAGTTGAAGTACATTAAGTGTTTCTAAAATATATTTGCATAATGCTCACTTCTGAGTTTGACAGTCGGCATGATAATTGCCCAGTTATGGCTTTCTGTTACTATGGGTTTCTATTATTACTGAGCCTCCTCTTGCACACATTCTCACGGGTTTCCTCTGCACATGAGCATGTGCGGTTTAGGGGACGAGTTGTGCGTTGTATGCATATGTGTTCATGCAGGGTAAAATAATTACTGTTTCAGGTGAAGAATAATATAAAGTGTGAATGTGATCCAGAATGTCAGTCTGTATGCTCTTTAAATGCAATAGCATTACACGAGAGGGTAAATTTGTTTACAGACATATGATAGTCATGTTTTAAATTTTCCATAGCTTAATTTAAGTTTTGCTTTTTGTTGCTGTTGCTCGGTGTGTTTTTGATTCTTTATAGGTTAAATTGGTCTTGGCCTTTTGGGTTATTTTATTCAGCTTTTTTATGGTCTTGTTTTTCCTCATTACTTTTCAGCATTCTTGTCCATGACTGCCTGAAGTACAACGTTTTGGAAAATAAAATGTTTTGTTAGGACTGAAAAATGTTGGGAGTTTGTAAACATAGGTAATATAGACTTTCCATCACGCGTTTCCTTTTAAAATGTCTTGTAAAATTTTAACCTTTATTCTCATATGTTACGGTAGCAGCTACAAAGAGATGCTTGTTGCAATTAGCATGGACCTCTAGATAATTTATCTTAATCCAGTTTTTCTTGATAAAGCCCAAATTGTATCTTAGACTCTTTTATTGGTTCCATGTTTTGTGACTGTGAGATTGTAGTAGCAATGTTGTCCAACATGTACTGCACGTATTAGTCATGGATTGCTGGTTTTTAATGCACACTGTATGCTCTTGCTTAGAAGTTTTCTGACGGTGGGGTGGAAGCATAAATATGAATGATGATGCCATAACGGCTCTACTGACACTTGCTTTAATTAGTTCTGACCTTTCTTTAGGGCTCACAGTGAGGGAATTTATGTGAAGTAACTGCATGTACATCTTTGCTTGTACTTTTACAGCAGGTGAAAGGATGAGCCCACTGTTAAGGTGTGAGAGTACTCAACAGATGTGTGACACTAATTTCGAGCGAAGGGGTACAGCTGTATCTGGCAGCAAGGACGTTTGTTGCAGGAGACTTTCCTCTTGGCTTGCAGCGGCTTGTGGCGAAACACGATCCACACAGAGCCCGTTGATTGGAAAAAGCTGTTAGCTCTCTCTGAGCGTGGCAAGCCCCGCCACATGTTTTGCGACAACGGCATGCCCCTGTAGGGGACCCCGCTGACTGTTGGCCGGGCTCTGCCTTGCGGTCTGGGTGAGATAGATGGTGCTCCTGGTTACCGTCTGTGGGTTCAGAAGTAGTTCTCCAAAGCTGTGGTTATGTTGTGTTGGCTATGACACATGGTTCCAAAGAATTGTCAGGTTAACCTTTTGGAGTAATTATTATCTATGGTCTGTAAATGGTGGCACCATTCACCATCCTATTCAGTGGAGCTTATTATTATTCTATTTTATTTTATTTTATTTTTTTTATTTTTTTTTAGTAGTAGTAGTAGTAAAATGTTTGTTTTGTTTGTTCATTTATTTCTCTCTTATCTCCCTGGCCATTCCATAGTAGGGATCACCCATTTTAAAACCTAAACTGTTTCATTATTCAGAATAATGTTATATAACATTTCATCATACCCAAGAATGATGTATCATCATAAAAAATGCCTTTCAGATTGCCAGGTGATTTCCAGGAATGAAAAATCCATGACTTAGTATACTGTTTTTATTTCATTTTATTCTTAAATAATTTAATGGTAAATAGTAAAAGAAAATACTTGCAATCTATTGTATTCTCTCCAATCAGATAAATTTATTGTAGATAATTTCATGTTCTCCACTGGCACTTTAGTTTACCATTTACAGTAACATGAATGTTGTTTATATATTTGTAATTTCTGTATGCTAACTATTTGTTCTTGTAATTTATTCTAATTTCATGTACAGTGCATGCATCATCAGTCGCCAGTTGAAATTTCCTCACTTTTGATTAAAAAATTCAGCTGTCCGGGACGAAAAGCCAAAATGTATTTTAAAACAGGGTGTTCTGAAGAGAGCACTCATCCTTTTGCTAAAATAACTGTGCTTTGCTGGGTATTCAGGGGCCATTGTGAGGCTCATGGAACCAGTAAATCACAAGTTTTTTTTTTTTTTTTTTTTCCCCTACTTACACTGATACAAACATAATACTAGGTAGTACATTTCTGACCCTATTTTTGTCTGTGTTTGTTTTGGGAGGTGAGTTTAGCGTACCGCATGGTGCTCATCAGACTTTTATTTTTTGAAAAATACCTGAAAGTAAGAAAATGAGAGAAAGACGTCTTCATTGACAGGAGTTGTGGCTGGCCAAGCCCTCTTGCTCTTCTAAACAGTGGGGGGGACCGGGCGCCTTTTCTATTGCTTAACCATGTTTAGAGCGCGCTCCCAGACGTCAGACTGGGACTGGTCTCTGTCCTGTCGAGACGCATAAATCACCGCCTCTGAGTGTTTCCTCCCATTACCTTAGACTAACCTGAAATGGCGAGTGGAGCGTGCCAGATCCCGCGGCTGAGGTGGTTACTTAATCTGAGTCCTTTGCTTTGCTCGGTTTCTATAGTGCTGCTATATTTGTGAGAATCCAATTTGCTGAAGTGGTTTGCTGTTGGGGCAGAACATTATAGAATGACGATGTGAAATAAGGCCCCCGCTCTCCCTCTGTATAGCTATGTCCCTCTTTATAATGAATAGTGCATTCTCCCAAATGGCGTATTGGCATTGCAGTAATTTTTCAATGAGATCATTGGTAATTAACAAATTATCCCCCTTTTCATAGTGACAGGGAGGAGGGCCATCAGTTTAGTATGCGAAACGATCATGTGGGGGAAAAAATGCTGTTTTTAGCAGCTGATTGGCCATTTCCCAATTTGCCAGCCAGTAAAAGCCAATGGGTGAAATGCACCCGTGTGGCAAACCCAGAGCGGCGCTCTGTCCACTTACATAACCTGGCACAGCATGTGGCATTGGTGCTGAGCTTGACTCTGCCCTACCTGTTCTGATATTGTGACTGCAGCTGCTTTACTCTTCTGTTGAGGCCTGCTGATGCCCAGTGTTCATAGAAAATTGAAGAACTCAGAATCATGAAAATGCAGGTCTGGAACAGACTGTCCAATTGCCTGCAGTTATGTTCAGTTGTCAAACATCAAACATCAATCTGCTGATGTGGATTGCTCCTTACGAGCTGAAGTAAATCTTTTATAGTTGTGTTGTTATTCCCTCTAAAACTCGACAGATATATTTACCAGGGAAATGCAATTACAAAAACAGAAGTATGAACAGAGCAGTGGTTTCACGTAGAATGTGGCGATTAAAGTGTGAGCAAAAAATTGGATGTTTTACGAAGTGAGATTTATGCCCCGACTGATAAGATTGAACTTCAATTCTGATAACTTTTTTTTTATATTTCATAGTTTCAGTTGAACAGTGCTTTACCAACTGATATGACCGTTTATCAAATATTCAGCAGAAACAAGGCTGAAAATAATATGAAATGGGCCACTTGTAAGTAACCTCATACATTCACCTTAAAACAAATAAGTAACATGAACATGTTTTTGTGTGGTTTAATTCAATCCCTAGAAGATCAGTAGCACCTCTCGGCTAGGCTATCAGTGGTAACTTGTAATGCAAGAAGCTTAACTTCTCAGCGTTTTCTTTAGAGAAAAAGCATTTTTTTCTCATCATAATTGTCTTAAGAATCATTATCAGTGCTTTACCAGGTTTTCCCCCAATACCTATAAATTTGTGAGTTCTGAATATCAGTCAGTCACTAGTGATTATGTATGTAAGCGTGTTCAAATCTGAGTACTTTGCAATTGAAGATGTTCCAAAGGTGTCTCCCAAATATTCCAAATGCACCCTGGTGAGGGAGCGCACTTATTCCTATTAAAAGCTGTCAGTCATAAAGAACCATTTAGAAGTAGTAATTCTCTGTACAGATATTACTCTTAGTATTAAGTCAGAAAAAAAGTCACATTATGTTACAAGTCAAATTGACCTATGCAGGATATCATATATTTTTAACTAAATCAGTTAAAAATGAATCTCGTGTCATTGCAAAGAATATGCAATGTGCACGCATTGAAAAATAGACTTTTTACTTACAGGTATTCAGGCATCTCAAATGAGTTTACCTTCATTTTTTTTATTCTCTCCATAATTTGATTTCACAAACCAAATGTTGGACAGTATGTGTGAATGTGATTTTTACAATGTATTTCTTTCATTTTACACATGTTGTACTGGTCTTTCGGTCCGGGTGATGTGGGCAGATCTGACCCATTGCACATTTTCTTCCGGCTCTGCTGTCCGTAGGAGCTGGTATGGAGGAGCTTCCAGGTGCATTTGCCTGAACTCCTCTTCACAATGGTCGCAGCAGCAGGTGATCGTGGTAGGCAGGCCTATCTCTCAATCAGTGGACTGACAAGTGCCATGCCAAATTCCGGCAGAAATATCCTTTGCCGATAGTTAATGTCATTTCGTTGATCTCTGTTCAGAGGGCATAGGCGCTGTAAGCAGAAACATCAACAGTCCAACAATCCATCCATTTTTTGTGACCACTTGTCCTATTCATGTTCGTGGGGGGTCTAGACCCTATCCTGTAGGCTACAAGCTCTAACCATGGAATAACAGGCTAGGGTGCAAACCCATCGCAGAACACAATCACACACACATTCACTTACACATGCACACAACATCAACAATATTGTGGAAAATCACAAGTGGCCATCATACAGTCGTACGCTGACAATTGTACGTTGCTGTCACCTTGACTAGGGTGTCCTCTCCTCCTTTGGTGGCATTGTAGTCCAAGATCTTTTGAGGCTTGTCTGTGTCCTGTCTGTTTCTCAAAGATGCATCATTATGCATAGTTCTCATAATAAGGACATTCTTGCTTTGTTTTAGGGCAGAATTACACCACCGTTGTGCCAGTGAAAGAGGAGTTCACTAGTCTTCTTACTCTAGTCAGGAGTTTTTGGGAAGTTCTGGGTTCTTTTTCCTCTCAGCTCCCAACATGGCCAGCTTCCATTTTTGTTTAGTTGAACTCCCAGTCTGTAGGACATGAAGAAATTGTCACTGGTGACATTGTAATCCTTCGCACACATCCAGAACCACCTACATCCCTTTGTTCTTTTCAGCTGTATCACCTCAGGGCTTTCCAGTGTAGACCTGCATATTCCAGGCATAACTAGATCTGGCATCACAAACTGTCCAAATTTTGATTCCATATTTCCTAGATTTATTAGGCATGTACTGCCTGAAGGGACAGCATTCACTGAGATGTGAGGTCCAGAATTGAACATTGGTAGAAAGATCTCTATCCATTTATCCCACGCATCCCTGATTGCTGCCAAGTTGTCCTTTTCACATTGAGTAGGTCTAGTATCACAATCGTCAATGCAAATAACTCTTGAGATTACTTGAAATAACGCAAAAGACTTGGTGGCTAGAAAAAATATACTTTCATTCCATTCTCTGTGCACCCTAAGCTTTCTGCTGCTTCTCCTTGGAATCAGAACACACCTGCTAATATTAGCAATCCTATGTATGCTTGCAAATCAGTCTGATCAAGTAGCTTCCAGTTGTTCTGGAACACTAGTGATTCTAGCTGTGGAAAATCTTGTAGGCCCTGGAACCGTTTTTATTATGTTTCATGCTGATAGTCTGCATTGGTTTGGTTTTAGAGATAAAGCCCTTACTATTGTGCCATCTTTTTATTTCGATTTTCGTGAGGATTCTGCACTATCCTTTACACTGGCAGAAGGTGTCGGTATGGTATATTCCTCATCTGAATCTTCAGCAGATGTGGGCACACAGTCAGGGTTATCTAGATCTTCATTTTCTGAAATTTCCTCTGTCTCGGAAATATTATTCTCCAGATCATTGCCCTCCAAGAACTAGAATATGACCTCAGTAACAATCTTTTGAAGGCCTGCAGAAAATAGTTTGAGAAAGCTAATGAAATTGTTTTTTGTGTGCCAGTATTAAAATGCACAGTGAATGGTATAAAAAACTAGTCAAAACAGGGTAGTGAAATTGTTAGCTGTATTGCTATTCTCTCTTTGACTAGTTAGGTTTGACCCATACCAACATCTTTGTTTGTAAACTATGTGGAGACAAAACAAACAACATTAGTGTCCACACTAAACACATATGTGCATCACCCTAAATGAGGAAAAGTCATGAAATTTGTAAGAGAAAGAAAGTAAATTAATGGTAATGCTGTTTTTTTTAAAAGTAAAATTGGACTAAGTGACCTGCGACATAAAAGGAAGATTAAACTAGATGCTGTCAGCACAATAACAATGTATTCCCCCTCTTCCCAAATTTATCTCTACTTCTCCCACATTCCCCAACCACCATCACCAGCCCCCCTATACTGGACTTGGGCAGTATCTAATTTTTCATACTGTCTATACAGTACACTGCAGTATGGTATATAGATGGAATTTTCAAAAGTAACACTATTCCGAAATCTTGGCGTGGAAAGAGAGGTCCTCCATTATAAATGTTGCTCAGTGAAAATACCGGCATACATCGAAAACATTACTGTAGTACTGACCAAGTCTACCCTACATGCCCTTCTCACATCTCCAAAAAATCCTTATTAAAAATCTTGCTTTGTGTGACTTGTTTCAATGTAATTCAATTTTAATTCAATTAAATTTTATTTGTGTAGCACATTTTCACAACATTACATTGTTTCAAAGCGCTTTACATTATCCCCGCCCAAAGCCCCCAGTGAGCAAGCCAGAGGTGACAGTGGCAAGGAAAAACTCCCTAGAAGGAAGAAACCATGGGAGGAACCCATCCTCCAGAGGCTGGTGGAGAAAGTCAAATGAGTCCCAGTTTTAACATTTGAGTCTCAAATCGGAGGGCCGGCAGGTGCTGGTGCTGCTTCAGATGGCAGGACGAACAGTGGTACAGCAGCAGAGCATACAGGAGAGACGTCGCAGGTAGTGGAGATGTTGCAGGCAGCAGTGTGTGCATGCGTGTAATTTTTATATATAAATTTCATTTTAGAATATTCCGAAAATCGTGTGCACCACAGTCTGAGAACCATTGACATTTACAATGTTACTGGGAAGTTGGAAAAATATCCATAATTTCAGATTTACTGTGTTCACAAGATGGCTTCTGCATCCTCCCTTTTCATCATCTGGTGCCACGTAGTGCTGCTGCTTCAGTTTTGGGGTGTTTTTTCTCAGATGTTTCAGGTGAGAATCTGTGTTTTTTGTGAATTGGTAATAAGATGCATCAAAAATTTAATAGAATAATAAGATTAGCTACAGTTATCCTTTTCAATTGTCTTCTGTAGTAATCATTCCCTTTGCAGTCACTAAGCCCAATTGGTAAAATTTTGGTGCAATTTGTCCAAAAATTTAGAACAAATCCAGATTGGTGATTGCAATAATCGGAGAAAAATCCCAAAAATAACATTAGAGTTATTATGCTGACAAGATCAAATATTGAAGGCTTCCCTTCAATTTATCACTATATGTAGTGCTACTTTAATTTTGGTGCAGTTTGTGTCTGAAAATTTGCTCACTTCCAGATCTTAATCCGTACAGTGTGTCTGCAAAGGTCAGAAAAGATCCACCAAATACTTTTAGAGTTATTCTGTTCATAAGGCTGTCTACTATAGCTTTTTTTTTTTTTTACTTCCTTTGCTGCTGTACAGTTATGGTGCTTCATTTTTGGGGCAATTTTGTCTCAACATTAAATTCGTCTTAAATTAAATTCGTCTGCATAGTGCTTTTTTTAGTAATAAGTAATCGTCAAATCTTTCAAGTACTTTTTGACTACATATCACTTTCACAAGGTCAAATGTCATCTGCAGTCGCTTCCCTTTGCTGCCACTAAGCAGCATTGCTTCAGTTTTGCGGTGATCTTTCTCAAAATTGTTAAGGCTGCAGAAACCCAGGCAATGTGTTTGTAAAGTCTAACAAGGATCCATGAAATACTTTTTGAGTTATCACACCAATGAGAATGTATCTGTGGTGGCAGCAGACCCAGTCCCAAGACCATATGTATTTCCTGACCAGGGAATACAATTAACCAGCATATTGAATGCAATTTTAAGTGAGAAACAGGCCTTATCCCCCTATAACTGGTTCCTTGGAAGCATTCCAATCAGGTGTAACTGTACAGAATGAAAAAAGAACGGTTGTTTTATTATCTGGCTTGTCCATAAGGCTGTGTTGACAGCATCATACTACCATATTAATTTCTTTTAACTTCATCACAGGATGCTCATCATTGGGGAAAACTCACATCAAGTAAAGGCATTTTTTCCATCAGGACAAGGTGTAACATGCCTCAGGCCAGCTTGGTTTCTCTAAGCACTCTGTGTATTGTGTGAATGTGTGAAATAATGCAGTTATAGTAAGGATTAGCTCACACTACAGACTGGCAAAGCACTTGGCGAGTGCATTCTGCCAGAGGCAAGAGAAGTGTTGTTCCTTGGATTATTGCTAGGCTTCCTGAATGGCACCACTTAGGCTCATTGAAAAAAATGGCTTTTCTTATTAATTCTATCCTCGGTATTTATATAAAGTTAGATAGTTTGTGATATCTCAGACCGGCAGTGTTTTATAGACCAGTTTGCAGCTTGCAGCCAATTTTTCCAGGACTAAAGGTAAATTAAGCAGACAGGCCTTAGGTTTCCATTCAAGCTAAAGGGGTAAATTAATGATGGAGAGAAACCCTGAATGTTTGCTTTGCAGCTGTTAAGCTGTATAATAGAGAATAAAATTTTAGGTGCTTGCAAGTTGGCATGATTAGATGGAAAATGATTGCCCTCCATCTACTGTTTTACACTACAAGAAGAATTTTATAAATAGCTTCTATACAAGAATGTTCAGTGAAATGGTTAAGAATTCTGAGGTACTGCGTAATATGTTCCATTTCCATTTAGTTTTCAATAATATTTTTTTTTTGGTTTTACGTAATAATCATTTAAACGTATCCAAATTCTACTTTATTGGATTTTCTGGAAGATTTAACCCTTAAGATGTAAGCTGCTTTGGAAAGGTTTAAAAGTGCTAAAGTAGCTGTAATATATAAATGTCTTTTCAGAGCAGTCGTGTCCACACTCATCTTTTATAGGTTACATGTACACACCAACACCGCCAATACCAAATTCTATATTCTAAGTGCTTCAGTGATTATGATGTCATGTTTTATGAGCAATTTGGAACTTTCCATTTGGCAGGCTTGCAGTTCATAGATAAGTTTTTAAGTGCAACTACTTTGAGTGATCCAGTAGTGGGGATTTTATTCAAGAGCCAATTAACCATTTCAGGATGTAAAAAATTTGTTTAGAGAACGATAGTCTTTTGTAGGCTTTCAGTTATGACCGTTTGTTTTCTTTTGGATGTACTGCATCTTTGTGCTTTTCTGTTATGCTTAGTGTATGTAGTGTGTGTAACTGACTGAGGCTACTTTAATTTTACCCTGCATTTAATTTTCTATTGGCTTCTGCCCACATTGTAGTCAACTCATTGGGAAACAAAAGAAATTATTATACCAGACTCATTTTATCTGCGCCCCCCCCATATTGGTTTGGACAGACATCTAAGAGAAATAACTGAGAAGTTCCACGGTAACACTAGTAACCAGAAAGCCTCCGGTCAATTCGTCAACAAGCAACAATCACGTTTGAGAAGGACAATGAAGCGACCCTAGGGGGGTGAAATATTTCTCTTATTTCTTGAAGGCCTGCTGGGTAGCAGGTGACCCGCGTGTGTAACCAAATCATGGTAGGGTCTGGAACAAAGCCCCTGCTTGCCCCCTCGTCCCTCACCGGCAGCAACCAAAGCTAAACCAGGGGATCACATTTCTACTATGACAAGAATGTTCCAGTAGACCAAGGCGCCTTTACCCGGTGTACTCCCATCAAGGCTGAGGACGGATATTTATTTTGAATCGTTAGATGTTATACAGCGCCAACACTTTTTTGTTACATTACCGGTATGTTAAACCACAGCTCATTATTATGTGTTCAATACCGGTAACATACTGCTAAGACGTATTACAGTATTTAATTTCTCAAACTGCCATATACTGAGGTCAACCAGACGTCATCATAATGTTTTTGGAACACCAGGTTTTTAACATAATATAAAAGGTTACTTGGGACTTTGTTTTTTTGCAGTGCTTTTGGTATTTTGCCCTCCGACCTGACCCCCCCCCCCTTTCTGGAAGCCGTACTAGGCTTCCTCTCCAGGGAATGTGACTCTGAGGGTGGGCGACGCTAACCAAGCTGTGTGGGCATTGAGCCTGGCTTTCCCACACATCTCTGTCAAAATGGCTGAACCTTGACCTGTCTGGACCACCGTCCAGCAGAACGCGAGGGGTGCAATTTAGTAGCCATGGCCTATTCAGCATGGGGGTCCCTTTTGAGGAGGGACCTTCAGTTTTGATCTGGCCACCCATCCCCATTGTCTTGTGAGCAGAACGGACAGCTTGCCACAAACCATGACAAAACAACTGAGCTCCTTTCACTGGATCTGAGCTATATAGGTGATCGAAAGCAAACGATTGGAATTTGACCTAAAAACAAAACAATTTAGAAAATCAACAGTATTGACAAAAATTGTAGGTTAATAGCCACAAATGCTTATCACATTTACACATTTTAAATCCTCTTATCTCTTCCTAGAATCACGTTCAGTAATTAAAATATTGAGAATATACTTCCCTGTTCTTGACAATTTTTTTATTTATTTTTTTTTTTGATTTTTTGGCCCACTTTAATGAGAGTATAATGCACTGCATTGCTGTTTTGTTTTTCATAATTCTCTGTGTGCTTGCTCCCATGGAATAGCTTAATCTCTTAGCATTTTGCAGTTTCTACCAGGCAGCAAGAGAGTAATGTATTAAAAAGGCATCATGATTAGAAAAAATGGGGGGGGGGGGGGGAAATGCCTGCATTGCAGCTAACAAGTAGAAAAACATGAGTATCCTTGGCCCCTGGACCAGTTTCTTTCAAGCAGAGCTCCCAGGGGTCAGAGCACTGGCACGGCGCACGTTTTAAATCTCTTTCTGATGGACTCTTTGATTGTTGCGACCGCCGTGTGAGCTGAACTGGGTTGCTTTGCTCGCCAGCAGGTCACCTGTCAGGGGTGCACACGTAGCCTCTGCACTTTTAGCTCCTTAGTGTGGAACAGGGGCAGACAGAATGAGCTTGAACGGGAGAAGGTTCTCCTATACTGAAACCTAAACGGGTGGAGGAGGATGAGCTGTAAGCCAGCATGCCCATTCCAGTTACAGCACCAGATGTTACCTGTAGGGCTACCTCTGAGTTACTGTAAGTCTGCATTAAGGCTAGGCCAATGCAGTTTTGCCCCCTACCTTCCTCATAGACTTTGTTTCCAGGGGTTCTTGTCCCCGATGAGGGTACACTTGACTCTGTCCTGTTGATTATGTTGCCTGTCCAAAGGGGGCTCAGCTGTCGAGTCTTCCAGAGGTAGGTGACGTCAGCCCCTGATCCCGCTCTCGTAAGCAAGGTAGTGACCTCAGCACTTTTGTTGTTTCAGAGAGTCCTTGATCTCTTTCATTGTAGTATTGCAAACAACTGACCGTATGATCTGAATGTACATGAACAACACATGCTACTTGAATCTGCAGCTTTAGGTCTCAGAAATATGTTCAGAAATATGTGCATTATATAGATAAAATCCATAGAGAGTGATTGGTTGGTACCTTACATGAGCAACTGATATTTATTTAGAACATTCATAAAACACTTTTCATGGGTTTTTATTAATTCACACTTTTTTGCCTTTAAAAATATACAATATACTGTTTTCAGGTACATCTGTGGAACTTTCTGGCAGTAAAAGATCAATAAAACATCCAACGTTTTGAAGTTCTTTCTAGCTGTATAAAACCTAAGGTTAACCTTCTCATTATTCAAAGGGGAATGTAGCTGGTCATCTTTAATATGCATTTGTGGTCCACAAATATATGGAAAGTGCATTATTGCAACCTGGCCTTAACAATGTTGTTCTGAGTACTTGCATAATGTGCAATGGTATGTCCCTTTTGCAGTATTTGGTAGATTTATGATACCCTTGTGGATAGCTGGGATCTGGCAATGGCCAACAAGGCTTGAAGATAATGTTTGAACTGCATTGCTTTGAACATGTTTGTTATTCTATGAATAAATCCATTCTTATTTTGGAACAATATTGTATGTCTTTAAAGAGAAGTAATTTCGATTTTTTTACCATATGATTTCCTACACACCTTTATTTGCAAGCAGCTTGAACTAATTTTTTTTCTTTTATTCTTTAAGTAGTTTTCTTATTTCAGTACCAAAACTGCCACATGCATTATGAGTCTCATCTGTGAACTAATGTGTTTTTTAGAAACACCTCTCTAGTACTGTAGCGTTTTATATAAAAGTACACCCCTCCTCCTTTCTGGCTTCTAATCTTGCATTTCCATGACTTCCATGAGATGTGAGGTAATGTAGTCTAGATGATTACAGGGGACTTTTGGGGAATTGTATGGAATATCCATCTACTCGCTATTATCTGCATTCCATGCAACAGAAGGTAAAGATGCTGATTTATTACTTAGAAAAACAATGTCCCTATGTTGTGGTAAGGAAAAGACAAATGAAATGATCATTTTGTAGAATTTCTCTTTAGGGTTGAAGTAAATTGAGGGTAGGTTGATTATTCAGTACCTTAATGAATGTTTACGATCCGTTTCACTTTTTCAGTACTTAGTGAAGCTAGTATCCTATTCCATTGTCATTATACTGTAAAATCTACGTGGTGCTCAAAACAAACTGGCACAGGATGATAACTATACTCATTTTTGCAATGAGACAGACATGATTTGTATGGTTGTTTTCTTATGAAGTATTTGTATTTTTCTACAAGAAAGTTGTGTTATTTCCTTAATGGCCTCTGAAAGTGATTTTAAAAAGCACTATTGCTTTTCTATATGTTTATCAACAGGCATGGATTGCTGTGACAAGGATATAAGCTCCTGGACTCTTTGCAAAGGCAAAGACTAAAAGCCATTTAAACGTGTCTTACCGGCTGAGCTGTTTATACTATCGATAGAAAGCAGAGGAAAGCCCATGTGAACCCTAATACATAGTGCTAGGGCTGCTTTTCAACCTATAACACTTGAGCTATAAGAGGAGAATCCTGCTGTGGTCCTGTGTTGATTCTTTCAAAATGAATTTCTCAGGTTATTTCACTGAGATTGTGTTTCTCTGCAGTCATTGTGAAAAATGCATAGTTCTTTGCTTCTCAGCCCTTATGTAAGCAGGTGCCAGTACCTTATTCCGTTTCAGCTTTAAAAAAAAGTAAAATTATTTAGTATTATTGGTTTCATGATAAGTGCAATTTCATGAGTTTTACATGCTCCTTTGCTGACGAATAGCAAATGATTTGACCAATAGATGGAGTAGGAAGCATTTAAAGCAGAGTAATTGGTCTGATATGTCACCTCTGGCTTGCTCACTGGGGGCTTTGGGCGAAGATAATATAAAGTGCTTTGAGACAATGTGTGAAAATGTGCTATACAAACAACATTGAATTGAATATTTCAGCTAGGTACTGGTAGTACTGATCCTTATTAGGTACATCTGAAAAATTCTTGCTTGTAAATATCATGTATAGGGTCATTGGGATAGGAGGCTATACTCTGTTGTATACTGTCATTTAAATCTAACGTGCTAAATAATGAATTAGTAATGTATTGCTACATACTCTAAAATGCTTTGGGGTAACTGTCTTGTGAAAGGTGCTTTATAAAAAGAAATTGAATGGAATAAATGTCATAAATGTTTCTCCATTTACGTAACTGCCAATATATGGAAATGATTGCAGAGATGCAGCTTCAAAACTACTTTGCCTCATATGTTTCATAAAGTTTCTACTGATTTTAGCCTAGATTAACGTATTTACCAGTCAGTGAGTGATTCTGTAACATCGCATGTCAAGGACAAGTCCTCCTTTATGAGACTGAGAATGAACTTCTCATTCACCGATCACGTCTGTGATTTTCTTGGCGTTACATTGCTGAACTCTTCATAGCCCTTGAACATAGATTAAATACAAATTCCAAACAGAGTCCGTGTGTCACACTCATTCTCCACCAACACTTTAAATGATTTCTGAAGGTTTATACCATCAAGTAGCTTTGGTGGATTAATTATGACCCCCTTGCTTGAAGTCATTCTGGAGGTTAACCTTTTTATTTGCCCGTACTAAAGAATTCTCAGGCTGGCCAGTCATCCCAAATCCAGTTTATCTTGTGAGGTCTGATTGATATACATCCTATTGACCTGTGCTGGCCCCTTTCCCTAGTCTGTAAACTATCAGATGCAGTAGAAGATTGACAGGCCAAAAGAGAAGCTGGACACACTCAGCATGTGCCCATCTCACCATGTAAAGCAGGATGAATTTAGATTAGTGATGTCTAGTGTCTCACAGGAGCCTGGGATACTGCAGCATAAGTTGGAGAGGATTAAAGGAAAGTAGCCAGTACATCCTTCGTACTACTTCCTAACTAGTGACGGTACATTTCCAAGGCACTTTTTATATACAGATAGGTGGTCAGTGTTGATATTTAGCCCTGTGCTGTATCGTCTTTGTGTATAACGATGAGGTGATCGATGTTTTGTGTATCAAATTTCTTTATTTCAAAAACAACAATGATAGGTCATCTGAATTTATATCATGTCATCTTCTGGCAAGGAAAAGAGTGATTTCTTAATATGTGTGAGGCTTTATTACACTGATAGCAGTAACAGGCTCTTCAAGGAGTGTTCCTTTGTGGTGCTGATTAAATGGACTTAAAAAGTAAAACGGTCTTGACCACCCTCATATCATTTTTATATTTAATTTTTGTTCTGTTTAGTTTCTCATTTGTTGTAGGCAAATATGTGTTGCATGACTTGTGTTTTTTTTAGTACAGGGCGATATCACCTACTACCAAATGAGTAAAATATTAGTCATTCAGTGATGGGTTATGTTTGCCAAGTACATCTGTATATGTGTGCGTCACTGTGTATATTTAAAGAAACAAATATATATTTCAGATCTCGTATGTAGTAGGTTACTTTCTGACAGGGACACTAGAAGCCATCTGGCTGTTTTTTGTGTGACATTTTAGTCTTTTGGTTTGTGAAATGTGGGCGAAAATAAACGGAGGGAAGCCACCAGTTCCAGGTATATGCATCACTGAGTGGGGTAGTCAAGTCCCCCTATTTTTTTTGACAGGATACACTGCAGGGCCACAGTTCTCCAGAAGAGGGCCTATAACAGTGTGTGGTGGTTTTTAAACATGTTAGGTACAGTCAGATTTTTTTGAAGCACCCCAGGGTTAATTTTGATATTTTTCCTCTTACCTGCAGCTGGAATATGAAGATTGTTTGGATGTTACCTGTAGACACAGTTGTATTTCACTAGAGCAGGATGGCTATGTATAACAAATATTATGTGAATATAATGTTTGTTATTAATGTATATTAAAGCTGTTAAAGGAACTATAATGCTATCTATCAATCTAGGGTGTTCTGCTGGGATTTGCCTAGGTTTGGAGATATTCGCCATAGAAATGCCAGGCTTCTCTCGAATACCACACAGCACAGAAGATATCACTGTGGCGCCCATGCTCATGCTTGTATCATCTATGCAGTGATACAATTGGTGTGCTGGAGTTCTAAGAAAATAGTTCCTACATTAAACTGCTCACCCCAAAGTCTGTGTATTATCTTGAGTAACTGGGTCATGATTTCTGGTAAGAGACATTGCTGTTCTATTTTTTGGCACTTTAATCACCTCAGAAAGAACTCCATTCAGTCCCATTATATTCAAGAGATCGCCAACATTTCTACGGCCGATATCTCCAAAACTAGGCAACTCTCAGCAGGACAGCCTCAATGTATCGATAGCAATAAAGCCCCTCTACAACATTTTTTTTAAGATTTGGAGTGAACTGTCCCTTCAAGGTATCTTAGAATGTTAAGGTATACTTACATGCTGTTTATGAATGTTCTAAGAATGCATTATGAATGTTTTATGAAGGGGCAGTTAATGTAAAGCATTACCAGACCTTTTCTGTCAGTTAACAGAAATAAATTCCTGTGGTGTTTTCTGAAAGATAATGGAAGTGCACTATGTAGATCATGATATCATATACGCCCATGCTTAGTGTGTGCTATAGTGTATGATAAAATACACTGACATGTATTCTTAGAAATAGACTTGTCAAGACTTGAAGTAGTTTGTTCGAGAACGTGAAGCTCATAGCTTTTATTTCCATTTAGAAAAATAACTTTTATATATATATATATAAGCACACACACAACATAAACCATCAAATTTTTGTGTTCTCTCCTTCAATACAGTGTTTCTTTGCCCACTTTTGACTCAGCTTGAATGATTTTTTTCTGCTTTTCTGGTTATCAGTTGCCTTTTTTTTCTCAAACTGAAGACATTCCGTCATGTCAAATATTTGGTGACTGAGCCTTTTCCTTTCCAAAGAGCACCCAATTCAATGAACATTTAACCTTGTCAATGTAGAGTACACCTACAACTGCTCTACTTAAACATTAAAGTGCAAAGTGTATTTCTTGAATTAGTTGAAATCTGCCAGATTATTTTTTTTGTAAAACTGACTCAATTTTTGACAGTGATTTATTTATAGACAAATCAATAACAATGAGAAAACTGACATCAGTGATACGTTTTGGTTAGATGTGGGTTTGCCGGAGTAAAAGCATTTTGGGTGGGAGTAGAATCGTTGTTTTGTCTTCAATTTCTTTATCAGCTGCAAATTGGATTGACTGTTGTAACCTTGTACAAACTCTGCACAATTTGCTTGCTTTCAAAATTTTATGCTCCTCAAAGACCTGATACTGAGTATTGAGAGTAACCTTTAACAACAGATTATTGCCTTAGAGCTGTAGCCAGTTTAGGTCACTGGAAATCCTTCTTTCCAAATACCTTTCTGTTTTATATATTTGAGACTGTTTGTACAACTGGGAAAATTAACTTCTCCCCCTGTAGACTCTTGCTCGAACAGAGGAATGTAATGACTAGCGGCCTTTTGTGTAATTTTACAGGCATGAATGTTTTGAAATATTTTCTTCTAAGCATTCTGAAAATGTGAGATTCATTGGCACAGAAGACTTACAAAGCAGTTTTCTGGCTTGTCATCTTAAATGTCTTTCTAGATTTCAGCTACCTATCGTTTTTAATTTTTGAAGGAGTGGGGGAGTGAATGACTATTTATGGAGTGAGAGTTTAAAACTTGATGTTGTACAGTATGTGTAATCGACCATCCCATTTCATCAGCTTTCCAGACAAAAGTTTTGAGCAGTTGAGTCCCTGGGGATGTCAGTCCCAATTCTGTTCCACAAGGTGATGATTTAGCACCAGTGCATGAGAAACAAGCCAAATATGCCACAAAATAAAACAACTTAACGGAGGCAGTGGGCGACTCAATGGGGTAGGCCTCTGTCCTGCGATTGGAAGGTTGCCGGTTTGAATCACATGCTTGCCAATGTAGTCATATCTTCATTGGGCAAGTTATATAACCCCCTGAAAGAACCTGCTGCAGGGGTCCTAGGTGGATGGTTGACCCTGCATCCATTCCCGAAGCTTCCACTCATACCTCTGTAATTGTGTGCATGCATTACAAAAAAGGAGAACAAGATGTAGTATGTACAAAAAAAAAACATTCCTGTGTACCTGGTCTTGTACTTGTGCACATGGTAAAGAAAGGTTTTTATTGCATTTTTTTCCACACTTCATAATTGTTAGGAAGGTGAGGAATATATCGCCGGACATGAAGAGAACCAGGGTGTGACATTGAGGAATATTATTATTATGATTACTATTATCCATCCATCCATCTATTTTCTGAAACTACTTGTCCTATTCAGGGTTGTGGTGGGTCCGGAGCCTATCCCAGTAGCTACGGGCACAAGGCAGGGAGTAACCCAGGATGGGGCGCCAACCCAACGTAGGGCACACTCACACACCATCCACTCACACACGCGCAGCTCCAGGCAATTTGGTATCTCCAGTCAGCCTCAGCATGTTTTTGGACTGTGGGGGGAAACTGGAGTACCTGGAGAAAACCCCACAAAGACACAGGGAGAACATGCAAACTCCACACACAGGGAGCCATGGTGGGGGCTCAAACCCAGGTCCCAGAGGTGTGAGGTGACAGTGCGATCTACTGCACCACCATGCTGCACTTGTTGTTGTTGCTGTTATTACAACAACAATAATTAATTATTATTGTTGCTGTTGTTATTGTTATTGTTGTTATTTCTCTCTCTTCTTTTGTAGATAAAGAAGTATTTTGAACTGGAACCTCTTGCAAGGGGGAAAAGTTGGATCCTAGATGCAAGTTCAGTGGACAACATGGAAGCAGTGAAGGAAAGTTTCTGTCAGCTGATCCACCTGCTGGAAGAGAGGGACACAGAACCTGGAAGGATATGAAGCTGTCTTTTCAGCTGGAGGAGGTTAATAATAAAAATATCTACACCTTAATGAATAGCTGACAGAAAACAATTGGCATCTCAGTTTGGTGTATTGTTGATACTGAGAAAGTGTTGTGAACTACCAGTAATCCACAGTCAGGCAATGGCCAGGTATCCCAAGGAATCTGTAAATATCCCAACTTTCCCATAAGTGTAAACCCATGAACTGTATTTATGAAAGACAATAATTTAAAATGAATGGTTTGTAAATTACATGGTTTAATTGAAATTTGCAGCATTCTTTCAAATTATATACCCGAGAAGTTCTGTGCTACTGATTTTTTTACATATGCCTGACATTTATATTAACTGGAAAGCATGTCTGTTAAGTGCTAAAAGACTCCCATCTTAATAACATGGAATGTTTTAATGATTCAACTTTGTAGTACCAGGCCTTAAATGAAATGTGCAAAAACTCTTATTTATTTTTATGCGTCTACGGTCAAATAGTCTGCAAACCCTTTGTGTCCCATTTTCAGCCACTTGGTGAACAGACGCCAAATACACACCTGTACTTATAGAGGTGATAGCAATGGTGCATCTTATCAGTATAACTGTACAAAATCCAAATAGGTATTAATTAAATTTTTGTACATTTTGCTAATAGTAATTAACTGAAGCATGTTGTGACACTTAACCCAAGGCATGCACTGTGGAAATTTGAGTAAGCATAAGTTAAAAAAAAATAAATAAACCATGTTGCTACTTTTGTATGTGCCCACAAATATGTAAAATTATACCTTATGGACATGCCAACTCAAAAACAAGAATTATCTGTAAAAGTAATGACAGAAATACTCTTACATTATTTTGTTTTAAGAAATAAAAAGCATAATAACACTGCTAATATGGCCAAATGTGAACTGTCCTAATATAGACAAGTGGCTTCATTTTTGTGTTTTGCATGCCGTTATAGTGATTTTTAAGAGAAACAAAGGTTGAGGAGTTGACTGAATAACATGACACATTGTCAAACAAAATGGTTTTTGTTTGAGTATGATCAGCCTAGCACATTGGATAATGACCATACAGTTGTTCCATTTATACAGGTAGATATCTGATTTTAATCATCAGTGTACTTTGAAATCGTAAATTGTACCTTGCTTATGGGTATTTCAACACTTGCAGACTGGGGGACACAGAATCTGTAACCTTAGCATTCGAAGTTACATGTATTTAACTGCTCTGCATGTGTCAGTAATGATTATTTGTCAAAATAATCTGCTAGAGCTGCTAGAATGTACCTTGCCTTCTAATCAAGAAAATTACCTCACAAGTACTGGGGACAAATCCATCTCCCCTGTTAACAGGACAATCCCAGTGGTTACAGTGTTCACACGGTAAATTAGATATGGAAAATGATGCCATTGTGCCAGAACATGGAATTCTTTAGTTTTGAAATGCAAACCTAATATAAATCAGAAAAACACAACTGAGTGGCCAAATTTTCTCAGTCTTTGGGTTTCCCTCTCCAAGTTCACATCTTCATTTTGGGTCTCTTGCATTTTTGCTAAAACAAGCTGTGGAGCCTTTTGTGTAAGCATCAAAATAGAATTTCCTATTCATATTTCACGTAGAAAGTGGTTCAGCTACCACACAAATTTTTCAGAATTGACACACACTATACATTGTTGACCAGCTCATTGAAATACATATCCATTGACTTTGCTGTGTATGATTCTAAGGTTCTTTTCATGGTGTCGATGTGCAGTTATCCATATCATTTAAGATTCGTGCATTTTTGTATAAGGGAGCTCATTTGACAGTCATTAAAGAAAGGCAGTGTGCCCAGTGCTCTGAAGTTGATAATATTTATTGATATAATTCCTCATACATCCTTAAAATATTTATATTTTACATGTTGATGTATGGGCTGTGTTTTATTCCTGAGAATGTTCCTGTTATATCTTCTTCATTATGTTACTGTTAATCAAATAGGTGTATAAAATGATAAACATTTATTAATTTTTGTTTCCTAGCCAGTTAAAATGCCAAAAGGTTGCTTTCTGCTTTAATCTATCATTATCATGTATGTTTTTTAAATTACGCCTTATATGCAATTCCACAAATTCTCTGGAATTGGCTTCAATTGTGCTACTCTGTAGAACCAGATCACTAATAAGGTTTATTAAATAAAAACCAAAATGCTGCATATTTCAGTCATATCATATTTATTAAATAAAATGGCTTTCTGTCAATTTGCCAAGTTTCTAAGTAATGTTTGTTTCCATGATTCCAGAATTTTGTCATGATTCTTGAGTTCCGTGTCGGCATTAACGTGTTTTTAGAGTTAAGTTTAGCGTTCCCTCTTCCACTGACTGATGCCTTTCTCCCTTCCCAACTCAAGGCAGTGACTACAGTTACAACTACTGCTTCTTATATTTTTTCACATCATTTTGGTTGTTTTTCAAATATTGTGTGCCACAGGTTTTTGTAGTGTTTAGTGCAACAAGGTGGGGAAAAAAATTCTGTGATACATTGTTTGTTTTTTTTTGTTTGTTTTTATTTTTATTGTATGCTTGGTGTAGTTTGTTGTATTTATAGAACATAACAAATTGATATAGCCTATTAGCACAGTCAGCTGCCTTTTTTCTAATTTGTTTATAATAGTAAGGAACTTTGTACATTTATTACCATAATCTTGTTTAAAATAAGTTTGCCTCTATTTGTACTGGTAAAACAAATATGGACTTAAATAGTTCACTTTAGTGAAGATCTGTATGTCATTCATATGTTCTACTTTTGTTTGTGTAATTAAATAATAAAACAATTTCCACTGTCCAGCAATGACAATAAAGGCTGAACAGAGGACTTCGGCATTTGGGCTCTTTTATGGTTCCATAGAAATATTTTAGTTAATAGAAAAACATGGAAGATTTAACTACTGAACCCTCACAATCCTTTCCAGGATAACCTACAACGGATGGATTTAATAACCAATTACCCTCAGATCAATGATTCACTTTTATTATGGCAATGAAATCAGTCTGGAATGTTTTACATCCATATGTGCGTGCTTAAATATCCAGGTGTAGGACAATTATTTTCAATTACACTGAAAGAATTTCATTTTTAGTTAATGAATCAAAAGTGTGTGTATGTACATATGTACTCTATGTGAGTGTGTATGCATGCATGCGTGTGTGTGTGTGTGTGTGTGTTTGTGTGTGTGTGTGTGTGTGTGTGTGTGTCTGTGTATATATATATATATATATATATAAAAAAAATGTGCCCGTG
>JAAGVU020000113.1:12035298-12048709 GCA_011763525.2 Mormyrus iriodes | reverse complement strand
GCATGCATGTGTGTGTGTGTGTGTGTGTGTGTGTGTGTGTGTGTGTGTGTGTTTGTGTGTGTGTGTGTATATATATATATATATATATATAAAAAAAATATGCCCGTGTGTGTATATGTATATATATGTTGTGGATAACGGCAGAAGCACTGTGAAAAAGGTCTTTACCTTTTGAAGTAACTAAACTACACAGTTACAAATACAGCTGTAAAGGGGAGTCATATTTGAATGCCAATTATCAGTTCAATATTTCAGTTTTAGAAGTTAGCCAATAATAGGGCTTTGGATGTCATGGAATGCATGTGGATGACATCCCACCTGTGGGGAAATATAACAAATTGTTTTGTGTGATTGTCACTGATAAAGATAAAGTTACTGATTATATCAGGGGTCTTCATTTGGCAGTCTTTGGGTCACGTCAACCCTCCTCCCCAGGTCTAGAAAATGTTATCGTCAGAGACCCCTGCACCTCCATCACACCCCTTGAAATATATTTATAACTCATCCACTGGCTAACAGTCATAAGAGGCCATGCAAATGATGCTTCAGTTTCAAAATCAGTCCACTACTTAGAGAACACAGACAAATATAATGGAAACAGTGTTTGTAATTTGAAGAGACGGTCACTATAAAAGAACAGCCTCAGAAAAATCAGGACCTGACTTGGGCTCAGTAAAAACTTCATTAAGTTCTTAACAAGATTGGCATTCAGGAACTACTTGTATCTAAGACCAGTGCACAAACATGCATAACCAGCTGGAAGGAGCACATGACTCCTGTGCACATTCTCATTCATTAATATTTCCGACATCCAGATGGTTTTATGTTTGGACTAAGTCAATGAGTGCCTTCAACCCATGATTTCTTTTGACCTCCCTATAGTGCCATGGGCAGCAATGTCATGGGAGTCGTTAGGTCCAATGATCACCAAGGATATAAGGTCATTTTACAGTTCCAGATCTACCTTTGCTCCAAACAAAGATCCCTCATGATATTCCCGAATCCAAATATGATAATGTACATTTGCACACTGATAACTTCAAGAATGGTTTCATGAGCAACAGGATGAAAAGCCACATCTAAACGTCACTGAACCTTTCTGCACCTCCTTCCTTCTTCAAACTTGATTTTCTTGAATAATGTCCCTAGACTCCCCTACACACAGGTCAGAACTTGTATTACAGCTTTACAAGATGGACTGAAACTGTTCTGAAAGCAAAGGACGGCCCAGCCCTTATAGGTCCTAGGTATATGTTTTCAGCTGTTTCTGTTTATTGTCTTGGTATATACACAACTTTTCTCATATGTTGTTGTAGCTTAAATTTTGTTCTTCCAATATCACCTAATTTCAGGGGCTGTTGTGGGATTTCAATATAAGGTTTGTCATTTGAGATGATTTGCTGTTTTTTTTTCAGGGTAGATTTAGAGGGTCCATAAAGTTCTCTGATGTCTATGTAGAATACCAGTCAAAAGTTTGGACACACTAAGCCCCCTACAAAGGACAGTGATAGTGTCACATCACATGACCTGGCCACCTGACCTAAACACAGTAGAAATGGCTTTGGAGGAGTCTTTTCCAGAGAGTGAAGGAAAAACAGCCAATGAGAGCTCAGCATATGTATGAGACCTCCTTCAGTAGAGCTGGAAAAGCATCCCAGGAGGCCACCCCTTGAAACTGGTGTAGAGTAGAAGGTAGGGTCAGCCAGTCCCTGGAGTATTTTGGGTTAAGGGCCCTACTCAAGGGCCCAATGGTTGGATTGCTCTGCTGACCCTGGGATTTGAACTGGCAACCTTCTGAGTCCCATCCCACAAAGCTGCCCCCCCCAACAAATGCATGTTATACTTATTTGTTCAGTGCATAATTCTGTATGTGTTATTTTATAGTTTTGATGTCTTTATAATTATTCTAAAACATAGAGAATAATACAAATAAGCCTTTCTATGTGTAAGTATGTCCAAACTTTTGACTGGTAGTGTACATAAACTCTTGAGTGTCATAAAAACATAAAACTGCTGACTTTCATACCGATTTCAGTTACAAAGACTGTATAAGTATCTTCCAAGTAACTCAAAAGGTGATATCAGCATGGGGAAGGAATGATTTTTGAACAGGAACAATGAGAAGCACATACATTAAAACAGTAAAGTTTGCACAGTAATAGGGACATAAAGGAGAAATAAAAGAACACACCCATGAATAAAGTCTGCTTTAGGTGTTACAAGCATGTTTTATGTAACAGGCTAGTACGTTACAAGCTGGGAAACTAAAATTGTCTCATTGTTAATTATCACCATATCTAGTAACTCAAGTCCAGAACGTAAGGGCCCAAAGGAGTTAACAACAGGAGTGTGACAAGATCCTAATTCACCATGTTCTTACCAAAGCGAATCTAAGTTGATGCAACATCCTTGAGATTTTCCAGTGGCCAGCTTTGAATCATATTTTACATGTTTACGGTAACAAGGTGAATTAGAAGAATGTAATTATCTGTAATTGTTGGACACTTTGACACAAAGTGACTCAATATTTTAGTGTAATTTCCATCACTACTTACACTGTTGTCTCATACCTCTGAGATCAGTAAGTGAGTCTCCACCATGGCTCCATGGGTGTGGAGTTTTCATATTCTCTCCATGTCATTGTGGGGTTTCCTCTGTTCCTTGCCTTATGCCTGTAGCTTCTGGGATAGGACCCCCCCATCCCGTGACGGTGAATTGGACAAACAGTTACAGAAAATGGATGGATTGACTTAAAAAGATAGCATTGAATATTGCATTTTCACTTTCAGAAGATTTTAGATAACACATAAGTTATATATCGTTTACATTTTTTAAAGTTATATATCTTTTACGTTTTTTTTTGTGCGAGGTTGCAAATCTTTAATTAAATGCAGAGCTTACCAAATGAGTTGCCCTGCTGTCATTCTCACAAGCACTTATTCTTAACTGTTTCTTGAAAGTTAAATGCTAAACAATGGAGTTTGGCCCTAAATTTTTATAAAAAATTGTTTCCCTGGTTTTTTTCTGGCATCATTACCTCTAGTCACAAGTTTCCCCCTCTTCGCTGAGATTACTGCAAACTTTATTTACTGAATTATTTTTTTGTACATTTCATTGAGCATTTATTTTTAACATTGTATGCCAAACAAGGGTGGAATTTTTCACAATCTATTTAATTTTCTTACCAAATGAACACTGAAATTGAAATCCCTGAAAGATATACATGAATGGTGTTTATTAGTATTAAAACTGATCTTTATTGAAGTCTAGAAGACTTTTAAACTGCTAAAATGCTGGTTTTACTCCCTCTGCACTCACAAACTAACAAGAAACATTTGTTGCTAATCTGAAAGGCAAACCACACATACTGTACTTCCCAAGTCTGTGACATTATCTTTATCCGAGGGAAAGCTCGGGACCCCTGTTGCCGTGACGACCTCTTGACAGGACCAGAAAAGCAACAGCTGGCCTTCATGATCCTGTTTCGGTTATCTGGGTCCATTTTACACTTTCACAGTGAGGGGTCAGTTTACCATAGCCTTGGTACTGTACCTCGAAGAGACGATTGCGATTCAGAGAACTGAAAACAAACAAATGGCTCTGCATCCTGAGTTTATCTTTGCGCAGTGTCATGCAGGGCTGACCGGGTCGGCTGCAGGCTCCTCATGTTTGTACTTTTTGTTTTTGTTTTGTTTTTGAAGATACTAGGAAACGAACCAAAAGATTCCGCTTTGGTTTAAAGTATTTCCTATGGGTGTCAACAGACACCTCCTGTTAAATAAACACCAAGTAACACCTAGAGGTGACAGACACTTTGTGTGAAATTACAGAAAGCGGCCACGGCTGAGCGTTATGAATTTCTTTCAGGCAGTAAATTCTCAATATGCCTTCATGTCTATTTATGTTTTTCTTTTTTTTTCTTTTTTCCTTGGTGATGGTTTACTGGGATGATATATATTTATGTTAATATTTTTTCTACTGTATTCCACAATAAACAAGTAGACATTTACATGGTTTGCTGTATTTGTAGTGCACTGCGAATCATCTGCCTAAATTATACTTCTGCCAACTGCTGAGTTTGTGTTTACTTCTCACTTGATACGACTGGAGTCATTCATTTATTTTCTAGTAATACTTACGGACTATCGGTTGTCATAGAAAACATTTAACAAAATACATAATTAAACAAGAGAAAACCTTTTATGTTTATTTTACTTTATCATTAGTTAGATCTGAAATATAATCTGAGGATATGACTTTTTAGTTATAAGAAGTCATGTTTGCAATTGTCCAGTTTATACAAGGTTAAATGTATTTTAACTGTTGAAAACGTACCTAATTGGAGTCATCAGTTAATGTTCAAGCATTCCTTTAGATTTTAAAAAGATATTTACAAAGTAAAATGTGCTGCCTAGTTAATTAATAATTGTAAAATTGTAACGTATTACCACTTGGTATAGTCTTCACGTTAATTGAGTGATTTCTAATTTCCTTTTTATTTTACTTCTACTATGGGAGGCTTGTTCCTTTGGATATGTTTTTCCAGCACCAAACAGCTGCGTCCCCCCCTCACACCCCCACCACAATGATTCACCAGCAGATACACTGTGCCCCAGTGGTCAGCATATCAAAACAACAACAACAATATCACTGATAGCAAACAGTTTCTATGGAAAGAAAACTGGCTCTTCATTAAGAAAAATAAAGCTGCTTTTGATGACCAGTATGATTGGGGACCTTTTTATCTTGGCGGTTCCGCATTCCATAAAATTTTTCCTGTATTTACACAAAATCTTGATGGCCAACAAACAGAGAAACGCAACAGAGGAAGTTCAGCCGCAAGTGGTGGAGTCAATGAACTGCAATGAGATGTCAGCTATCTGGGAGGTTTCCCTGAAATTCATTGCAGTTCCCGGTAATATTAATGGAGGAAAAAAGGCATTTTGACCAGAAGGGATTGGACCTTGTCTTACTAAACTGACAAAAGCTCAGCATAATTAATGTCATGTTTGGCAATATGCTTTTCAAATTGGATGTCTGCAGTATGTAATTGGGTATAAAACAAAATGAGATCAGTTATTCAACAGCATTTTCAAGCCTATAGACTAATATTCATAAGAATATTTTAAAATAAAAACAACTAATAAATGAATTTTATTAAATGATACATGATTAACAACCCATCTAACATTAACAACCCTTTAAATCTGACTAAAAAATATTAGGGTTTAAATGTTTTCTTTATGGATTTTGAGCCAAAAGTTGGAGGTGGACAACTCATTCAGTCCAAACAATTTACAGTGGAAAGTGCTTGTTGTGACGACACTACGTGGGCCATGTTTAGTACTAAAAAACAAATGTTTTAAGTGTGAAGTGAAAAAGTCATTTAGTTCCATGCTAAAGTATACAAGCAAGTTCTTTCCAGAATAACCACCTGTGTTTTTCCAAATCTGTTGTGTTGCATCACCTGCAATTAAGTTAGAGGGACACTGTACTTAGTCAGATTCTAGACTGGAAGCATTAATAATAATAATGTCTTTAATATAGTTATAAAACTTAATGTGAGCTGGAATCAACTTTGTAAAATAAAAATCTAGATTCAGATGATGAATAGGTTTCAGGATAGAAGCACAGTTATCAAGGAATTACAGCTACACCAAGCATTTTGTAGTATTTCATATTTAACAATGCAATACTGAACATGATGCCCATAACAGTGTACAAATAAATATTATTATAACTAAGTATAAATAAAACCTCTATTTTGATGTTTTTCCATCTAAATATCCACTACTCGATCTTCCAACTACTTATCCTGGTCAAGGTCAAAGGGTGTACTGAAGTGTCTTACTCTAAAATGGAACAATGAACACTGGTTAAACAGACTTTTTTCATAGTTATGCTGCCTGCTGTAAAATTTACGATACTGTAATAATTTCGTTTTTCTATGTTTTGATTTTTTTTTACTTTTGCAGTTGCTATTAGCTTTTTAGAGAGCATTTAACTTATTATGTAATTGAATTAGACTCTCTTACTATGAAGGACCATTCATTTCTGTCCTATAATGACAGTTGCACTGTAGATTGTCATATTTTATTATGATGTGCAGATTTTCCCAAACAGCCATTTGCCGGTCAGACAGAAGCCTGAGAGATGGAGAACAGCTGCTCATTTAAATTTAAGCAATAATCTGTCTGGGAATTCCTTGCTAGCATGAGATACGTAAAATTCTTTGGATGCTGTGATCAGTGGTCACGCCTGCTCATTCTGTTATGTATTCAGGGTGAACCAAGGGGGGTTGGCTGTTAACAGTAGGACTGTATTGGTAAAAAAAAAAACAGCACCCTATGCAGTGACACTAATGGAGCAGTCCACTTAAAAAGTAATTAATACTTAAAAAAGCTTTTTTTCAGTACTTGGAATTTGACCAGTTATGTAACTAATAATTATACAGTATGACTGAATGACGCTGCAATAAATCTGCTTTCAGCAAAGAAAGGATGAAAGAGGCATAGGATGAATGATTAGTAAAATGTTCCTTCGCCTGTCTGTTCAGTTGATATCTATACAAAGCCACACAGAGTGGGCTCGCCAAGCACTTCAGCCTGGTTCAGTTACACAAGATTAAGTAGCAAATGACATTCAAGACCATGCGGCCCACCCAGGAGGACAGCGACCACTGCAAGGGCTATCAGACCCCCCCCCAACCAGTGTGCCCCCAACCCCACCCTGACCCCCTCACAACATTAGTCTTAAAGCATTTTTTTTACTGCTGACAACTCACATCTCCTTCAAACTGGACAGCGAGGACAATCCTGATCCCCCTATTTTTTTTTAACATACAGTCGATTAACTCGTTATCCATAGCACCATGGCTTCAGTTCTCAGGGAGAGTTAACCTTGTTGCAATTGTGGAAATGCCGTTTGGATCCTGAAAGCACTGACACATTGACAAGACGTAAGGTGAACTATCACATTTGATTATTTCAACATGCTACATCTTGTCCTTTGCTACAGTCTGCTGCATTCCATCATGAAGTCCCCTGCAAATGTACACAGTTTCTGCAATGTGTTTCTCAAATGAAAAATACATTCTAACTTATTTTGTTTACATTAAGGTACATATGAATAGAACAAAAACATTTTCAAGAATTTATATATTTTATTGACATAATGATAAATTCAACATCTGGCATGCCCTACTTGTGTTTATCGATAATAGATTTGATTTCATTCATGTAAGTCTGCTTATTCAAACCGTTAGCAATGAGTGAATAAGAGGAAATCGAGAATATATGACTTAATCAATAGCAGAATTGCATGCCGCTGGTCTCGTGGGAGATCATTCTTTGCTCCAGTCTAGGGAACTAAAAGGGAAACTTGCCAATTTAAATGAGTCATGAACTCATATTAAGCAGCATGCAATATTTCCTTTTTTATGAAAAACAGTTACGGTATTTAACATTTTCAAGGCAGTGTAGCCTTTGACAATGATCTTACATAGTTTCAACCAAAACACATTCCTTGTGCTCCTGTTTGTACCTAAAAGCTAGATTTTTCATCATCACACAACACCTCAAAACATTCCATTGCATGTGTCTTGCTTTTTATTTAGTAACTGCTATATATGTCCATTTAAATGCATTTGTAAAACGATGTATATAACATTATTAAGGAAAGCCCATTTTTTGAAGCTTGTTCTACTTGTCTGGCAAACCCCAATAATATACAACATATGCTGGAAACATTTCTTGTATGAAACTCAAACTTAAAGGGCCAAAAATATGAATGTGACAGTATCCTTATAATACACAATAACAGCCTTATTCCATTCTTACATGAGAAAATTACCCTTCAAATTTGATAAATGTGTTACATGTCCAAAGCAAGCTAATTCCATTACATTGTTAAATTGTAGCTAACATGCCCTTTTTACCCTCAAAGTTAAAGAATGAAGTAAACTGTTATTCACTGGCAAACCAACGGGAAACACCACTGACTCATCAGTATATCTCTCTTACAACACTGTTGAAAAAGTATATGTTTTCTTCCCAGTTCCTGGTTTCTTCTTTATCACTGCCAAATTAAAGACAAATTGGTCAGGTTTACAAGTACAGCATTGTACAATAATACAATGTGCAATGACGGAATCACTCACAACATTTCATTTTTAACACAAAGCAGATTTTTTGGCATGACTTTTATTTTTAAAGGCACCATTGACAGTAACAATAGAATGTTTATCATGCAATAACAAAATACAGCATTTATACGAATAACAAAAACCACTTGAAAACAGACATGCAGAATGCCACAGAGGATGGAAGGAATGTCTCACTGATTCTAATATTATTTTATTTACTGAGGACAACTTTCACTAATATGATCTTAATCAATTTAATAATCATTGTTGCCGCCTCTCTGTTTCTCGGAAATTAATTGTGCAATTTGATCCATCTCAAAAATGAACTGAATAGCATGATCTCAGGAGATAATAATAGTGGGTTTAACTGAATATCCTGAAGTGAATTTATAGGGACCGACAAACTGTCACAATGCCTGTTCTTAATTTTAGCATCATACATCTATTCCAGAATGTACTGCCCCTGTCAGTTTGGTTCTGTTGTTTTCTGATGTTTAACGTTTGGCATTCTTTTAATACTAACATTCTTTTACAGCAGGGGTCGGCAAACTTTTTAAAGCAAAGGGCCATTTTACCCTAAATGACTGACCCAAGATTTACAAAGAGCCGCAATCGGTAGGGAAGGGGGTTTGAGGTACAATTTTAATGCTATATGGGTATATATGCATTTAACACAAAACAAAATGTCAAGTACTTATTTAAAATAAAGAAAAGGGGGGGGGGTCACTCGTAAGAGCGCAAAGGTGACTAATATTACAGCATTGTTCAGTAATGTAGCGATAGTCTTCACCTTCACCCCTCCTTCCTTGAGTAGAGTTCGTTCAGCCCTGCAGTCTGCCCTTCACTCTCCATCCACTACCGTAACTGTGCTGAGCGAGCAGTGCAAGATATAGTCACTATTCCGAACTCAGTTGGATATAATATGTACATCGGAGAAAATAATTTTTACGTAGACCTGGGAAGGCGTGGTGACGATTTACTACAAAAAGCACGAGTAACACAAAGTAGGAATCTCAATAAACGTTGAAACCAACATCGATTCTCGGGCATTTCAGAAAACTCCGGAGCGCGTATCATTTGACCGATGACGTAAAGAATGACTTTGAGGAAAATGTAGATAATGCAGTGAAGACGTCACTGAGGTGCGCGACGGACCGCCTAATTCACATATAGCTGAAGAAATATACAATTGAAAAATAATAGTAATATTAACCTATAAATAAATTATTTATCTTTACTAAAGTAGTATCATAATATGTTAATACATTAAAATGTTAATACATTTATCGTTCTGAGAAGAGCCGCAGCCACATGGTCAAACAGCCGCAGGTTGCTGACCCGTGTTTTACAGCAATATATACATTAAACGACAGGGTCTTCACAATGCGTTTTTGAGTTTCAATGAACTCTTTGGTAGTTTTTAAAACGGTGACGTACTGAAGTTGAAAATGAAATGCAGACTTGTGTGAAACTTACGTTTGTCAAGTTGCGATGGATGGATGGATGGACTTCATAAATCCCCAAATGTAAAGTAAAATGTTGCATGTACAAGATGGAGAGTAATATCATGAAATGAAAAACAAGTAAAATACAGAAAAAAAAATCATGCAAACCTAATTTTAGAAATGAAATACTTGCAGAAAAGTATACTGCTGATAACCAATGTATTAAGAGTTAAAATTCACTTTTATTACATGCACATATAGGCTTAGATTTAAGAGGGGACGGGGGGACACACTCCCGCCGAGTGTTGAGATGGGGGGAGATTCCCCCTTAATAATATCACATATAATGACTGGTTTACAAAAAACACATACGATTAATATATCTCATTACATAATTTAAAGTTTTTTCTTACAGTTTTTATTTGGGGAACTCGTACCCTCTTAAAACCGTTTATTCTGAACTTTCGCTCCAGCAGGCAGACGCTCACTTCCAGACCCGAGAGTGTGAGGCCAACATAGAGAGCGGTTAGAGCAGAAGCACGGCACGATATTGTATGTAAACTTAACTCACTGAAGACCTCGTATCATAACTAACAGTTAAGCAATAAAAGGCTATGTGAAACGGTGTAATTTAATCGTCTTCTTAAGTTTCAGAAAAATTATCTTATTTGATTATGCAAACTGCAGCTAACAACAGATAGCATCGCTGATAACGCAGCAGTACATAGGGCTTGTCAGTACATAGCAGTACATAGCGTACATAATGCGGGGCACACTTAAACTACCACATTAGTTATAATATATACACATTAGATATGAAAAGATAAAATTCACTTTATATATTGTAACTATACCAGCAACAGTCTACGAAAAAATGAACTGTATACAGCACGACTACAGAATCGCCTAATAAGGCGACATGACGTCACACCTCTTCCCGTTATACCCGTCCCCCCGATGTTAATATGAAACCTACGCCCCTGCATGGACCTAATATATACATATGTTCCACCCGTCTGCTTAATTATGTTTTGTAGTTGCCTTGTCGTAGACATAGCAAGAACAGCAGCAATGATCCATCGTAAAAGCCTTGCCATAGTTCTGGGTCCTCTAATAGAGCAGTTGCAGCTGAGAGACTTACCTCTTCAAACTCCTCTAAAATAAATCAGTTACATGAAGCCACCTTTGAAATAGCACTGTTCATCAATGACGTAATGCAGCTGTAGCCAAGCAGTTACTGTGTTTCTGGCAAGGAAAATGGTAGGTCCCATAAATGTGTCATTATGATGGCTGTAAACCAATTTTTAAAAATTAACTAATCACAAAGTTTTCTACAATTAATCCCACCTAACATTATAACTTACAATCATCAATAGATAAATCATCAATAAAGTGGAGTATATGGGTCATTCTTACACACTCATTACTGTAACATCTAAATTTTCTATGATTGTTAAAATTAGTTTTAAAATTATATAATTATATACACAACTTCATTGTTTCAACTGTCGGTTTTGCCTCTGGGGTAGTTTATCAGTTTTATTGTATTACCATATATTTCTGCAATAAACAAAAATATTTCATCACGATTTATGGAGATGAGAAAAAACTAATCAGAATATAGTAAAAATATACATCTTATCATAGAAATTGATTGTTTATTGTGGTTTACATGTAATAAAGCTGAAAGATCTACAAACATTTTATCTACAGTAGTTTTGTGTTCATTGACTTTTGGCTGCCTATTTCAGAATAATGGTTTAGAAACATCATGAAATGAGAGCAATAAATTACATAATTTTAATATACCTAAAAAGTTAAGCTAATGTCAGATAACACAAACTATATTTCATGTTTCTGACTTGGTTATCAACTCAGAGAATATTGTAATTTGTGGAGATTTCAATATACATGTGGACGACATCCAAATATACATTTCAGTTATGCCTAATGACACCGCATCTATTGTTACTTCAGCTAAGTGCTTCAATGAAGTGAAGACCTGAATGGACTCAGAAAATGCTCAGAAAACTGACGTTCTGTTGTTTGGTGGCAAGTCCACAGATTGTAATGTTATACTCTCCACTCCAAAGGGCTGCACTTTTCCCTCGGCAGCTCAGCATGTAACCTAGGTGTCATCGTAGATACAAGCCTCTCATTCAAATCACATGTGGATGCAGTATCGAAGATATGCTTCCTACAGCTGTGCAACATCGCCAAACTACAACAATTTCTTACTATTCAAGACACAGAGAAATCGATACATGCCTTTGAATACAGTAGGTTAGACTACTGTAATGTTCTGTTATCCGAGAGCACACACTGCAGCATATTCAAAATGCTGCAGCTCGAATCGTCACCAGGAGCAGGAAGTTTGAATACATAAACCCTGTCCTTAGTTCCCTGCATTGGCTTCGTGTTAGGTTCAGGACTGACTTCAAAATTCTCCTACTTACACATAAGGCATTTAAAGGTCTAGCACCTGCCTACCTGACAGAGTTACTGCAAGTTTACAAGCTGCATCGTCCATTCAGGTCACTTAGTGACAAAAAAAGTTAAGCACCCAGACAGAGTGGTGGAAATGAAATGAATCTGCACATGTATCACAATGATTACAATACCAGATCAAACAGACAACAGAGCTGGCAGTATGGACACACTGCTGATCCCATGTCAGTAGGGTACGGCACCTCCCCGGGCAACAACTAAAAATGTACTTAATAACATGTCAGATCCTAAGATTTTAAGGAATAAGCCTTCAATAAAAAAACAAACACTGCAAATTATGATATTTTTATCCTATGTATGCTTCCGTCTGGCAGTTTTTAAGAATGTAATAATCCAGGTGACGTCAGCTTCCCAGTGGGACACTACATGAATGAATTGAGTTTAGCTTTGAATTCTGGGATTCTGTGCACTGTCATAACCTAAACTCTCGCGTTGTTTACAACCATGAAAAAATAGGTCTCTAATAATAATATTCTCTCTCTCTCTCTCTTTCTCTCTATTAAAGATCTTTGCTCACAGTGTTCTCCCATTTGGGAATCAAAATGCTGTATGCATTAATTCAATCAAAGAAGTAATAATGCGATATGACTTTAAATTTAACGCTATGCATTAACGCAATAAATTTCCTAGTCCTAGTTTATATTAAGAATGACCAAAAGAAGCTGATGTTGACTCTCTTTCTATTGTGCTGCTGCTGATATTTCATCAGTTTCATTGAGTAACTTGTAAGTGTTAGGGCTTGTATAACACTTCATTTTAGGCTATATTTTAAGACCAAAAAACTTTTCTCAGTAGCTGAATGGCTGCTTCTAAATATTTTTATCAAATGTAAATAAAACGGCACAGAATACTGCCAAGTACTGTGTATGCAGTTAGATAACCACAAAAGCCATGGTGAAGTATATCCTTTGTCCTACAAGAACAAAAACTTTTGTCCTATTGGTTGGAAGTACACTGGAATATTGGAATAGTTGATAAGGGTCATGATGAAACACAAAAACATCTAATGGCTATAGACCGGCAAGAATTTGCATACAGTGTAGTAATTAATGTGGGGCTGTACCAATTAAACATGGGAGAATAACACCGGTGCAGTCATGCAGATACGGTGGAACACTGTTTGTAACATCATGACAAAACATGGAATCAGAAGACAAGTTGGCATTTTAATAGAAACATACTGTTGCCTACAATGTAATAACAGTTGTAAACTTATTAAATCAAGATATAAACATACAGTATGTTTGGTTACAGAGCAAGAATGAAACACAAAAAAAAAGTTCATAAGTTAATTTTTTGAAACATCATTGTACAA
>JAAGVU020000113.1:11971035-12033785 GCA_011763525.2 Mormyrus iriodes | reverse complement strand
ATGTGATTGGTTGATTAGATAATTGCATTAATGAGAAATTGAACAGGTGTTCCTAATAATCCTTTAGGTGAGTGTATGTTTGGTTACAGAGCAAGAATGAAACACAAAAAAAAAGTTCATAAGTTAATTTTTTGAAACATCATTGTACAACCAGGTCCTTTTTGTGTTAATGCACCTTACAGCACAGTAGAATTTTCACATTCTTAAGCTCTTATTCTTCAGCTCTATAAGGCTTAGAGGTAGCCTTGCATCTCTTCATTCATAAAATTTCATTTTTTAATTTCACATTCTCATTAATCCCTTTAGTCATCTTATAAAAATTTGGTGGGGAGAAAAAGTTCAATTGATAGATAAAATCAGAATAATTTGATTGCAAATTGATATATGTCTCAATAGTGTCATGACCGACAGGATGAAGGATGCAGGAGCAGTAGTTGTAAATTAACAGAAGGGGCTTTTATTAGACTGGGCTGGACGAAACTCAAGATAAATCCAATCCAATCCAATCCAATCCAATCCAATCCAAACTGGGCAGACACGGGCAAGGCATGGGCAAAACTGGTGGATAATGACTGATCTGGGGAATACAGAACTGGGAAGCACTTAAATATATGATTAAAGAAGGGGAGAACAGGAGACAGCTGTGAAAGATTAACATGAGAGCAGGAACGAGAGGTAAAGTAAATTAGCACCAGGCGTGGCTTGTTTAGATTCACGCTAGGGGTAAGACAGGCGGATCAGGCAGGCGGAGTGAGCAGGGTGTGACAACTAGCTATTAAATCACTAACACAGAATGATAAAAGTTTTAAAGAATCAAATATTTCTGCATAGTTTTTCAGTTAAGCACTTTTCAGTTTTTCATGCAAATCACAATTGATACTTAAATTATTCCAATCATTTCAGCTTTGAAGCATATTACAGTGTCTTCACAGTTAATTTCCAAACTCCAAAGTTGTATACTCAAATGGAGCTGTATGTGTGAATTTTCCAGAATCTCCTTTTATTGTAGTATGTTGATATTCTCTCAGGATTATTTTGACTGTGTAGTGGTTGCTGAAGACAGATTCAATGGTTGCAGTTTTATTTTCAATAATAAGCTCAGGAGATAACTAAGGAATATATAAAAGCTGAAAATTCTACCATGAGGGAATGTTAAACATTTTATAGTAACATTGAGTCAATGACCTTCTACAAAAAGAAGTCAGTGACTATCATTTGAACTTTGAAACCCGTGTTCAATGAGATATGGCACACTTTCTGTCATTGCCTGGTTTAACCCAGTGAATACCAATTCTAATTAATTAAAGTCATTTTGTAACTAATATGGATGATAATAATCCCACCCATTTTGGATTAAATTGTCATTAATAAAAAACAACGGTAGACTAAACATCCAATCAAGGACACCCCTGCCTTGTTACCTTTCCTGCCTAGGATAGGTTCCAGGCTCCTCAAAATCCTGTCCAAGATAGTGGTCAAAGGGTGGATGGGTGGAGTGTGTTTGTGGTTATTTCTATTTGTATGCATACAATAGAAATCCTTGTTCAATTGCTCTTCTAGTAATAGGAGTTGTATTTAAGGGTAAAGACACGACTGACCTAAATTTCCATCTACTTGACCCAAAACGCATGACTGACTATCTAATCAGAGAACACTTATCATTCTTTATCCTTACATAGCTTTATGTTCAGAAGCTCAGAAAGGTAGGATGAACTGAAGCATTTGAGTCATTTTAATTCCTTATGTATATTATGTATTCATTCTTGCCAAGGATCTCTTACCCACTGCTCTTTGCTGGGCCACTGTGAATTAGATATTTCTTTATGGTGATACACAAGAAAACAAGACATAAGAACATAAGAAATTTACAAACAAGAGGAGGCCATTCGGCCTATCAAGCTCGTTTGGGGAGAATTCGACTAATAGCTTAAAGTTGCTAAAATCTTATCTAGCTCTGATTTAAGAGAACCCAAAGTTTTATCTTGTACTACACTAACAGGAAGACTATTCCATACTCTAACTACATGTTGTGTAAAGAAGTGCTTTCTCGAATCCAGTTTAAAATGTTCTCCCACTAATTTCCGCCTATGGCCACGAGTTCTTGTATTTGAACTAATATTGAAGTATATTGAACTATTTGGCTGAATAGCATCCAGACCTGTTAGACTCTTATATACTTGGATCACATCCCCTCTTAGCTCCTTTGCTCAAGGCTGAATAGATTCAGCTAAGCTAACCTCTCCTCATAAGACATTCCTGTAAGACCAAGAATCATTCTTGTAACCCTGCGTTGAACCCTTTCTAAGGCCGCAATGTCCATTTTAAGGAAAGGTGACCAAACCAGCACACAATATTCAAGGTGGGGTCTTACCAAGTAATTGTATAGCCTTAGCATCACCTCCCTTGACTTAAACTCCACAAACCTAGAGATGTAACCCAGCATCCTATTGGCCTTTTTAATTGCTTCCCCACACTGGCGAGAGTGGGACATGGAAGCATTAAGATACACACCAAGGACTGTCTCATAATCATCTACCTTTATTTAAATAAGTGTAGTTTATATTTCTGCTCCCTTCATGGATTCCCTTACATTTGTCTACATTAAATTTCATTTGCCAGGTATCAGCCCAGCTACTAATTAAATCAAGATCCTGCTGTAGCCTCTGTGGCGCTAGTTCGCTATCTGCTACACCGCCCACCTTGGTGTCATCTGCAAATTTAACCAGTTCACTGTATGTATTGGTGTCAATATAGTATGGCCCAGTAAGTCCCCTTTCTGATCATGTTTCAGAGACTACAACTGGTTATCAACAGAGTGAAACAATGACTTTGTGCTCATTATTAGATATTTACATGCAGTCCACTACTTTTTGAATATCGCCTTTTGCTCTGTTCAGTGAAATGATCCATTCCCCTTTAATCATATCATGAAATGGTCCGAAGATCACAAAGAGAACTTAAAAAAAAAGACAAGAGGAAAAAAGTCCCTAAAACATCCTTGCGTCACGTCCAGTCCACGTCTGTCTAATCTGCTACCTAGCTAGCTACATTGTTAATTAAATGTTCTATCTCTGCAAGTTAGGACTGGGTTAGTACCTGTGACCATATGGTTGCCGGTTTGAATCCTTTGGCCTGTAGATTGACATATCATTGTTGGGCCCTTCAGCAAAGCCTTTAAAACCACAAAGTGCCGGATAAATGTCTGATTCAACATTTTGACACCAACTCCAACCAACTCTAGTCTGTATATATGTGTGTCTCATAGGAGAGCAAGATGGAATATGGAAAAACAAACGATTCCTATATACCTATATTTGTACAAATGGCAAATAAACTGATCCTTATCATTTACAGCTAAAAAACTAAAACTAATATTCTAATGGTATCTCCTATTAATCTATCTATTTATCTTCCAGACCACTAATCCAGTACTGGGTCACAGTGGAATGGTAAAATAAAAACAGGTACATTGAGTGTTTGTATTTATGGCAAGACTGGTGCATAGACTGTGCCTTTTCCCGGCAGACTGCCCCATGTGTGATGTGCTGTAACAATTTCCTGGATTTGATGAGATGAGGATCTCTTAGGATGGGAAATAAAATCAATGTTTGTGAAAATATATTAGGGTGCTCACCGCTAACCCGTGTTCCATTTTTGGAAAATGGGGTGAAAGTGAGGAACTTGACATTAAAACCAATATATTACCAATAAGCAGGGCACGTTGGTACTGCTCAGATTCAACCCCTATATTCAATGGTATTGTTCCCCTAGAGAAATGACACTCCTCATTTAAGTATCATTGGTTAGACAATATCGCCATCCATGCATCAGAATATAATGCACACATGTGTGTGTAATATCCTTCTATTTCAAAAAGGAATCCTAAGAAATTTTGTAAGACCCTCGACTATCTAGAATGATAGGCACTAATAAGGCTCCATAAGACTGATCTGAAGGTTGATTTATTCTGATGTGTAGAATCTACACCGTATGTAGTTGTGTAGCCATGTACACTACACCGTGGCCTGACAGTTGCAGTTACACTTCTGGGGAGGAGCGCATCAGACTAGAGTATACATTCTATGCAGAAGTATCAATCAGCCTTTAGATGTAATTGAGTTTAACAAACAGCAAAACAGATATTGACTGGGATGACCAGAACAATCTAATGACAGAATCATATTTACATTTAATTTATTTAGCAGACACTATAATCCAAAGTGATTTACGATTGAGAAAGCAGGGTCAGACAGTCCCTTAAACAATTTGGAGTTAAGGGCCTTGCTCAGGGGCCCAATGGTAAAATCAGTCTTCTGATCGCAAGTTTTGACCTAATGATCTTCTGATCTTAGGCACAGCATCCTAAGTCACTGAACCACAGACCAGCCCTACAAACATGCAACACAAATATTTTAGACAAGAACGGTAAGTATCCATTTCAAATGACACAAAGGTTTACAATAAACAGTAAAAACAAGCAAGAAAAAAACACAATGAAAAATAGTTGTTTTGGTGGGCATATGACAAAACACAAAATCCTAAAATTGGTCAAGATTACTAAAACAAACAAACACATACACAACTATGCGACAGTGATAAGAAGTAGTTGAATCAAGGAAAACAGAGGTTACCTGACTCAGCCTTATGAGAGAGACGATGAGCCCCACCTTTCCACAATTAGGAAGCAAGGTTATGACATTAACATGCACCCCTGGACTGTTGGCACTGTTCTTCTTTCACATTCCGGAAGTAATATGAGATCTGTGAAGCCTGACACTGTTCACATAGCCGTGATGCTTTGGTCTGCAGACACAATGCCAACCGATTAGTCAGATTGTCCCACATGCTTTAATCTCCCATGTGATTGATACCTCTCCTGTTTTAGAAGAGACTCTTAAGGAAAAGTAATCCAATAAGGAACTCAGAGGTGTCTAAAAAATAATACAGGAAAATATTAAAAAGAATACAAGTATTGGTAACAAATGTATCTTTGTGTAAAAACAGTATCATTTAGGATATCTTTGATTATGCCCCTGTATTACTTGTATGTTTTCATTAAGATTCAACATGCTTTTTAACCTAATTTATAGGTGTAAATGTTTGACCGTGAAAGCTATATTTCAATATAAAAAATGTAAGAACAATCAAACAAAATGAATTAGTAATTAAACAAGGAGTGAGATCACATCGTTAATCTTACCATGAACTAAGTCAGTATTCATTAGTTTGTCTTGTAAGGTGGAACTTAGAATTGAGGTTCATAAAAACCTCTATATTCTCTATAATTTGTATTCATAGAATCCATCTTCTTAACTAAAATTACCAGCTAAATGAGTACTAAAATAGTTTATTGCATTAAAAATTCTAGCTCCTAGACAGTTACCAACAACATAGCAGAATTATGTCTGACCCCAAAACGCTGTACTTGATAAGTCGTTATGGAAGGTTGGATAGTACTAGTATATCAACACCAGAGAAAGATATTTATACTTTGGGAAATCCCCAACAGCAATTTGTTTGTTTTCTGCTTGCCTTGGTTCCTAAGAGAAAAAGTGTAAGCCGTCTTGTAGAGACTGTACTTTCTTTATTTAGGTCGATTCCTGATTAATAAGATTATTAAACTGGGTTTTTAATTATTTTTATTTTTGATGGAATTTTAGATGCAGTCTAAGTATAAATCTTAAACTTCAGAAGGTGAACAAGGTTTCAAATGGTTTCCCTATTGAAGATTAATCATTTCTTCTTTTTGCGTCTTGAGAATCGTTAATTTTACTTGATTGGATTTGCAGATTGATCACAAATATACAAGGTAAGTTAAATAAGTGTTCCAGGAAGACTTAACTAAATTTCCATAGTGAGAACATTTTTTTTTACCATTCTCATGTACAACCACAGCAGGTTTTTGTTCGCAATATAAGACATTTTAAATTAAAACAGCCCTCAGTTCTACCCTTGTTAATGAAGCAGTTTTTCTATTCTCCCCACTTGTCTGAAAGCCAGTACTGGAGGTTGAGCAGTCTGATTAAATATTTTCACTCTTGTAGGCAGTCAGGATGTGTTTCTACTTTCTAAATGTCTGGTGTAGTGTTCCTGAGGCTCTTAGTTTAGTGTCGTTTGTGCCAGTGTGTACAACAACTGTGGAAACATTTCTATTTTTAGAAATTACACTCTCCAGTTGCTTGTCGATATTGTGGACTCTGGCAGCCAGAAAACATCCCAATCACCCCCCCCCCACGCTGTGCATCAGGGGTAATACGAAATGAAAGCTGGGCGGGTGGGTGGGTGCGTCGGTGGACTCCCTGTGCATCCCACCAACTTCCTGTTGTTGATGCTGATATCAGGTGTCACCTCCTGGTTTCATGGCGTTACGCCACTGTTTGCTGGCATGCTGAAGCAAGGGCCAGCTGGGAGGGAGCAGATATGATTTTATTATTGTTAAAATTGAAAACAAGACAGTGAAAATAATCAAATGATGACCACAAAGGGAGAAAGAGTAAAAATCAGACCTATCTTGTATTAAAGTGATTGAATAAACACTATGGATAATAATAGCAAATAAAGTAAGGAAGTTAGGCAGCCATAATTAGGGGACTGTGGTATGTGGAGTACAAGCATTTCCAGCCTTCTTGTTCTCATTTACAAGATACCTCATAAAAACTCCACCCAAAAACAGTTAGGGTGAGTCAGAATAAACTGTGTCAGACACCAGGCAGTGAAAAACCGATACTAACTGAAAGGCTTCATTTCATAATTATCAAAAAATGACAAACCAATATGTTACTTGGATCTGAAGTTCTCAGTTCATTACACTGACACAAGGAATGCATGGCACTAAATTATTTGATGATAAAAGTGCACATTCAAAGCAATTATGCATTTGACACGCTCACAATAGAGCTAATGAAGACTTTCTCCGTTGTTGCTGTTGTCATTTTCCAACATCCTGGCAACATATGACACCTGTCCTCAGAAAGCTTTAAAAGACATCTCAACTGTCCTGTTCCAAGCACAGCAAAAATGATAACATGGACTGATGAGAACAAAGGTAACTGAGTCCAACGGTAATTAAGGTAAAACACAATACGTGGCTGTTTGTGGTAATTTTGAATTGAATTACAAAACATCTCCCAGCTATTTCCAATAGCCAGACACAGAACACCTTTTGGCTTCCCCACCAAGGTCCAGATGAAAACTGAAACTGAATTTGTTTCAAGATTTTACTCCACACCCTTCTAATAAAGAATGCAAATTCAATTCAATTCAATTCAATTTATTTTTATATAGGACCTTTCACAACAGAGTTGCCCCAAAGCGCTTTACATGATGTTTGAGAGAATACTAACACAAAGAATTTAACTAACTTAAATGTATTCTTATTATTCTATCATCCCATATAAGTATCCCCGTAAATAAATGTGCTAGTGGCTTAACACCAAAATGCTTGCCGATGTGCAACATGTTTATTTTTAAATTAAGATTTTCCTCAAAGAATTTTAAAAAAATCATAAAGAACATTGTATCAGTGATAATTGTTATTGCATGCCAATATAGTGCACAGGGCACAACATCTTTGGGTGCATATTTCTCATCTTTCCCAGTAGTACAAAACATTGAGTCACTAGCACTGTAGGGCTCTTCAAGGACTTCATGCTCTTCGAGTGTCCGGAAAATTAGAGACTATAAAGTGGATAATTGATAAAAGCTCTTGTCTCTCCACTTCGAACAGTCATATCATTCTGCCCTGGCCAAAGCCTTGAAATTTCTCGGCCTGGCTGAGCAGACAAAACAGACACTTGAGACATGTGTGGCAGTGGGAGTGGAGACTGGTTTGGGTGACATGCGCCTGGGTTGCCCACCCCCATCTGAGGCATCAGAATTCAAACCCCAGAGCCTTGTTACTCTCACTTCCCACAATGCCCTTGAGCATACAGTAATTTATATATACAAACAGTGTCCCTGCAGGCAAAGCCTTTATCTAAGAGATAATAAGTGAACATGTGAGGATGGTATTATACTCGTGGGCAAAAAAAATTGTTCTGCAACAAGGCATATAAAATAGGAATGACATGTATTGCACAGGAAAAACAAGAAGAAACACAATTAATCTAATATTGGCAAGTTCTTTCTGTCTGGGAATTTTGTGTGTAATAGCTTGTAAACTTTGGAATTATTATTGTCAGTGTTTTTATGTTAATCTTGCGAAAAGGAAAATAAATTTTTTCTCTGTAATGTTTTTCTCTGGGAAGTGAAGCAAACTAATTATTTAGCTTTGTAACAAAAAGCGTTATCCTACATAATGAGATCAAAAAAGAGGCTAAACTGCGAATTTGCTACTTGCCAGACCAGAACAGAGACATGCCCTGAATACTTGAAATACCTGCTGTATCCACCTTTTTCAGATCACTTCCATTCTGCCATCACTTCCTACTCTACCTGGGTGCTTCAGAACTATGTGATCTTTGACAGGTGCTTAAAAAAGACATCACAAAGTGTTGAAGTTATTGTGTGTGTGTGTGTGTGTGTGTGTGTGTCTGTGTGTCTGTGTCTAAGTTTTTTTAAATGCCAATCACCCACCCTTTCAAAGACGGGCCTCTCATTCCACCCTAACTGGATAATGAACTGCCTGCGAATATCCTGTGTCAAGGCTTACATCGCTGGTCATAGAACAGGGCATTCTAACAGCACAGCATGCCTAATCAAATAGCAATTACCAAATCGGCCTTGAGTATACATCTGAAAGAGAACCAGAGATTTGAGGCCATCACAAAGGTCTTAGCCACTTATAGTTTCATATGCCTCAAACTGATTTCATCCCAACTGCTGAACAAGCATTTATGGGAATTTGTATTCACTGAGACATTTATGCTGTATTATTCTGTTACTGTAAATTTTTTTGTAAATTAAATAATTGCTTCCTTCCATCAAACATGTAACATATACCTTTAATGGAACATGTGAATGGCTTAAACTTTAATAATTCATTAGTTATTAATTGATTATTAATTTAAATGTAATTGCTCATTTTATATCAGCAATTCTGCTCTGGATAAATGGTAGGAGGATGGGTATATTTTATAGAGGGCACCAGTTAAAACTAAAGCATATATCTTTCTGTCGCCTCCAAATTGTATGTAAGTTTTGTCTAGCACAAATAAATAAATTTCAATATGTTTCAATATACCAATAAATACATAGCAGTATGTGAAAATATGTCTTGAAATAAATGAGGATGAAACAACCCAAAAACACATAGACTGGCGACTTACTTAATCCTAGGCAATGTATTTTGATAAATTGTGTTGAAAAGGTTATCATGAATAGATGTGCTGAAAACACTATCCTGAAAGCCTCCTAAAACACTATCCTAAAAGCCTATTTCAAAATGTTGTTTTGTTTTCTTTTTACATGTCACCAACTGGTATTGTACATTTTTAAGCAGTGTGTCATAATGGTTAACATCTCAGTACAGGTAAATGCAGGTGTGATTGAAACTATCCTACTTGATAATTGGCCTTGACCATAGACACTCTGTATTTTAGCACTCTGAAATGTTTTAGAGCTAGCAAAAACAATTCTGTCATTATTAATGTTATTAAAAACATGTAAACATTGATGTGTAGTCCTTATAAAGCAAGTATGTGTCACGTCCAGCCCCGTCCTACCAGTTTATTCCTTGTGTTTCCCACAGGCGGGGCTGCTGATCAGCCACGCCTGTAGCTCATTGTTGTTACCTCTTGTTCCTGCCTCTTGTTAACCAGCCACAGGTGCCCCTTGTTTATCCCTGCCTTCCCTGTGTGTAAGAGTTTCCCCAGTCCTGTGCTCCCCTTTTGGGTAATTGACATTATGTGTTGCCCTGAGTGCACAAATAAAGTCCCTGCACTGGATTATTCCTTCTGTGCCTGTGTCATGCCTCGCCATCATCCCCGCGCTCGTGACGGTATGTGAATGGCTTATATTGCTGATATCATATTTGTGTCTATGAAGGCATTGTATACAGCATTAATTTAAGATTATTGAAGGTTGTAAATCATAATCTTTTTTTATAAAACCCAATGAATGACATTGGATGACCAGTATTTTTTGGAGACTTTTTGATGACTACAAATTAGGCATGTTTTGTGCTTACAACTACAATTTATCAGTATTCCACGGAACAAATGCCTCCTTGAGCTTGCGCCATAAAAATTCTGACATCGCTGATTCATCCATACTGCTCTGTGTCTACAATGATCACAGAACCTTTTCCAGTCCCAGTCATTTAGTTCCAGTTACATTTCAAATAATTTTGAGTTGGGGAATAATTGCTTCTTCGTCTATTAACACACACACACACACGCGCGCGCACACACAAACACACACTTATTATATGAAACACTTATCGATAGTGCTGTTTTTTTCTAATATAAAGTGAGATATAAAAACAAAAAATTGCAGAAAACAAGTTTAATAAAAAGGGCAGTAGCCGACATCAGAAGAAACTAATCACATCAAATACCCTGTCCCAAGACAAGCAGAATACACCTTCCAGCAGTGAAAGTGATTCTTCTTAATCTCAAAAGTCAGCTTTTCTTGTAGGACTTCCTTGAAACTTTTATATCCCACTGGGACAGTGATGGTCTGCAGGGAGCTGAAAAGACACCTATTGAAATGTACTCAATATGAGTGGCATATAGAGAATATCAGAGTCACTGAATGGAGCATGGAGCACTTTGAAGATAATTATCAATAAGTAGAGAAAATGTGGTGTCACAGGCACATCTGGACGACCCTCCAAAGCTGATGACGGGTCAAGGAGGAAACTTATCAGGGAGGTTACCAAGAGGCCTACAGCAACACTACAGGAGCAGCAGGGATTTCTGCAAGGTACTGGGCAATTGCAAGTGACCAGACTCTCCCAGCTCTTTCAAATGTTTGACAGAACGGAAGCTGTTTCTCTGCAAAAAGAACATCCATGTCCATTTCAGTTTTGCAAAAACAAATAAAAAATTGTGGCCTTAATTGTAAGCGAGAGGTTTGGTGCAAAGACAACACTGCTTATCACTCTTATCAGAGCACACCTCCTGTGAAGTATGGCAGTGGCAGCCTAGTGCCTTGGAGCTGCTTCCCTTCAGCTGGGATGGGAGCGCTAGTCAAGATAGATGGGATCATGGTTATATCCAAATATCAAGATACTTTGGCAGAATAACTGCTGGCCTTCGTCAAAAAGCAGAAAATGAAGAGGAATTTCAACTGCCACCAGGATAACGACACCAAGTAAACATCCAAGTCAATGAAGGAATGGCTTCAGAAAAGCAAAATCAAAGTCTTGGAATGACCCAGTCAGAGCCCAGACCTCAATCCCATATAAAAACTATGGAATGGGCTGTGCACAGGAGATTTTATGGAAACTTTTTTTGCTAGCAAGAGTGGGATAAAGTCCAGGTGTGCAAAGTTGATAGAGATTTATTCCCAAAGACTTGCTTCTGTATTAAGTACAAAAGGTGCTTCCACAAGGAATCTAAGTTAGGGATGTGCATACTTATACAATGTCAATGTTGTGGGTTTTCTGTTTATTTCAATTACTTGTCCTGCTAGTTATATATTTGTTTTTCTATTGAATTTTCCCAGTTGAAAGGTTACATTATTTCTTTGTATCTGGCTGTTCTGGCTTTATTTCGTTCCTGTTTTTATCACAAAAACATACAATCTCATTTTATATCGACTGTATCCAGGTCATTACAATGCATTCTGGAGTCTAAAATCGGTGATAAAATTACAATGGCTTTCATATAAAATGAACAGCAGACTGGAATCAATTTATTCATGCTGCATACCTTGTAGATTGTCACAGTGGCACCACAAATTAGTGATATCTTTTCATGGTGTAATTTAAGAACATTACAGAAATAACACTTGCAATTTGACGTCCTTCAGGCAACACCCTAACAAACTTGATCTCCTGAAGAAGTTCAACAAATTACGTACACTGTTGACCATAACTGAGGTTTAAGGTGTTTCCTTAGAGAATGAAAAAAGATCTTTTTGTCTTTCTTGGTCAATGTGTTTGAGTTAAAAAAGAGAAAAGGACCCCAGCTATGGTCTAAAGCCACAAGCCACAGCCAAGTTTTCTTTGGCCAGTTTTGAAACTCATTTTGAAACCAAATATTGTGAAACCAAAGTAACAAATGTTCCTGTGTAACAAAACAAATAATTCAAATACAGCACCTTAGAATACACCGGGAACAAACATTTTATAAAAAGCAGATGGTGGCTTTGAAAAAAATTGCTAGCCATAGGAACATAATAAAGACATAATATAAACAAATAGGCCCATACTTTACATATGTTTACCATGCTAATTCATTGTTCTTTGAAGAATTAAATGTCTGATTGTGGAACAGTACATTTGAGGACTATGTGTATGTGATACAGGCCCATAAGTGTCCATAAGTGCAACAAATTTGATTTAACCGCTTGTAGTAAATACTTTCTGGGAAGCAGAATTCCAGAACAGGCAGAGCTTCACTTTGTTATGCGAGAAGCACATGGTTTGTGTCCTCCTACTATTGCATTGTGGACCTGCATTGGTTGAAGCTCAAATCCCCCCACTGCTTCCCTGAATCCCTGAAACTAATACAAGGCTACTGTTTGCACTATGAGGGTTGTACAGTCCCATTGTTCTCAACATGAAGGTCACAGAGTTCGTCATTCATGCATGTTGGCAAGTGCTTGTTTAAAGACCTTTGCAACCTCCATGCTGGGTGCAATTAACTCCCCATCACCAACGACATAGGGGAGAGGTTGATATGGGGGGGGGGAGCACAATTTCATAAATAAATCCAAATTAAATATATGCCCCCCACAGGTCTCTATGCCCCTACCCATCACCAGTTTTACAATTTAATCTGCTGCCTCTGTAGCGAATGATGCTGGAACAGTCACCCTCATCATATGAGACAGACTTTCCTGCATTTTTCCCTCCATGCAAACGTCGGTGGCTATTTTTCTGTGTAACTTCATACTGGCCCCTGCTGGAAGCTCTGCCACCTAGGCTTTGGTATGCTCTTGGCCAGTAGGTGCATCTTCTAAGGCCCCAGCATCCCGCCAGCCCCCACCCCTCCAGGCCTAAACTCTCAGGCACAAACTCCTGTGGCCCAGTGTCACAAAAAGCTTTCACCAGTCTTATCAGGCTCAAAGGACCAGCTGGGCTTTAATCTCAATGGCCTTTCTGGTTATCAGTGCTTACAAAGTGGGCAGAAAACATGGCATAAAATATAACCTGCTTATGAAATTATTTGCTTTTTTGTCTTTATTGTGCTTTAAATCAAAGATTCACATATTTATTTGATTTAAACCATAGTAAATCTCTCAAAAACATTTTTATATGAATATTAGAAAATGTTCTGAATTTGGCAGTTTTATACAATTAAGCATGATCTACATTAGCCCTCCCACCTGAAAAAGGCTGTCTGGTCTTTTAATAGAAATCTCAGAGCATATCACTCTGCAACGATCTGCACATCTGTCCAGAAAGGAGACAGTAGACAGTTAATTCACTATATTAATTACAAAAATGCCATTAATATTTTGCACAGTCATAGAATGATTATCTTCTGACATGTGATGTTCCACAGATGAGTTAACGAATAAAATCCAAATTATAGTCTATACATAAAGCAAGCAACAAGAAGTATGTTAATCATGTGTAACATTAAATAGTGAAAAACCGCATTGTTGGTTGCATTGACAATTGAGATGAACAGGAATACAAAAGGCTTATGCAGAACTTTGTCACATGGTGCAGCGAGAATTACCTGCACCTAAATATCAGTCAGATAAGTCAGCTGGCTGGAGATTACCATTGTGCTAGGGACCCTATAAGACTAGTTACCTTCAAGGTCATGCATGTACATAGGTATCTAATTAAATGGAGATTGGACGAACAGAATCAAGTCCATCTCAGGACACAGCACATACTACAGGAAATTCAAAGACATCATTAAGCCTAAATACATGTCTTCTTTAAACGGGGGAGGAACTGTTGCCTCACACCTCTGGGCTCAGGGTTCCAGTGTCTGCCAGGGCTCCCTGTGTGTGGAGTTTGCATGTTTTCCCCGTGTCGTCGTGGGGTTTCCTTCGGGTCCCCCGGTTTCCCCCCACAGTGCAAAAGCACGCTGAGATGAACTGGAGTTACCAAATTGCCCGTCGGTGTGCATGTGTGAGTGAATTTTGTGTGAGTGCATGGATGGATGGATGGATGGATGGATGTGCAGGAGGAAGCCCGCACAGCACATGCAGACTCCACAAACACACACACAAACACACACACACACACACACACACACACAGAGTGGGAGTAAGATTCAAATCTCCAGCACTGATGGTCTGAAGCAGCACTGCTACGCAGTGAGTCACAATACCCACATCAAAGCTCAATCTCAATAAATAAACAAACATGGGTGCTCATAATAAAACATCACAGATATTGTTTCGTTATATCATTTTGTCCTCACAATAACATGTTAATAGGTTGTTAAGCTCTTGTTAACCTTTCGTATCATTCATACCTGTATTAGAAGCATTATGATTTTTTTTTATTATTAACGCTGCATCTGAAAATATAGGTAATCATAGAATATGACACTGTGCTATTACTTTGTTTTGTGCTAATACCCATATACAATACTTGAAAAAAGGTATTCAATGGCAATCGTAATTCCAACTTCACACTAAATGTAATGTACTTTAGTGAATTTTACTGTAGATATGTTTCTGGCATGTTATTTATTTATTTATTTTGATGCAAGGAAAGGATTTATACTGAAAGTACCAAGTACTTAAAATCCCATTTTTCAGCATTGATCATGTTTAAAATGTGAATTATAAGTACAGTATATCTACTACCCCCCTTAGCTAATGCTGCCTATAGCCTATCAACAACCCTGACCTGCATAGACGAATCGAGGAATGGATGGGTAGATGGACCTTTTAAATTCCTCATACACAGAAATATATGGCTTCTTGTTTTATTTTGTAAAATTTAGGGCATAGTAGAGTCACAAAAATGATATTGCAGATTCATGTGTATAAACACAAACAATACGAAATCATTTTAGATGTTGGTACTTTCTTCTATGACCGATATCTGCCATTAGTGTGTAATAGTAAAATTACTCATCTGAGGTGTGGTTGTGATTTGTAGTGCAGTTTGACCAAAGGTGACCTCGATCTGTGAAAGGTCCTTCATGTCCCTGATTGCTGTAATGGTGGCAGCAGGTTAAACTGAGTATGAAGCTTGCTCAGCTTTTTCGGTCTGCGGCAGACCACCATGCCCTTGTGCCTTTACTGTAAGTTCACTTTTAACCTGGTACAGTGGGAAAGGTCAATTGCTGAGAAAAGTTGCTCACTGGACATTTCACCTACTGAAATAGTACTGATTCCAGTAGTAATTTATTGACTACTGTAGTGGATTGGGAAATAAAGGAAAGTACAGTTCAGACTACTGATTGATCTGGTTTGTGTGTATTTATGTACTTATCTAAAGCACTTTCTCAAACAGTACAAGCCAACATTGCTTTATAAAAGAGACCACACCACCATGACACAGATGAGTGGCAAACTCCCAGTTCAAATAAAGTTTAATTTATAGAGCTCTTTAACTGGTTTGTGAACCAAAGTAAAAGTTTTTATGTGGGGCAGGAAAGTGCCAGTAATTTAAATGACTTGTGCACCTGTGAGAGAACAGCTTAGGAGATAAAACAAGTACCAGATGGACATCTGACATAAACATGCTGATTGTCTCAATAATTGTCTTGGGGGAGGAGAGAATGGAATTTGATAGAGTGGAGTGCATGAAACTTGTTCTGCTTCCCCATTAGCTCCATCAACTGGGCATTTGGCAGGCTCCCATTTAGCCCATTGATAGCGGGCTTCTCTGTCAGCCCACAGCTCCCAGGAAAGACTGTGCTGGTCAGTGCTTATGTACAGTAGCTGGATTGTCAGAAAATAATGCGCAGAACCAGAGCAAGAGAGACTTTCTTCAGTTCGTTTTCCCTCCGTAAAATACCATTGAGAAGAAAAGATATCCAGAAGCTGTGGAATCTGGGTAGGGTGGGGTTCCAGTACTGTCCCACTTTCATGGAGCTCCTGCAATTTCCAGACAGTGACTGCAACGCTATGACATACCAACCTGTCTCACCAAGACTTATAATCATTTATGTGACAACTCTGTTTGGAACATGTGAATACACAACTATGGCATGTGGCATGCTTACAACAACCTTGAAATATAATTTTTTTTTTTACAAAATAAAAGGCAATGTTAGACATGGACCACACTCAGGGGACTCAGTAAACCTACTGAGTACAGGATAGGACCCCGTTTTTCCTACAGAGCAGCCTGAATTCTTTAAGGCATGGATTTAAAAAGGTGCTGGAACGCTTACTTAAAGGAGATGACATTTTTGCCCTTGTAACCTTCCAGTTGGCTATAACGAGTCTGGCCATTCCCCTATGACAACTCTCATTAACAAGGCATTTTTACTCTTAGAACTGCTCCTCACTGGATCTTTTCTGTTCATCTCACCATCCTCTGTAAACACTAGATGTGATATTGCGTGAACATCCATGGCTGGTGGTTGTTTCTGAGGTCCTGGAACCACAATGTTTGGTACCAATAATCATAACATATTCACTTAGATCAAACATATTGTCCATTCTAACACTTTGTAGCTGAACCTCTTGACCCTTGTCTGTGAGTTTTATGTAGAAAGTCACAGTCACATGATTCTCTGTTTATGGGAGCAGTCTGTTAGTATTAATGAGCATGTGTACCTAATAAAATGGTTACTGAGTATCATCAGAAAAGCAAAGTGTATGTGTTTGTTGGTAAACAGAATAATGCTTAGAAATTACAATACAAATTGCCTATTGACAAAATTTAAAGGCAGTTTACTTGCTGAGGAAAAATGCACACATAATTACTTTTGTTGAACTGTTGTTTTCAATGAGTGTTCTGTTAAGCCGTGGAAAATGGTTATGTTTCAGCTAAACTAGCCTGATTACTATAAAACAAGCTTGATTTCTCACATATTTGGAGACCAATAATAATTTTGCCATAAAATTAGATTAATATCTCTACTAATGAAGAAACGTCACAAATCCTTATCATATTCAGCTACTTTTGGTTCATAAATTATGTAAAGAATTTGAATATTAAAAGAAAATGGTAATAAAAATAAATATTGGTTGCTAAACTTTGATTTCTGGACATGCTGTCCTTATTGCTGTAATTTAACTAGCATTGTCTCTGTTTTGTTTATGTCTTGTTCAATGTCTTTCTAGTGATTCTCTATGTCAGTCAATCTCTTCTACTCTTTTTCTAAAGATTTTAATAATTTCCAAAAATTTCTAAATTACCCCTGGTAGTTAGCAATGGACTGATTGCTTGACAAAGCCTTGAACAGTTTAAATACTTGTTTTTATCTTAATTATTGTACTATATTTTTGTGTACATTATATTTAGAATCACATCTGTGCATAAATATATACTGTCAATGTATTATGGATGTTATCAGTCAGTCTAGACTGTTTTCTTGTCTAATCTGAACTTTGTTGACACTAAACCTATGAATATCTGTGTAATGTAGATTGAACCCACATGAATGAAAATGCTGAGGAATCACAGTTGTTTACTGTAAATCTTATTCCATCTTGTCCAATCAGCCTTTAGTCAGCATGGAATTCTCCATATTGTGTGTTACGGTTTATGCCCACTATACCTATAATATACAATAATACCTTTCCAATTTAACTTTCAAGTTTGTTTAGCAGCTTTTGTAGAATTACTTTAAAATAGAATTCTGACTTCTATATTTCTTTGCACCTTAAACATGATCACATAAAAATATCTATTCATCTTCTACAATTGCTTATTTAGTGCAAGATCATAGGCAGGATTCAAAACCCCAACTCTGGAGGTGTGAGGTAGCCCTGCTGCCCATATACAAACATCACATAAAAAGTAATGCTGCAAATACTTTACTTTATATTCTGTTTTTCTTATTAGAATGCCATGAGCATTTCAGAATTTTTCTGTTTTGTTTGCACTTAAGAACAGTGCTAGAGGCAATCACAAGCAACACAGGTCACATCCTTAACACCAGTCCATCACAGGGCACACACACACAATAAGCTACTTAGAAACATTATCTCACATAATTGCATGTGTTTTAGCGAAAACCCAAGTACCACAGGGGGAACATGCAAACTCCACATGGGCCAAAATGTTAAATGAAAAATGTTACTTTTTAAAAATTTTCCTTATTTTAGTTATGCTTTTCTTCCGTAGCTGGAGTAGGTAATAGCAGTCTGTGCAGTGATCCAAAAACACTATCTGAAGCACCTTGGAAACAGTATGGATATTCAACATGCAAATATTGCAAGGAAAGTCATGAAAATGTGTACATTTTAGTTTTAGCTAGTTAATGAAGCATTTGCTTTTTGAATGCATCAGTGATGCTATTTATGTAATCTTGTTCATGAGAAGCACATTGTTATTTAGCACCTGTTGGACAGATGCATATGATATATTAGGCTTTGTTTACTATCAGCTGACATCTGTTCTTTTTCGCTTTGACTTCAACCCAGGAATAACAACCCCATGGTATATTACATTTTTCAAATACATATTAATCAGCCCACCATGACCGAGTCTACAGTCTGAATATCTTTGGTCAAATCTGAGCATGTTTTAACCAGTGTGCCAGAAACAACTATTTCATCATAACATCAGCATCTGCAAAAAAAAAATAAAAAATCCAGTTTAGAAAAATTGTTTTGCAAGACTTTTTTTAAAAATAAGTGGCTATTGTATTGGAATATAATGTACAACAGAGTCTCAGATTGTTTAATTATAGTTTGATCAAATGACAAAATTAACACTCAGGACACATGTTGTTTTGGTTAACTAAAACAACTTTTATACATATATATAGACTGCAATTTAGGATTAGATTTTTAATGGTTGGCACTGCAGATTTGTTACCATTCTGCTACGTGCTGTAATCAAATCAGAACTTCATGAAACAGAACAGACTTCGAAAGCTGATCTGCTTCTGATCTTGTGTCAGAAGCTTTGCTGATAGCCTACTGAAACCTTCGTCCTCGCCAACATGTCCATTAGACTGTGAATAAATGGTTCCTGATGAGAAGCTGCAACAGCTTGGTTCCTGATGATTACATGTCAGCTGGTATTTATCCATCGCCATAACAAAGGTCTAGTTGTTCACTCTGGCAACCCTACAAAATAGGAACAGATTAGTAGGCCCAATTAATGTGTGCCACTTAAAAGAATAGAAAAATTCATTGGATTTGTTCTTTTCTATTGCAGACGCATAGCCCACAGAAAAGTGAACAGTGGTACTCAATGAGAAAGATGGAGGTGATCTGATAAACTAAAAATAATGCTAGAAAACAGGAACATGAAAAAGTTTTAAAAAATATTTTTAGTACATTTTTTGTCAATTTTTTGTAGTAAAACTTTGTGAAGCCTTAGGGATAATGAAAAAAAATATGGATGATGGATTTTAAAAGGCTGTATCATTAAACCTGACTGCCGTTATTTTGGCCTAGTTAGGTGAGTCCTGTCTTCAGTAGTTATTGTTCTATGCATTTCAGAAAACATTATAATCAGCGGCAGATGCAGTTAAAGCAGAAGATGAGTTAATCAAATAAGCAAGATGAATACACCACGGTCTGAGGTACAGTATTAACAGCCTACACCCCTTAAGAAGTGGCTGTGACCCTACCTCCTAAGATCATGCAAGTTCTGGATAGGGATATCTTGTCTTCAGTGGAGTCCAGGTACTTATTGAACATTGTTGAGTTAGCACCTAATTTGCACATGAAATGGTTGTCTGCTTCTTCTTTATCTTTTTCTTCAAAAACTGCAACAGATGCTAAACTGTTGCTACACACCTCAGAAAAAAAGAAAATATAGACAGATGTTCAAAGAACCAGAGAACAACATTTTCCCTTGACATGATCCCTTCAGCGGACTCAGCATAATGCAGTACCAACGGAACTTATAGTCCTAAAAATAACAGCTGAATCATAAATAACCATAAATACTAGCTAGCAAATTTAAAGCATGTATACAGAAACCTACTATCAACTAACAAAAACAGCACAGTAGAGTAGTAAATATACAGACAATGACCAAATAATTTTACTTTGATATAATATTACTCAAAAAACTTCTAAGCCCCTGTCTACAGGTGTGCTAGCATGAAAAACATTGTGACATGCAATCTGAAACTGCTCTGAAATAACTATTTTTATTTCTTAATTCAATCCAGTAAAAATATATGAAAACCTTCACTTCAGCTGCTATTTTGCCTACTTCTTTATAATGCTCACAAATTCTGTACAGGGCCTGAACTACTTCAACCTCTTGTTTATTTGCACCTTGACTCCAGACTAATGAGATTGTCAGACAGTAAGGCAAAGCTCAGAACTGTGCCAGTGAATCTGTTTTCTTTTCTATTGAATCTTTGGATTTCCTGTATAATTGTGTCTGAGGAAGTAAAGTATAACTTTCCATAGCAATATATATCCAAAGTATGACGATAGTTTCCAGTTGCTGATGTGGCAATATGTATTCGTATCTTGCAGGTACTTTTTTCATGCCAAGTTTGCCCAGTGATCACTATTATTTTTTCTTTCGAATATGAATAAAATTTTGTGACATTTTCATACCAAATCATGTCTCCTCTGTCTTTCTGCCTGTTCAGCACACAATTCTGCTGTCAAAATTCTGAATCTGAAACGCATTGGATACAGCAACAATTCCAAGGAAAACTATCTCCAAATGTCAAAGGTACCATTTCAGCACATACTTAGACAATGCCTCTAATCGTTTATAATTTTAATTTTTTTGATGCAAGTCACCTTCCATAGTCCTTGAAACCCCATCCATATTATAATAAATGCTGCTTCTTGGAAAGCAGATTATCATCCATCTTGCATTAATTCCTCCTAATGAAATAAATACAACACAAATGACAGTGTATCAATAAAACTTGGACCATCAAGAATCTGCTGGAAACTTTTACTTTTTGGAAGTAGCTTCTAGGGGGTGCAATGGTGTCCTGGGGCTTGTCTGGCATGTACACACCTCGATTAATAACAAGCTTGATTTATGAGGATGCATGATGTGACCATATAACAGTCCTTCACGTAACAGAAGAACATAGCTCACAGTTTTAGCAGCAACCCTATTAGGTATTATCATTGCTTAGAGCCAAGCCACCTGGCTGGAGTCTCAGTCTCTATGATGTTTATGACATATTTGGTCAGAAGATTCCCTGGTGTTCCTCCTTTGTTCTTTTGTTTCTCCCCACAATTTGGACTGATTCCTGTGTGTTACAGTTTCAGTGTATGAGCTGCTGGCTGCTACTGATAATGGTACTTTTTTTGTTGACATTACTTTGAGAGAGCATATAATAAAACAATATAAGTATCTGAAACATTTGTGACACACAGACCTGAAGCAGAGCCGATACTACATGCTTGTGTGCCAACATTAAATCTCGTTCCAAGTCACTGACGTCTTCTTTTGCAACCTGGCTCATAGCTTTGGCCAGTTAAAAATATAATGAGATCAGCAGGTAGTGCAGAGATCATAGAACAGATCTTGTTAGCCAAAAGTTGCACACTCAAATCCTAAAGAGCCTCTTACATGCATGTACTGTCTGCAAAAACAGACACAAAAAGTGTGTAAAATTACATGCAAATTTTTAATTTTGAAAATCACAAATATACAGTGCTATATAAGCAGATATTTAATGTACAGTGGAGAATTACTTCGATTTTTAAATTAAATCATGAGCATTAAGTCATATAATTTTACGACATAATTTTAGTTGCTTCACTAGTTGGTCAATGTTGCATCTGTCCATTAGGAATAACACATCATCTGGAAGAATTATTATGCCTTGAGGGACGAAGGACTCTAGGGCAGGCGTGTTGGCGAAACAGAAAAGATTTTATAAAACTAAATAGGGCTAAATGAACAGGGATGGTAAACAAACTGGATCACAAGGGATCAGAAACAGGAGGACCAGAAATTAGGAAGGGCACAGGCAACAGGAACATACATTAATGGCTAGACTGGGGAACATAGGACTGGGAAAGACTATATACTTGTCTAATTAGTGAGCTAACAAGAGGCAGTTGGGAGTGATTAACACGAGGGTTAGGAATGGGAGGCAGGAGAAATGAGTAGCAGGCGTGGCTTGTTAAGCTCACGATAAGGAGGACACAGGAAGGTCAGGTGGACATGGCAAGCAGGATGTGACGGGAATATCAAATTTTGTGTGTTTCTCAAATATCCCTAAATACATACATCTGCACAACACAAAACAAACCATCAGGAAACATTTTTTTTTTATTGTTTCACTCAATCTGTACAAATACCAGGGTAATATTTATGTACATATATCATTTACATAAAAATTACAAAACTATATATTTATAACTGATCCTGTAATTAATGTGTCATGTTTGAACAATTCAAAAAAGATTTTCAACACAATATAAGAAAAACAAAGTAATAAAATTTGATATATTGTTTATTAATGTTGTATTATATAGATTGCTGTGAGTCCTGCAAGAGCAATATGGAGCCAAATAACTGCTGTGTTGAACAGATACATTAGCAAAGGAGATGGACAAAAGGCAATTTGCAAGGGTTAAAAGTACATTTCAGTTTTGACAAATATCTTCAAAATCCATTGTTGGCTCTATCAAGAAAAACTGCCGTGTTTCTGTTGTCCTCCATCTCCATGTTCGAAAACAATGCTCACAGGAAAAGGCCTTATTTCTTAGTTTGCTGCACCATAAGAAGAACTTTTGCAGAACCATTGAGACAGTCCCTTTGGTCAATTATGTATAGTAAACAAAACTCAAAGCCATTTCTGTACATTGAACGATGGATTCCCAATAAATAAACACATAGGCTAACATGCGTTTTTCTGTGAAATGAACAACTGTAGCAGAAGAAAACGAGAGTGAAAAGCAGATTTATACAGCTCACGGAATGCAATTTACAGCTTGCAGATTTATACATGGTCGCATTGTACCTCATAATAAATAACATTGTTTTTCTTTGGAAATTATAAAATAACAATGTATATATAATTAGCCTGACAATGTAAATGTATAAATTATAAAACACAAAGTATAAATAAACATCTAGCACTGAACTATATGTGTACTTCTTTTTTTTTCTTAAAAATAAATAAGCATACACGTATGTACATTATTGACACGAGTCTTGACATTGATGGTGGTTTATCCATCCAGTATTGGAGATAAATGGAAATAAGCCATGTAATCTTGGTCTTCATCATCTTCCTCATCGTCCTGGTCTTCAGTAATGGCTATATGGGGGAATACATGGTAGCTGTTGTATAAATATGAATAACAACAGCGTAGAATCTCAGTGCATATGTTTCTAAATCCCTCTGATAAAGCCACATGTATAGCCTTGAGTTTTACTTTACTTGACTCTGCAGTCTCCAATGTAAAATTGGGTGCAATTACACACTAGCTTTGCATAATTGATAAAGTCATGACTGCAACAGAAGAGGGGAATCTCACTGTATCAGGCCATTTTGGCAGATCCCTGAAAGCTGACAAGCAGTGGTCTTGTATTCTATTTTTTTTTTCATCACGTCTAATTCATTTCAAACATATCTCTACAGGAGACCCTGTACTGCAGTCTGACCTTTTCCAGGCCAAAGGCAGGATTCTTTGAGGTATTTTCTATAGAACATTGTACATGAAAACAAAAATCATACAGGCAGAGCAAAGAATACAAATAAGGCAATCCCTCATAATCCACATGAACAATTTTGATATTTTTAGTCTTAGCATATCTATTATTTACAACAGGTACAAATTAAATTGAAAGATGGTCATGTCTATTGCAGTATAACTAAACATCTTTAAATATAGAACTTGTCTTGTAATTGGTAAATTGAGATTTACCTAACCTCATGAGGTGATTATAAAGTTGGTCCTCCTTTCCTGTATCTTGTAGCATAGGTGACCAGAGGTGAAAGTAAGTAGCGGTAAGCAAATTTGTGTCAAACAGAAGTTTTTTAAATCAGACGTGATGAAACTTGGAATGTTTCCTTGCATGAGGTACTGGAGGCCCTAGCTTATTTAACACATTAGAGATGTAATGTGCCATTGTAATGGGAAGCACTAGATTTACATTACACACGTTACTATTTATATTTTAAATGAAAGAGAATGGCACCAATGTTACAATCACCTTATGAACATTACCAAACGTTCACTTTTCTTTTCCAAGAACATATGGGCTAAGCTGTACGTCATAACAGATGATGATGTCAGTGCAGTCAAAATGAACCAAAAGCATGAAAATAAATACATCATTAACATACAGCTTACACAATAATTGTGGTGTTCACAAAATATAAAGATATGCCCTTGAGTCTCTCTATGCCTTATCACAACAACAAAAACAAAAAACTTATATTTTAAGGCAACTAGTTTCATGTCTCTAGGAGGAACACACTTTCCTCTTTTAAAAGGAAAAATCTGTTCTATTTGAAAAAGTTAGTATTAAAAATATATTATTGTTAGTTATGAAGGAAATTATTGGGTGAAAAGCTCCCCAAAAAAACAAATCATATATATATATATATATATACATATATATATTTTTGTTTGAGTTGCAGAAAATGCAAAATGAATGTAGCTAGTACAAGATGTCATGCAAAAACTCCCATTTCCAGGTCCGTTCTGTTGCTTAAACAGAGGAGGGGTATGGAGGAACAAAGGGTGGGAGGTGTTCTAAAAGAACACAGAAGCATCTTTCACAGAATTACTTACAGTTGCAAGATCCCGAATGCTTAATTTCCAGGAGAACCCCCATAGCACATGCAGCCCGCTTCATGGCACACTCGCTGGGATATGTGGCATTATCACTGGCGCACACAGCCTCTTCTGAGCCACTATCTGGACACACCTCCTCGCAGAAAGAACAGCGCCCCCTCCCCATCCTTGTATCCCAAAGACACTTCTTCCCTGTGCTGCACTGGATGTCGGCACAGGACTTGGCCTCTGGGACAAAAAGTAGACAACATGCTGTTTAACACTTGCAAACAGTCAACAAGGTCTGGTGGGGAGAGTTACTGTTTTTGGAGAGTGACATTTAAAGTGTTTTTGCACCTAGCTCAGATTTATGCTGTATTACATTATCATTATTAGATCTAGGTAAAGCCTGGAGACATGGTATAACTGTAAACAACAGGAATACGTTGTTTGTGGAAAAAAAGACCACTATAAGCGCTTTAAGTTATATAAATATTCACCAAAAACCAAAAGTCAAAGTTACCGCCTTTATTATTATTAATTTATTTTGATATAAACCATTTGGTAAGTAACACGATTCATTAAAAATTAAAAAAGCTAAGTATGTATCTAGCAGCCAGGCTTAAGCTCCGTAGTTCATTCCCTATGCAGTTATATAGCTTGTTATATGCAGTTATAACCCCTTAAGCAGGTGCTTAACCCAAATAACTAGAGCAAAAACTGTTTCACGGGACAGATGCATAAATAGAATAATGTACTGCAATACATGTTATGTCAAGCAATGCTTACTGATGCATTTTCCTTCGTACGCAACTCCAATGGACCTGCCGAGGAGGCAGGTAGCCCTTCTCAAGTGACAAGCACTGGAATAGATGATTCCGTCGTTTCCACACAAGTATTGCTCTGGTGACGTTGCTTCCGGGCAAATCCGATTACATGTCACACAATGCGCGTTATTGGCCTGATCCACAACGCACGTTGAACTGCCTGGGCATAGGACATCGTTGCACGTCTCTGTTAAAAAAACGGAATACAATAATTAACGCTCGCAAAACATCTTTACTTTGTTTAGATCGGTTTTGTGTGCACTCGCATGTTTCAAAACGAACATTACAGTAGCAACCAAATGATCCTGGCAACAGGTGCCAGTCTCTCCCTGGGGATGTCCGTTGACTTACTTTTGCATTTCCCCTGATATTGGACCTCGAGGTCTAAGTGACTTTTGCATCTTGCTTTCAGCAAGGCGCACTCGTCTCTGTAAGTTTTTCCATCTGTCCCACACACGGGACCTTTCCAGGTGACGCTAGAGCAGTCTGGGGCGCAGACGCAGCGCGGTTTGTTCCTCTTGTTCATTTTACACTTCTTTCCTGGACCGCAATCCACGTTGTCACACGTTTCTGAAAGTCAAGTAATTCGTTAAGTAATTTATGCCAGACGTCGTCTACAGCCTCGATCGCACATATTTCTTCTAATTTATTGCATTGACATCTATTTCTGTATAACATGTGTACATATTTAAAAAGCTGTTATGTAAACAATGCGAATCACACATCTCTTCTCCTCCACTGCAATTCCAATTTTAAAAATATATCGCGGCTAAACTTACTCAATTTATTTTAAACATACCTTTGCAAGGTATACAGTTCGGAGCCCCTCCACTGAAGACCGTCCAGCGAAACAATGTTCCATTTGGTACATCTTCTTCGGTCCATGAAGTACCCAGTCTGCCACTCCGACAGCATTCCTCTCTGCTCATCCCGTACATGTATAGAAACTGGCATCTTCCGTTCTTGCCTTGCTGCAGCCAGCAGTTACCAGCTGCGCAAAGCCCGGCGAGTTAATTTCTTAAGCCAGCGACACACATTCAACACGTGTAGCATGAATTCCGTATGGTCCTTTAAGCCGTCGACACTTTCCCGATTGGGAAACCTAACGCGACTGTTCAACACTTGATCGTCTGTGCCCTCAACAAGAATTTAGATATTGACCTATATATGTATCAATCCAGAACAATATGAACGCTAGACGTATTTAAAATATAAAAGGAAATAAACTAAAATGCGAAGCAACAAAACTATCTCAAGTTCATGCCATGGGTATTCTGTTACACTTGAGAAATAAGTAAATGAGATTATATGGAAAGGAACATTTCATTTTCATTACGGAAGATAAATGGCACCATCAGAAATGTCAAACCTTAATAGATAGAAAGGAAAACTATATATAAATATTACAACTAATTACTGCATGTAACTCCACAGGCAGGTTTCCAGTCCCTCAAGGTTTGCTATACAGTCCGTGTAGAGGAGAACACTTTTACTGCGTTTTAATTACAGTTATTTAGGCGCCAAAAGTTGCCAGGACTGAAGCATATATTTCAAAATAATAAGAACGTTCATAAACAACAGAATTCACTTAAAAGCATAAACATCTTCTAAGATTCTGAAAAAGTCGCCCGTACTCTGAGGGGCTACATTTATTTGCAGCTGCATTGACAGACTGGCAGTACTTCAGACAGCAGGAGTCTCTAGGATTATCTGAGTGCAATACTCTATTTAGATACCTTAATAATAATACATGGCTAGGTAAAATTGATACACCGAAATATGTTTTATAGGCAACCATTTCAAACAGAACATCGTATTAGTCAGAAAAAAATGGTTTTAATAGATTGTTATGCCAAATCCATTAAAGTTAAAAACTGGAAATTTACCCTGTTCCGTCCACTTTAAACCAGTTTTAAATCACGTTATATAATCATCACTCTCTTATGAAAACACATTTCTCCTGTTTGCAGCACACATCAAAACTGTCTGGAAGTCGTTCTGCATGTTCATGAAAAGTTTGAACACTGCCTCGCAGTCCCATAGCCACATTTCTAGCCACACATTTTTTAGATACTAAACACAACCAATCTTGATTAATTTTTAAAAGATCATAACTGTAATTACTCACCTTGCACTTTGTGATCTTCTATGAGGTGACTAAGCCATATAGACAATACAATTATGCCAGGGTGAAGCTGATATTTCTTTAGCATCCTTAGCATAGTATAGCAAAGTGCACTACTGAAAGTAATCTGCTTACGATGGCAGTGTTGAATGAATGTCAGACTGTGGATGCAGTCTCTCTTTTTAAATCTATAAGGGGTCTCCAGCCAACTGTTTGTGGTGGGCGGTCTTCTAATCGGTGGGGGTGGGGAGAAAGATTTTTTTATTTTTTTCCCCCTACTTCTAATGAGGTGACATCGTAAGTCGTACTTGATCTCGCACAGTAGTTTATCAAACCATGCCGAAGAGTGTTCACAGTGTGACTGTCCCACATTACCGAGACACCAAATAATATAACTAAATCGGCATTATATGTTCCATGTACATCTACATATATGCTGAGTTGCACTATAGGAGGCATCTACCTTTACTCCATTTTGCTGATTTGGAATTTATGGTGTCATATGAGTTCATTTCGCTCACAAAATCATTGCTTTAAAGATGATTTTAGTATCATACATGCGTAGTGCTTCCCATTTTCACGGTAAAATATACATTTTGCCAATACGTAGGTTGGTTCTTTGTATTTATAACATGAAAAAAGTGAGTTAGTATGTCCCTGTCGGGCATTTAATTGAATTTAATCCAAAAACAAGGTCCCCTATCTACATACTAATTCAAATGAAATATGTAACAAAAGTTAATTGAATGTAAAATTGCTTTCATGCTGTTTTTTACTAACCACTCCATCTCAGAAATGTTCCGCGACAACAGACAGTTTTCCACCAACGGTAGATAATAGCACATCTTTTAATAAACGTGCTTTATTGCAATGAGATCTTTATAGACAAGGGTAGACATCAGAATAGAGACGAACTAATAATAGAGCAGACACTTGTTTGGGTGTCCCAGTCAGGTCAGACTTTTAAATATACTCAACCTGGTTACTAAATAGGTTTTACTCCCTAGAGTTAACGGGCTACACATTAAACATCCGTCTCTCGGGAAAGAGTGACCGCTTTATTGTTTACATGTACAACACCACGGGCTGCGGTATGACAGCTACTTAAGGTAGTCACAATCTTGTGCAGGAATGCGCAGACTACTTTCGGCTCCCCCTATCTGCAGACAGTGAGAACTGCATGTCGTCTGGTTGTAATGAAGCACCAGCACGTAACTGCAACCGATGCCTTGCTGGCCTCATTATCACTGCCCATGTGAAGGTAATCGGTGCAAAAAGGCTGTCGGTATTCATTTGTGTCAAATGTTTTAAGGAAGATTTTAAGGGATGGGGGGCACTTTTCGCTGGTTTTGCGTTGTATTTGCTTTATTTCAAGATGGAATTCTGGTAATTAACGTCGCAGCATTTAATGTTTGAAAATATATCAAATGAATTAATTAGAACTGACTTGACATTAAAATGATATTATACATCAAGTTTTTAAAATTCGTAAAGCGTCTAATTGAATCTTATGTCTAAGGTACTGTACAGCATTCATAAAAAAAAAACAATATTCACATAGTCTGCGTTAAGAATTCGCTGTCCTTGTCCTTAAATGCGAAAGGTCTTCCCACCAACTACGGGGTGGGAAAGTTTGCTTTGTTGAAGCAATTACTTGGGCAGTATGATACATCCCCTAGTTTTTTTCTGTTTTGTTTTAATGAGTGAAACTGGTATTAATTAAAATGAACTATATGTTACCTCAAGGCTCATACTGAGTAGGGCACACCAGGCCTGTATCAATAACACCATCATAAGAAGGCTACACCAGATAATATTGGCATTGAAAGATAACCAGACGGGGTTTGGTGAGTATTGTGTTTAATATTTAATAAATTGATTACGATGGGTTTTTGCCTGTGCAGTATACAAAAGCGTAATGGATTTTACGTTCTTTAGATGCGCTTTGGTTTTTAAACCGAAAATAGGTATAAAGTAGAATAGTAAAAGTTAAAGCTAAACATATAACATTTATGCTTTCCCTTTCATAATCATTATCATTAAGATATGTGTCAATGTTACGCGACTGAAAACGCTGTCTTGGTTGTATGCTGAAGTGAAAGAGCTCCAATAATTACCTGCTCAAAATATTAAACGTAGGATAAAACTAAAATATCAACATTAGTGCAAGTACAACCTGAGCACCGATTAACGACTTGCATTTGCAAATAATGTTTTATTTTAAAACTATTAATTTTGACGGCCAAGTCCTGCAATAAGGCAGAAGGCGATTTTAATAGTACCGGCGAAATGTCTTAAGTTTCCATCGATCTGGTCAGAAGCAACCTCTTTTATGAAATAGTATGAAAAAAATACTTCATGACGTAACCTAGCTTACTGGGAGACACATTCAGTAGAAAAAAATGACTTAATTCTATTACACCTAGGGTGTAACGAACAGAACAAACTGTTCAGCGGGGCGTCTGTAGGTCCTGTATTAGGCTAACACATGCTGCCTAAATCTGCAGTTATTCATATTTACTTGAAATAACAATATAGTATGTCGGTTGTCTCGTATTTTTTTTTCCTTTTCAATTTGTATGATTGAAAAGAAAGCCCCTTGCGCATACTAGTTGGTTACTTGATTTAAAATTAGTGTTTTAAATTCTGCCATGCGAATTACCAGTCAAAAGAATATAAATACACATTACAGCCAGTTAGAGCGAACGATTATAAATGTGTGCCAGTACGCAGCAGAAAACCGTATCAAATGTTGTCCTACTGTGACACCTTGTGGACAAAAAAAGATTCTCAACTATCAAAACATTCCAAAACAAATGGCTTTTTAAAATATAACATGATATACGTAAACAAATTAAGGATGTTTTGACCTGCATTATGAAGGTATCTATGGTGCATTATTGATGAGAGCTTATTAAAACATTTATATTGCATAATTAATATGACTATAATATTATGCATTTATATAAATTTTTATAGTCATGTTTATAATTCTTTATGAATGCATTTAATGTATTATGAATGTGTTCATGGGTTCTCATAAACATCGCATTTATAGAAAGCGTTAAAGATGAGCGGTTAGAAGATGGATGGAAGGATAGATTGTTACATTCTAAGGTACTCTGCAATTATATGTATTAATATGTGTGAATGTGTGTGTATGTGTATATATATATACAAACAAATACATATAATATGTGTGTGTCTATATGGCTCAGTCGTACACACGTTTGCATTCATATTTTTGTGGGGACTGTCCATTCGTAGCAAAACAAAATTCAAGTTTTTAACATTTTTAGTTGCTTGATTGTAGTCACAGATTTTTATAAAATGACATGTTTTTATGACGTTGTTCGGACCAAGTGTTCCCACAATGTAATATATACATAACCTCCACACGCACACACTTCTATTACTATTGCGAATGAGGTCAGGAATGTTGGCATTCCACGTGTGCTCACGTGTGTTGTGCGTCCCCTGCTATGACCCGTGGAATATCCTGTGCATGTGTCCCGCGCATGGTGGGATAGGTTCTATGCTAACCACTTCCCTAAACTGGATAAGCAGTTCTGGATGAATATGACCTTAATTTATATTTATCGGCAAAATTTCACATTTAAATATTAAAATTACAAAAAACGAGAACATAACCCTGTGAAGATATACCTGAAGAACATACTACGTTAAATATAAACAGCTTTCAGTTGAATAAACACACCCGCTTTGACAAATATCCTGTTCTGTGCGAAGATTATCCGAGGACATGGGGCGGGCCATGGGGGGGGGGGGGTATTTCTCATCACGTGACCCTAGCGTATATCCTGCTTACTAGTCACCTGATAGAGCTGCAGGAAGTTTATAAGGTTCTAGTGGAGTTTGTCCTGTTGTCGTAGAGCGAAGCATAAATCCAGCATGTTTTTGTTGTATTTCTTAATTTCTTTATGAATACCGAGGTAAGCTTTTTCCCGAGTTTAAAGGTGCTTCGTTTGTTGGTTTAATGCTGCCATTTCTTGTAGGTTCTCTTTCGGGACAGCCTGGTGCCCGGTAGTGTATCCGCGCGTGCAGTGTGTTATGAATTATACTCAAAGGTATTGTGGTCTGATATTCTGGTATTTTGTGACACTGAAATGAAGTGGAATGGAACAAATAGATTACATCCCGAATATAACGCAAGAAGTGCCTCTTTGATCGCTGGAAGTTGCAGTATCAGATGTCGACACGTGTGTTCGACGGGTCGCGCTATTAACGGTCGCTGGTCGACACTGTCACTGTACATGTTCAGTGGTGTAGTGGAGCGATCTACAAGTAGACACATTAGGGTTATGGATGTGTATATGTGCAGTATATGCACACACACGCACACATCTTTATTTTACTGTAATGACGGGTCATATAACGTTTCTCAGTGAACATGCATATGAAGATTTAAGATGTTAAAGATTTTTGTGTTATGTATGTTTTTTGATAGCTTATGGAAACTAACATTTTCACTTTGACTGCTGGCAGGTTGAAACCTTCAAATCTATTTTTAAATTAAAGAAGGTCATTTTGGTGGAGAATTAACGTAGGTTTAACTTTAATTAAAAGTTAGAAGTTGATTTTTTAGTTTTTGTAGCTCTTAAAAGAGCTGAATCTGAAAGTCTTCACCCTGCCTATTATAACCCTTGTGTATTTTACTTCTTCCGTTATAAATTCTAGATTCTATAGAATTTAACCTCATATTGAAAATGGACTGGGGTAACTTCAACCCCAAAAACAGCACAGGGGTTTAGCAAGAGAACAAAACAATAAAAATAATGTAAACACAAATTTCCTGTTTTTTTTTTTTTTTTTTTTTAGTAAATTTCCATTTACCTACAGCTAGGGTACAATAGGCAGGCCCTTGTAGATACAACCCCTGTGACAAGTAATTGTACCCTCAATGGTGCAAATTGGTACTTTTTTCTGACAGTGTAGTGGAATATCATTGCTGCATACATTCCCCGACTGACCGTCTGTGTCCACAGATAAATGTAGTATCTGCACAAGAGTGCATGGAGTATGTTGGAATGTGAAAAAGTGAAGTATGAACTAGGCGTAAAACACCAACGTTAGTCTTGATGGTTGATGTAATTATATACAATTTATGCAGCAAAACGCAAAAATGCAAACAATCAAATCAATGTTATCGATTACTTGTTACAGTCCTACTTATGATGCAGAGTGTTTGTTTTTTTATTCAAACAAGGTGAACAAGAAGTGAGAAATATTTCACACCAGTCTGAAACATAACACAAGTAAATGCTATAGTATTAATGTTAAAGTATAGGTTATAAGATATCAGCAGTGTCAACATTAGTGTTTTGTGTGTTTGTAGATTTTGGTCCTGTATTTTGCTAGAAGTGCTGAAATAACAGGACTTCGTTCAGAGCACATCAGTGTTCCTCAAGAATTAACGTCTCTGCAGCTGTGGGAGGAGCTAGTGAGAAGACATCCCAGGTATATGTACTACAGAGTTTATGATTTATTTTCCCCACATATAAATAAGTCTTCTCTGTTTAGATGTGGAATTCCAATTTGTTTTTCCATGAAAATTAAGTTTGAAAACAATTTTCTGTTGCGTATTTGTATGTATCAGTACACGTATGCACCAGTACGAGCTGTATATTTAATAGGACACAAGCCATCTGAGGGTTTTTTAATTCATAGAGGAATTATGGGTCTGTGGCTGTTTCTGACAGGTTCCTGTCTTTTCAGACTCTATATATTACGTGAGCAAGTTATCCTTGCAGTGCGTCAAGAATACGTTGTTTTGGGAAATCAACCTGTAATCTTGCAATCAGGAGACGAAGTTGCTGTCATTCCTCCACTTAGTGGAGGGTAATTCTCATATCCTGAGGTAACAGTACTGTGGTCATTTTCTACATGAAACTGGCTTTTTTCCCCCCATGGTATACAGTTTATTGATGTAGCCTTTAATTTATACATTCAAGCCATGACGTTAAGAAGTGACCAAGTAAATTGTGTGTGGGAAATTATAACCATTTATATAATAAAGGTGCATGCTAATTTTTCCTATTAGAAATTCAAGCCCTGTAGAGGCCAACCTAAATCTGTTTTAATTTTAAGAAGCAGCTATTTTCAAGCTATTATAATCATCGTGATATAATCTCCCTCTCGATATGGCAAATGCTTGATGAAAGTTCGATATAATTTGTCAAAACATGTAGCCAGTGACACACATTGCATCACAAAATGATGTCACTTTCTCTGTGATTACTTGTCAGGGCCGGCAGTGGAGCACAAGTGCAAACACAGCTGTGAAAATGGAGGATTTACGGAACAAATAACATAATGCGATGGAGCAGGTAGGCAGATAACAGACAAAACCGTCAAAACAACAGGGCAAATCACCGGGAGAACAGGTAAGTCCAAAGCAATTTGTTCAATAAGGGTAATCAAGCAAAATCCAAAAGGAGAGTCCACAGTAAAATTCAGTCCATGAGAAATCCCAACAGTAATAATCCACAGAGAATTAAGAAATGATAGGAAGTAGGCCAGCAGTGGGATTTTATCGACGCTGACTAAAATAACCTGTTCATGTTCTATATCAGATTCGTGAAATGCGAAATGCTGTTTTGTAGTAATGGCCAAAATGACTCTTCATGAACCATTTGCGATATTCTTTGAGGCCACATGACACTTTCGGTTTCCTCTTGAGCGTCCTTTAAGTCCTTTTTTGAACAGAGAGATCTAGTGGGGTCAGAAAATAAAGAAAATTGTTCCAGAAGTGTCATTTTGGTCATCACCAGAGTTTGATAAGTATTTGTCATGTTCTGACGATAAAGAAAAGTTTCTAACCACGATTAACCATCTGATTTCTGCAATTTTAAATCTTGAGTAAAAATCAGCCTTTTAACTGGAAAGGAATAATGATTTAGACATTTTTTACGATAATAATCGATATTGACTGATATTCATTTTTTTATTGTGATAATATTGTTGGTCTTATTGCCCAGCTCTATCTGGCTAGGAGCAATCAAAGCTAGCTTGCATGTGTTTAGCTGTAGATGTGTTTAGGAGAAGGTGGTATGGCCAAAATGTCATATCACAATATTTTTGGTTTGAATCACAATCCACGATATAGACCGCTATTTTTATTTTTTTTGTTTGTTTACAAACCAACCTAATTGGATATATTATAATAGCGTGGGGCCAACTTGTAAAGGCTTTTCTGTTCAGCATACTGGCATGCTTCATGTTTATTTCATGGGGAAGCCTAATTGTATGTATTAATCTCTTTGTGTTGTAAACAGTGTTATGCATGTCTAATTTGCCGTGGAGTTTATTATCATTTATTAATGTATGTTTGAGATTTTGTGTAAGTGTAAGATTTGCGTAAATTGCGCAGTTGACTCCCGCATCTGTGCCGCTGCTAATTTGTGCGGGCAGCGAGTTGTCAATAAAGGTGGAACTTTGTACCTTGCAATATTTGATTTGGCTTCATTCACCCCCCCCCCCAATGAATTTGTACCCCCCCACCAAATTTGAAATTTTCTCCTTTGCTATTGGTTGTAGCCTCCGAACACGCGTGTTTTGTGTGATAGACACTTGCTGGATTGTTCTGTTGTTATAATAATAGTGTTATCTGTGAATATAAAAGTAAATGTAAATGTACTGTTGTATCACTGCTGAAATGTGTATTGTGGATACAGATACGTAACCAGTAACTGGTTACGATAAAATATCATAGTGTCACCCACCAATAGTTGTACTGGTAACTAAGCTTGTGCATAATTCATGGGTACTTGAACATCTGCATTGAAGGAGGATTTTTTTTTCTACTTGTACTCCACCACCAAGAGACTGATGTAACCACTGTTGAAAATATTGAAGCATGTTATTATTTTGACAATTACCACTGAGATAGTAATTTTGATTTATTTTACAACCCCAAATCAGGAAGCGTTGGGAGGGTATGGACAATGCAAATAATAAAAAAAACAGTGATTCTTACTATGTTCTTTAATATTGATTTTTTATGAAAGCCAGGGTAGAACTTCTCATAGTTAATGGAATTGCTATTGAGAGTTTCATATACTTGATAACTGCTGGAAAAGGGGGGTAATTGTAGTTAATGCACATTTTTAAAGAAAAATATTCAGATTAGCCAATGACTTGACTGTCATGGGTATCATAACTAAAATCATGGTACATAATAATAAAAAAAAATTAGAATACTTTGACATATGCTTTCTTACACAGTTCAATCAGTACTATATTTACTAGGGTAACAATTCATGTACCGGTGAACACTTTGGCACAGGATTTGTAAACTATTATTTCAATGCAAAGGCCCTGGATTTCACTTGAGCACTGAGTTCTTACTGTGTGCTGATTGGTCAGTGAACTGTAATCATGCATGTGTCACTAATAATAATGTGAAACAGCTGAATTAGTCTTTCAATCATGGAAACAAACCAGTGAAAGCGCAAGAAAAACTGAACTATTTAGCCAGGCACAGGAGCCTTTCAGCTTTAAAGTAGTTTGTAAAACCTAAAGTAGCTCAAAGTGTCCTCCCTCACTTAGATTATCTGTTCATTCAGATTCTCACTTTAGATAATGTTAATTGCATATTGCATAATTTTGTATTCTCAAGAAAATGCATTTTGCATCTGTGTCTCGTTGTCTTTTGCAGATATGAATGACACCAACAGAGGTCCCCAGGACCTCATAAAACTTACACATGACAAGCTTTCAGCCGATGCTGTTTCTGATGCGGTGCTATGTCCATCTTGTGGAGCAGTGTCTGTGTTTATTGGTGCGTACCTGAATTTTGCTAAATATGTTTAATGTGATTTTTGTGAGTGATGGTTACATGTAATAAGTAGCACAATAATGTTAAAAAATGAACATGAAATTCCTGAAGATTCTCCTGAATTGCTTTAGTGAAAACTGCTGGGTAAATGTCCAAATTGCTCTCACATTTTTAAAAGGTTAAATAAATTGTGTGTGTCTGTCTGTGTGTGCGTGTGTGTGTTTTAGGAACCACAAGGAACAGTTTTGAGGGGAAGAAGGTTATTCAGTTAGAATATGAAGCATATGTCCCAATGGCTGAGTCAGAGCTGAAAAAAATATTCAAAACTATAAGAGAAAATTGGTCAACTGTGCAACATATTTGCGTCCATCACAGGCTTGGGTGAGACTCCTCTTGTTATAACATTTAATGCTATACTTAGAAACTGCATAGAGTGCATTATTAAAGACCTTTGATTAATGAGCAGTAGTTATGGACAATAATGGCATCTTAAAAAAGCTAATACTTTGATCCCTCTCATGCCCTGTTATTGTTCTAGTTGAGATTTATATATCTTCTGTAATGTATATTTCAACAGTTTTAATACTGTGAGCTGACCAGCATTCCTCAGTATAATGCAAAGATCGGGACATGGGTTACCAAATACTGAACGAAGCAATTTGTAGGAATGACTTGTCCTGGTTTTCAGGGTTGTCCCTGTGGGTGAAGCCAGTGTAATCATAGGCATTTCCTCACCTCATCGGACAGAGTCTCTGGAAGCAGTACAGTACTGCATAAATGCACTGAAATCGACTGTTCCCATCTGGAAAAAGGTGAGCGGTTTTCCTGCTGACTTACCAGCTGACTACTGAATGAAATAAACTTAACATCATTAAATGGTCTTTAAAATCCTTTAAATGGTTTCTTAATGAAAAAAAGTATTCATAGATGTAGGGAATGCATTAAACTATCCATATTCCTATATAAAATAGGCAGATACCGATGCATTCTTACTCCCCAAGGGAACAGATTAGTAATAATATTGTATAGTGGTTTTAAATGAAACTGAAGTTTGAAATAACTTCACACAGCTTAAAAACTGCAGCCAGTAAGTATATTAGACAAATTTATAAAGGGTTAACGGTAATAAAATTTAATGAACAGTTTTATTAAGGATTATTTACTTTGTAACTGAGTCGAGATTTATTATTTTTATTTATTTATTGAATCAGTCGCTTCAAATTTATCTCAGCATGCAATTAAAATTAAAATGTAATCTTTCCTCAGGTATTTGTGTATCCCCATCTTCAAGTAGACAATATTTTTACAGTGCTTTTTATATGTTGAGCATATCTAATGCTACTAGTTGAATTATAATAATAAGGTAGCGGGTTGTAGCAGGTTATAGGAAAACTTTAATGGTGTATGTTTTGCATACATTTTAAATCATGCTTTTCTTTAGACAGTCAGGTCCCTAGTGTTTTGTATCTTTCCTTAAAATTCTAATATCAATTTTTAAGGAAATCTATGAAATGGAGGATTCCTCTTGGAAGGAGAACAAGGAATGTGTCTGGAAAGGAAATTGATGTGAAAACAAACAGCAGTATGCTCCAGACCTGTGCTGAAGTATATCATTAAACACCCAGTGACCCAGGATAGGATAATAGGCCTACAGCTGACAGAAAAATGAAATGTACTGCAGCTATAACACTGGAATACTGTGGACTGCTTGTTGAATATATTGTTGAATTTTGTTCCCTCAGGGAACCAAATGATCAAATGCATAATTTATGTCCAGAGCTAAAAAAAAAAATGTAAGATTGATCTTTTTGGAAACGCTGTGGTTATGAATTTGCATGCATGGGTTTGGCTTGTGTACTGATAACTGAGACACCGCTAAATGCAATAATAATAAGTAAATGGGTAATTGTCATTCATGATGGAAAGTGATATGTTCTGTAGAGGATCCAGCTGTGAAATGTCAACACACAAAGAAGACACGGAAAAACTTAATTTTAATAGTAAGGTACAAACCTTTAAAAATAAATCTGGTGAAATCAAACATTTTCAATGCAAAACAGTCAATTAAAAAATCAAAAATCAATTGATAAAGTATAATCCTAGATCTGTAGCTGTCATGACTTAAAATTGTGGTTTTACTCTGCAAAATAAAACTTCTTAATCATTCTGTACATGAGTTACAATGATCAAACTGTACAACTTTATACACTAGCAGAGTGCATCTAAAAAGTAGTCAAGCATAGGAAAATGTTTACTGCATCCAGTCCACTTGCTCAAATTTTCATTAAAATGGGTGTTTGAAGAATGTAACTTGCAAAGTAACTTGTACTTCAATTTACATGACCCTTTACGATGTTGTTTTTTTTAAGTACATTCCAGTACAAACACTAAAACTGAATAATACTCCCACCACAAAACAAAACGTACAATATGCAGCACAAAATTATGAGTTACATTTTCTATTCAGCAACCATATCTAAGCTGCAATCTCTCACATTGCCTTTTCTCCCCAGCAGATCTCTTTGGAAGCTCATAGCTTTTAATACAATTTAATTTCATTTTATTTAAGTGTTTAGCTAAAACTTGTCTGAAAATCAAGTGCATTTTGATCTACTGCAAAATCACCAATAGCGTACATTTGACTTGATTAGGTAGTGCAATAAATACCATAGATAATATTGAAGCAAATCATTCCATCATAACGTTCAGTAATATGAACATAGATGTATTTGTGTACTTTGAAGGGGGGTTTAATTCTTAGAGTTTGAGGATTTTCTTCCCTGTTCCTCTCAATCCTCAGGGTCCAGCTAAGCATGATTTTTATATTTTAAATTAGAGCAGCTTCAAAACATCTTTTAGTAACTGAAAACATACATTTAGTTTGAACGTAAAATCGAAGTTTAGCCTTGTTGCAGTTGTACTGTGCGGCTCATTCATTCACAGTAAAATAATTCCCCTGCACATTATAATGCTTGCTGTATATTTAGAAAGCGTGTTCGTGCAAGCTTGCTATGGCTGCATGCCCAAACGAAACTAAACATGAAAATCCTAGGTAGCAAACCACAATCAAAAACCCATCCAAGTTATATTAAAAAATTAACATAAAATAAAACACAGAATATGAGGTGTAAAAAAAAAATAATATTGTCAAGTACAGGAAACAGACTATTCGTATTGTAATTTCATCCCCTTGGCTGCAGGAGCTGATTGAGAAATAATGGTGTCATTGTGCCTGGTGCACTGTTGGTTGGATTTGTCCAACACTGACGTAACATAATTCCCTCTAGGCAATCATCAGTCTCTTCCAGTTCTGTCCACCAGCAGAGCTTTCACACGGTGCTGTTTTACAGAGCAGTGCACACATCTGTACAATTTGCCTCTGCATGTACAGACATTTTTTAAAAGCTGGCCAAATGAAAGAGGCTATGGAAACAGCTAATGCAAGCAACTGATTTCCATACCACTAAGTAATTGTTATATTTCTTAGCTGTGGCCACACCCTTTTTTGAGTGATTAAAAAACATTGTGCGTGCTACTTATGTTTCTGTTTAATGTCCAACAGCTCATGCCTGGTTCTCCGTTGTGGTGCCGTTTTGTGGCTCTCCATCTGCATTCTCTTTCATCAGCTGATCGTACTTTGTTTTCTTGAAGAAACCCAACTGAAAGAAAAATCAAAATAAAATATTATGGCTAAACTGAGGACATGACTTTAATGATTAATTAATATTGCGACCAATAATCCTTTGTGCACTCTGAATGACCAGCCTTGGCCTAGTTTAAGCTTGGTTGCCAAATGAGGCCCTATATAAACCAACAAAAGCATCCTGCAGCAGGGATACTGGGAGAATTTTGACAGATGTTTATGTTATATTAAGACCCATTAACCAAGCAATCAGCCGCCCTATTTTTACTTGTACATTACATACATTATTTAAAGACGCTTTTATCCAAATAGATACACAAGTGAGAATGCAGGGTCAGACGATCCCTGGAGTAATTGGGGGTTAAGGACCTTGTTCCAAGGCTCAATGATGAAATCACTCTGCCAATCCTGGTATTTTGAACCGGTGCCCTTGCGATCATGGACACAGTGCCCTAACCTGCAGAGCTACACACCAGCATTCTGCATGAAAATCTGAAAATTATATAAATAACTGGAATTCAAAAAGATCTGATAACCATAAATATTCTCTACATGACATTAGAGCAGTTTTAAACCTTTTATTTAATTATAATTTTTTTTTGTATTTGATTATTTGATGAGCCGTACCTTCCACAGCAGCAAAACGGCAGCAGCCAATAAGAGCAGCCCCCCAATAACACTGCCTATAATGATTCCAATAGGCACAGGAGCAACCTCCCCAGGTTTGATAATCATAATTTCAAGCTGGATGGGGGAATAAAGAGTCACATTTATTAGAGGACAAATTAGACAGAACAGAGTTGTTTGCTTTTGACTACGACTGTTCAACTACAGTAATGTTATAAGCAGACAGCAATATAAACAGCATACCTAAAGAGAAAACATTTGCATACAGACTTAAAACTACTTATGACTGCCAATTATTTTTTTTGCTGTTTTATGCCACTTTTGTTGGTATTTGATCTCTCTTCACTTAATGATGGGAGAATAACTGACTGCTAAACCTTCCTAAGGCTTCCAAGCCTTAGTTGTCCAACACAGTTAGAAACAAGACTATGTTGGCTTCCACCAACAGGCATTACTCATGGGCAGGACGGGTGGGACACATCCCACCCAATATTCAAAACTGGTGTTTGTCCCACCCAAAATTTTTCAGGATTTTGCTTTTAAAAATATGAATAAATTTGTCAGGAGAATTCAGTTCCTATCTACTGACAGAGGAGGAAAAAACTTTTAGTTGGCGATTTCGGTTGAATACACATAAATGAATGCGTACAGTCAATACTGAACCAGGCGGGTAACTTAGACATAGGTATACATACAACATTTTTGTCATACAGGATAATTTGTCCCTGTCCCCCCAATATTGAAAACAGTGAAGCCCTTGCTTCCATCCTTACTAACAAGACTGGGCGAACCCACAGATCAGCATCTCAGCAACACGTTTTGCAACATCTAAAAGTGCTCAAAGTTATAACAATGCACAGCAAAGTTATACCTTATTTTAATGAAACTGGAATCACTTTGGGATGCACAGATTCATTAATGTACCACTACATTTAAATAAATGCTACGTGGTTTTCTACCATGATTCAGTACACTAATAAACTATGTTCATTAAATTTTTTGAAAATTTTGCAAGAATTCGCAAACAACTTTTAAAAACAGGAAATTGTGTAAAACACACTTGTGGTTAGAGTTTTTTTCCTGATACTATGCAGGATGCAAGTGTGGGCATGGTACAGTGATGGAATGTAGAATACCGGCAGCTTCTTGTTCATGAGGATCAGCAGATCAGGCTGTGAAGTGTCCATCTCAGCCTGCAGCGTGAGCTTAACGGACTGGAAAGTTGACTGTGTGGCAGCATACCCCCCCCCCCCCCAAAAAGAAAGGGGTTTAATTTCTTTACATTACATTATATATGTAGCAGATGCTTTTATCCAAAGTGACACACATTTTTAAGAAAGCAGGGTTAGATATCCCTGGAGCAATTGGGGATTAAGGGTCTTAAACTTCACGAAACTTCATGTTCTGCAGAACAGGAATAAGAAGTATTGTGGTCACTTACAGAGGCGAACGTTCCATTCCAGATCCTCGTTCTGATGTGCACAAAATAGTCACTTTTTGTCCGCATGCTCGTCAGCACACATTTCAGATTTGTGCATCTAGCATTTGTACAATCCTGCAGGCAAGAGACAAAGCATTGTGATATGATAAGGATTGAACAGAAATATGAAAGGTGCCATAGAATGAATTTTTTTTTTTGTATTTTAAATTGTTTCTTGGAGTCTACATGGAAGGTATGTAAATTTGGTTTGGTTGGTAAAATGCCCAGAACTGGTTTTACATGCCCTACAACCCCAGTATTTGGCGCTAGATTGCAACAGGCTGTTTTCCGTTTTTTGGTGGGTTCATTAATATGCTTATAAGCTCTGCTCTGATTGGCTGCCTTACAGTGAAGCATTGCGATGACTCACACAACACCAACAATTCCACAGTCATGTTCTGCCTTGGAGCCATGGGTACGTTTCACAAAAGAATATTTGCTAAGAACATTAGCAACTTAACATAGCTGTAACCATTCAACTAAATTCATTCATAAACTATGTAAGTTGCTGATGGGAGCTTTTGGGAAACGTACCCAAACAGCACTTAACTTCTTATCTTACTAGTAATAAGTAATCTTACATCAATGTCTGTCAGTATATATATTTTTTTTTCTCACCAGGTGCACTGGTGGAAACTGCACACATGCCCCTCGAGAGTGAAAATATATGTTGCAAGTTACCCAGATCCATTGGGCTTTGCCATCTGAAGAAGCACCATCACCTTCCTGCCATCACCTGCCTGCCCACTGCTTTGTGACTTAAACGTTAAAATTGGGACAGTACAAATTGGGACTCATTTGACCTCCTCTGCCAGCCCCTGGAGGATGGGGTCCCCCTTTGAGTCTGGTTCCTCCCAAGGTTTCTTCCTTCTAGGGAGTTTTTCTTTGCCACTGTTGCCTCTAGTTTGCTTACTGGGGGCTTTGGGCAGGGATAATGTAAAGAGCTTTGAGACAATGTAATGTTGTGAAAATGCGCAATATGAATTAAATTGAACTGAATTGAACTGAACTGAAAGGGGGCTGGTGTATGTTAAGTCTGGCGGTGCAGATAAGACTGTTGTGTAACAGTCTAGGATTTATGAATCAGCCCATTTTACCACCTCCTTTTAAATTAAATATGCCGGATTTATATTTGAAAGAGTGAACAATACTGTTTAAGATTTATGGAATGTCAGTTCCATGTATCGGACTCTCCTTGCTTATGCCAACGTAAAGTCAGATTTTCATTCTATGGTACCTTTAATTTTTTTTCATTTGGTTATTCTGTGATGTATCAGAAATTTCTCTGCAAATCTTCAGCAGACAACATAAAGTACAACTTGCTCTGTAGAAGAGGAGTTTGGGAAAGTTAAATGGGATATTTAATAAAGGAAACTGAAGCAATGCTGCATTTACAAAGATTAGAATAATCACTAGAAAAGATGCTGTCAGAAGGTCTCCTTACACGCACACACACACAGAGTAGAGTGAAGCTCGGGATCTAAGTGCAGGGTCAGGCCAATTATTTGGCAGCCGTGGAACACGCTGTATGACTTGTATGTCTTAATATAATCAGGTTCACTGGATCTGCACCTTTTCTTTAATGTAACATGTCTGCGAGAATTACTGTTAGCATCAAATTCTAGTGGAATTAGAATTAGTTTACGTAAATTTGCGAAATGAATCCATTTCGTTCAGCTGTTCTCTAGTACTTTTTTAAATAGGAGGTTGGAATTTTTCAAGTTCCCAATTATTGGGAATGCATCAATACATTGTGATGTGCGATAGGCTACTACTAATAATGAATATTACATAGAATACACTTTTTTTCCCCGTCAGATAATCCATGCATGTCAGCACAGATTACCAGTATTTTTGTGCATTTTGACCAAGTAATTCAGGTACAAAAATAATTCCATCTGCTCAGTTTGTGCTCTGTTACTTATATGTCTTTTCCCTGTATTTAAGCATAACTCCCATGTTTGCGCAGGTGCTTGTGGTCAACCAATCAGCAAGTTATTAGTGTAAGATCCTTAGCCATAGTTCATGGTCAAATGAAAAGTACCTAGTCTGGAATAGGGACCAAAAAAGGGTTTCGGAACTGCCTTTGAAGAACTACAATCGATGTGAACACCGCAGAAAAAGGTTCTGGTTCTTGATATAAGTTCCTGAGTTGTGAAAGCACCGAATACCTCTACAAAGTTTGAAAAAGATCCATTAATACTATGAGTTATTTTCTTAATGGGATCAAATGACTGGACGTGCCCCCTTTTATTTTGCTATGACTATGTAAGCACTGTTTCGGTTTTGGGGTGTTTTGGCTCAAGACTGAATCAGTTCCCGTACGTCATTCATACAGTGTTTCTGCAAAGTTAAAAAAAAGATCTATATAATAATTTTTTTCAGTCATCACCTTAATGAGAGAGTTTGTATAGCGGCAGAAGCAGATCAGTCCCAAAACCATATGTATTCCCAGTCCGTAGAATACAATTACTATACAATATCAGTCAGTCAAATTTATTTATAGAGCACATTTAAAACAACAGTAGTTGACTTAAGTGTTGCTTATGACCAAACAAATCTAAGACAAATAGGAATAGGAATAAATGCACAATAAAAGTTATACAATAATAAATAAGATGGAATAAGATAAGATAAGATAAGAATATGAGAAACAGATACAATACAAGTATTATAGTGCATAACACTATAATTTATTATTATATCATTGAAACAGTAAGGGTACTTGGCCCACAAAGTTGTTCTCACACCATTCCATAATTAGCAACTGGCCACTCACCAGACTCTCTATACTTCTGAAGCTCTCATGGGAAAAGGAGACAGTGTAGGGCTTCTGCTCAATCCTCAGTGGATCCACCAAGCTGCCTAAATCACAGCTCACAGTGCTGCCCTGCAGGACATTAGTCTGCCATTACTTATGTTCCAATTCACAAGCTATATGGGCATGGTTCTCATGGATATCAACTGAAAAAGACCTTTTGTGTCTAATATGGTTTTATGTATATAATTTTAAATAACAGAAGTATGGTATCTGAAGGAAAAGTTGGCAAAAGAAAAAACTCACAGGCTCCGTGTGAACTCCTGTCACATACAGGAGGAAATTCCCCCCCCAGGTAGAGTCTGGCAGGGACACCGTGAGGTAAATCAGACCAACCTTTACGTTCCCTGTAGAAACCTAGAGAAAAATGCAGATTCCATTTCTTTGAAGTCAGCTGAGGTCACCACCCCCCCTCCCCCCACTGCTGCCAAAGTAAATCAACCGGAAAAGCTGCTCATGGACTGAGAGACCCAGCAAGAGAAGCGTTATGTCCTCTTGTGAATAGAGCTGCTCTCCGGTAGTAAGTTTGCATTTTGATGTTATGATTTTAACTTACTTTCAGTGTGAAGTTGAACTCTGGGCCAATGTCATCAACATTGTTCACCAAAGTCTTTACTGTACTGTGATCATCAATGACATAGAAGCTCATACTTGTCTCTCTAGGGAGTGAAGGAGATAAGCCAACAGAGATTAATGCTGGAATTTACACTAGGAAGTTCGTGAATTCCCACGGTGGCAGGTGGTGTTTGCCAGAGTGCTTAAGTGAAGATATCTAACTGTGACTGTGTATTATATACCATGTAAAAGGATCTTTGCATAAATGTGTCCACTAAAAATCTGCTCTCTGTGTCACTACACAGGCTCCACTAGTGTCCTTCTGAGTCCAACATACTGACATACACATTTCATACTCCTGCCCTTCCCTCCCCCATACAGTTACAAAGCCCTTTTTATGTAGGGATGAAATAAAGGGGCATGTCGTCTTGCCAGCCGGCATGGTCAAAACATACAGTTACTAGCAGTTATAAAAAAACAAGCTACTAATAAATGAATATTGTTTAAATTTTGAATCCTACTCCGGCCTACGCTTCTGCTATAAATATTTGATTGTATAATTAACTGACTTGTTTGAAGCTATTTTATGACAGAATAAAATGTGGGCATTGTAGAGTTAGCCTGTTGTGGTTAGCACTGATGCACAAATATGTGAACCATACACTCCAACTATATACAGACACAAGAATAGTGTGAAAAACAAAGCTAATGATAATCATTTCCACATTTTTGTTTTAATGTTGGCCTGGTTAAGGGAGTATCTTATGCTTGAAAACAGCATTATAAAAGGGTTTGTCTTTGTTTCTCTGTGGAGCAATTATTTTTCCCTGCTAAACTTCATTTTAAAAGCCATAAATCTACTTTTAAGCAAAATGACTTGGAGATATTTAATATAGGTATATACATATTGCCTGCCTTAGAATCTGGTTGTCACTTGCCCAGGGAACCAAAAATTTAAGAAACAGAGAGACATATGAATTAACATAAATAATAAAGGCTACCAAGAAATAGTCATCATACCTTGTTAGAATGATTTCTGAGTCATACATGACAGGAATAGACATGAGGGCTTTGTTGTTTTCAGGTGTTTTTTCGATGCCATCACTGTTGACATAAAATGGAACTGATGAGGGGTAAATTCTTCATGGACATCAAAGTAATCAGAAAGGGAAAAAATTGGCATAATTACTCACCTTTCAGCTGTCAGATTCACGTGTATTTTGTTCTGCATCTCATTAAGGTTAAAATCAAAGTTGATCCGAAACGTCACCTGCACAAAGGAAATAGAAACTGCTTAAACTCTATTGCCAGGTCACAGCCAGTGAATGTATGAAAGGATAATCGGCAATGCTGAACTGACCTGTTGGCCCGTTCGGAGGACAGGGTACCCTACTTGACACGATACAGTGTAATCCTTATCAGTGCATTTTATTTCTGTTCCATCGCTCTAAAATTAGACAAATCTTAATTATTCTTAAATGCTTTTAAGAACACTTTGAATCCCAACACAACACTAATCCTTTCATCCATCCAACCATCTTCTAACTGCTAATCTTGGTCTTGTTCTGGGGAGTCTGTAGACTATCCCAGGCAGCATAGGACACAAGGCTCCTGTACAACCAGGATGGGATACCAGTCCATCACAGGTCTCTCTCTCTCTCTCACACACACAAATGGAATAAACCCAATAAACCAAGATAAATCACCCATTAACCAGGATCACCAGGGTGTCCTCTGAAACCATATAACGCACACACACACAAAATTGCAATTTAGAGACACTAATTAGCCTCACTGCATGCCTTTGGACTACAGGAGGAAACATAGAAGGAAAACGTATGTTGTTACATGTATTTCATTTAAAATGATACATACAGGATTGGACACAGAAGCGTAGAACAGACTTTTAGAGTATCTTGCGATGACCCGGGTATTGTAGGCATTTTCCATCTTGTTCTCTACGGATACATCTAAGGCAAGTCTTTTGTTCTTTTGGCTAATCAGCAATGCACTGCAAAATAATATTTGAACCAGAATTTTCTTGAGTACCCTCACTGAAAAGACCTTTTTCATCTCCTTACACATTTAAGAACCAGAGAGCACCAGTCAGTACTACAATAATAGTACTGAATGGAAGGAAAAAATCTGTATAATCTGGTGTAACAGTTTAGGGGACTACAAAAGACATGTGCACATATTATTTTTCCATTAAATGTCAAATAGCTAATATACAAGTATATGAAGTCTGCATTGCCCATTTTATGACCTGATATTTGCCACTGGCTGTTTCAACACATTTTTACAACTGTGTGTGTGTGTGTGTGTATATATATATAAAAGTGGTAAGTACAGCCCTGTTTTAAACAACAAAGTCAAAACACAACAGTAACGCATTATGATGATGTGCTCAGTGTTGCTCCCCAGTTACAATGTGGAAGCTTTTATACATGCTTAATTATAAAGTTGTTTTCTTAGGATGCCTTTACATTCTGAAACCAGGAGATGTTTAACAATGTTCAGCATGGGCATAGAATAGGATAAAAGTAAACAGCTCCTTGTCCCATTAATAGAATAGGTTTAATGACCTCACCTTGGCAAATCGTCAGTCATCTGCACATTCAGCACCAGGTCATTGTGACACACATTATCATCACCGCAGTCTTTCAAGAATGGAATCTATCAGCAAAAGTGGTACATGATACATGTAAGGTGCAGCAACACATTAAAATGTATGAATTAATCAATTTACTTTTATGATGTTTTAGACACAGGCATATTGCTCAGTAACACTGGTAGAATGCAACCTTTGCTGGAAATCAAACGACACAATGCACAAGCACTAAAGACTCATTGGAGGATCAATGAAAACACATGGACACCTGACATATGTGCAAACCTTGTTTGACATTATATGAAATAACCAAGCTGATCTGACAACTGGCAACAACAATGCCAATCCGACCAATATATAAATCTCAAATGTCATAAATGCAATAAAAGAGATATATTTTATACAACCATTGAAAGCAGTCACTGCAAATATAACTCACAAAGAACTCTGAGGCACTGGGACTGAATGCATCCAGGACAGGGTTGCCTTTTGGATCTTGAAGACCAAGATCTACCCGTAGACTGAGGGAGTTCACAAAGTCAGGTGCTTCCTGTGTTTATATGTTATTAACAAATAAGTTGAGCAAGTTAAAATTATTTTAAAATAAATCACCTTTCATATATCACACTAGTAATCAATCTTTTTTTCATATACATCAATACACAATCTATTTTAGGTTGTTTTTAAATTAAATCATTTAAATTTAATTTCATTCCATTTAAAGTGGCATACATACAAAATGATAACATTAAAGTTATTCTAACATAACCCAATTTCTGTACCTGAACATAAACCTCATGGGTATCGCAGACTTTCTGTTGGGCAGCATTAATGTTTCTCTTTAGAAACCGTTCGTTGTTGGCACTGAAGAGCCCTCGCGAGCTCACACGTGATGACTGCAAATCCATGTCCAAAGTCAGATTATATGTGATTGCTGCAAGTGTGAAAAGACATTTTTGAAATGGCATATGGGAAAATTAGAAATAAAATTATAATCGAGAGAAGCAGTCCTGGCTCCAGGTCTAGGTTGGGCCACAGGATCTTCTAGAGGCCGTATTTGGGTATAGGTCTTAAAAAAGTCCGTCTTAATAAAAAAAAAAAAGGTTTTAACTGGTTGGCATTTGCCCAAACTTGGGGTGGACCAAGATTATCAAGACTATGAGACATCGAGTGTCCAGGGAGGCAGGAACTGAGAGCATACAACTGAACATTCAAATATGAAAACCAACCAAATAGCAGTAAAGGTGAAAAACATATTAGCCATACCCACAGGACCCTTTGTTGTTGTGGGCATAAATGTTGCACTGAAGCAAATGCTGGTGTTGAAACAGAAGACTTTTCTCCCATTGATAGTACAAGGTTTATTGAAGATGCTGATTTTGTCAGGTGAGAAGTTGACATTTGTTATTACACGAGCTACTCCTCTTGACCTGAAAACAACAGAATTATATTAACGATTAACATGAAAATGGTCATAAAAGACCTATAAACATTTGAACCTGACAAAAAGCGCTTGCTCAATCCCCAAGAAGTTAATGTGCTACTGCATTATTAAATAGGTCTCAGCACCAATCCAGGGACTCAACCCATTAAAAAAAAGTTTTTGAATTTTGGTTATATAAATTCTACAGAAAATTTGTAGATTACCATGACAATAGTGATTACATCAAAAATCAAGAAAAACCAAACTCACCACAGCTGAATTACTTTTCCATAAGTTCCAACAGACACATCAGGAAGACTGTCATCATTTAAATCTCCATCTGCATTCACAGACCTTCCAAAATACTGCAGCTTGGGGTCCAGTTCAGAACCCAGAATTTTCTGGACGAAGCAGAAAAAATAACTAGTTTGAAGTCAAAATGATTTTTAAAAAGCATGTTGCTTAGTACAGAGCTACATAATAAGATCTACAGTAACTTAATTAGCTGTAACATAATGGTAACAGGTTTTTTTACCTGTGTGTACTGTTTTTTGATGGACTTCTGATTTCCATTAAAGATGTACAGTGTGCCCCTATTATTATCCTCCAGTGGGGCACCAACCACCACATCATTAAAACCATCTTGGTTAAGGTCTTGTGCGCACACTACAGCCATCCCAAAACGAGCATTCTCTGTTTGGGAAGGCCCCTCCAGTGAACCATCGTTGCTTAAAAAGCCCTTAGCAAACACATACACAGACATATCAACAGCAGTGACTAGCAGGTTTATTTTCAAAGGTTCCATAGGCAACTATTTCTGAAAGTAAAACAATTGCCTCAAAAAGTGAGAAATGTGCATTACCTTGGTGACTGTGAATATGTACACTTTGCCCATTTCCTTTTTCTGGTCACTCATGAACATTGGAGCACCAACCAGCAGCAGGTCTGTAACTCCATCTTTATTCACATCCAGAGGACACAGTACACCACCAAAGTAAGATCCTATCTGTTTTTCAATAAAGCATGGCATTAGGTGACAAATGTATTCAATGGAAATAAAAAGAAGCAGTTCAGGGGAGATTTTCAGAGAGCTAGACATGCACATTTGTTGGCCAACTAGATTTAAAAATGGCAAATGAACATCACTAGAAAGACAATTTTTAACGAATTTTTATCCCTATCAAAGCTCAAATGAATGAATGTATATCGGAAGGACTCAGATGTAAATAAAAAAGTTTGGCTACTTTTAAACATTCCTTAAGCATTATAAGGTTAGTTCTTATGGTTTATGGTATTTATAGTAATAGTGATGACAGATTAGTCTATTCATACTTTACCTGATATCCTCTCTGTGAATTTAAAATGAGAGCTTGCCCCTTGCTGGTTACAGTATACACTACAACTTGACCAGTATGATTCGAGCGAGGTGCTCCAGCAACATAGTATTCAGCACTTTCATCAACTAGTGTTGTCACAGCGTAACCTGCCAAGATTATATCGTAATCTCAATGGTTTTATAAGAGATATTTATCATCTCAGGTGGTTTTACACATATCAACATATGCAATAACATGTACTGAAGAATACTGACTGTGTGCAAACTAATGCAAATTCACCTAGCAATGAACTGTGGTTTCTGTCCTCTAAGACATTTTCAAATGTATTTTTAGGGAATATTTGAGACTTCTGGACAGTTCTGTGGACCACAGTGCCATTCCATCCATATGCCCCAACAGCACCCAACATCAGCACTTCCTTTTAGAGGGGACAAAAAAGATTTAGTCTCTGATAGCAGCCCTGTGAACTGAAAACTCCTGATGTTACACACTTAAACATGACAGTGCATACCTCTTTACTGGAATAGTGAGCACTGAACCCCACTTGGGACATTTCCATCTGGAAATTTTCCCCTCCTTTCCCTGTCCCTTTGATAGAAAAATAATAACTGCACATTTGTAGGTCTACTATTTATGTTTAAGGATATTAGAAAACATTTATTACCAATTCAAGTAGTTTTATAGAGCTAGTAATTTAGTGAGCATACCTTCTATGTTGAAAATTCTGTCTCCAAGTGTTCCTACGATCTCTAAAAGAGCCGTTTCATCCGAGACATTGAAAAAGTGTTTTTCTGCAGGCATACTGGCAATTGACATGATTTCTGCAACCAATTTTTCTGTATTCATATTATTATCTAAGTAATAGCCAAGGACCTTGAAATGAATAAAAAAATATATATATATATGCTTGCATGTATGACATAAAATCCAAAACACACAAAAAAGTTTGGATAAAAGGAATTTGTGTAAAATTTGTACAGGTCTTCCTTCCTCTTTACTTACAGCTATGCCAAAACGTGTGATCTTGGCCTGGTCACACATTGCAATGACGTCTTTCAACATGCTACTATCGTGAGATTCTCCATCTGTCACCACCACCAGGACTTTATTTGCCCCAGATCGACCTCCGTTCTCAGGCAAGAAAGCTTGCTTCCTGACAAAGGCAAATTACACTTGATATATGGGCATGCCCTTAGAACCAGGTCTTAGTCCATAGAAGGGTCCTAGCCAAACTTGTAAGCAGGTTACCTAACCCGATCCACTAGTAGGAAAATATCCAAAAACTATGGAAGGGTAAAAGTAGCAGGTCAGGAAAGAGATACAGACACACTCCTGGACAACTACTGTAATATACAGCAGTTATAATAAGATAGCAATTCAACCAAAGGTGCACACCTTTGTTAATTTAAAAAATGTATTTAATGTATTTTATTATTGTCATATTGGTTATAGTTAAGCAACCTACTTCTCCAATCAACAAGTCATTTGGCTGAATATATATAGCATGCAATTACGATCATGAGCGTCATGTAGATAAGTATCAGAACAGCTAAGATGAGTGATCTTTGTGACTTTAAACATGATAAGACTGTTAGTGGCAGACGTGGTGGAATTTCAGAAACAGCCATCTTCCTAGGACTTTCACACACTATAGGGTCTGAATTTTCAGAATTGTTACAGAAAACTTGTTAATAGGTCACGTGAGAAAAAATATGTTCAGACTCATTAAAGCTAACAAGAAGGATACGAGTGCAAAAATAACAGCTTAGTACAACAGCAGTGTACTGAGAGGTGTTTCTGAATGCACAATGTTACTTGAAGTGGTTGTGGGGAAAAAGGCTGTGGTCATTCCAGGTATGCAGGAATACCTAATAAGCGGCCACTGAATGTACATGCAAAAGAGAAGGAAAGATCAAAATAAAACTTATTCTATACTAAACGTCGGAAGGGTAAACTTACCTTGCAAAATCAATTGCATGGAATGTGTTTGTTAATGTACCCTGCATTTGCTTTATTCTTTTTGCAGCCGCCAACATCTCATCCTTGGTTTTGTATGTATTAAATTGGAATTCAAAAGCTGAGTCAACTGCATACTGAACGACACTCACCTGCAAGAAATATGCACACTATGATCAGAAATATTTCCACTCAGATGTACGTCTGAGGGTTTGTATCTGAACGCATATACATTCATGTATATATGCATACTCATAGTAGCTTTTAAATTTGTTTTTATACTTTTGTGAATTTTTCAAATCACAAAAAAAGGCATTGTCAAGTTGTGATGTTTGAAATATGTATCTGTATTCTAAATACACCACAGAAATGAATTATATAAAGTACTTGCCTGAGTGCCAGATGGGCCAAAATCTACACTCTTCAACAGTTCATTAAGAAATTCTAACACTGGTTCCCACGGCCAAATGCTATTTGACCCATCCAAGACAATTACTAAATCCATTGGACCTCCACAACCTAGCAACAAATTGAGTATGAATAGTTTTTATCAAATAGATTAAAAATACAACTTTTTATGTTTTTAATAATGTAATTCCATCCATCCTGTAACAGATTAAACCATATAATAAGGTGATAAATATACCATTTATGCAAGTTAAAATATAAATATTTGGTAATGTTTACATTGACTGCACCTTCATAAATCATTTATAATGCATTCATAAAACATTAATACACAGGCTACAAGTATACCTTGACACATCTTAACGCATTGCATTCATAACACTTTCAATGAGCAAGATATGACAGCTAGTATAGTTAGCAACTATGCTAACTACATTATACAAGTATATAATTATAATGTTTTTCACTAATATACATTAAAGATGTCACTACTTTAAAACATGTTAAGATACACTTACATTTTGCTTATGAATGTTCTATGCATGGGTTATAAAGGTGCACTTAATGTAAAGCATTACCATATATTCATGAGCATGCATACGTATGCATGTATATAAATATAAATATACACACATATACATATTAAAGTACAGAGCCTGCAAGGTCCTGAAAAATGTTTTTTTCATCTTGTGCACATGAGAAATTAGCCAGACTAAAGCTATCGTCACAAACCATGCTCCTGAAGAAATCGAGTTATTATTTCCATTGTGCAACAAATGACCACTTAATGTTGTGCACTGTCCCATAATGGACTACTTAAAGCACTATATACTTTATGTTGTATTTTTTAATTGTAGAGTTATTTAAGCTAATTTATTTATTCCAATGAGCACTAAATGTACAGGTAGTGATTAATAATAATTCTATATGGAAACACATCATCTGAAAAATCTAAGGGTTGTGCATTGTCCCCCGCAGTCAAGTGTTCAAAGCACACTTGAATCGATGTCTCTGTCTCATGTTCTTTTAGAGTTATTATAACAGTAATTACACCCTTTGTGCTATGAATGGATACTCAGGGCACCTCACTCTAGGTGAGTGTGAAGTGCACATGCCAAAATTCAAAAATTAAAGTTCTCCCATAAAGAAAACTGGAAATGCAAGGGGAATGCAAGAGTTGCCCTTAACTCTACATGCTGAATCATTTTTGTAGCTATTAACAAGATTAAACAGGGGCTTGAATCACAAAAATGATTGATATACATCGTTGTTTATGTACTGGACATCAAGAATTTGTCGTTAAGAACTGCTTAGCTTGCGTTTGTTAAAACATATTACAGCCAGAAAACTGAATATTGAATATGATGCTAACTTTATTGTAGTTTAACAAGAATGTCTTTATAAAACATTTCAAGATTAAAGTAGAATTTTATGAGCTGTGTTTGCTGCTCCATGTTCACAGCAGTGTGCTCAATACCATTTTTTTGGTACTTTGAAGGCTCTGTATTCAAGGTCGTACTTGTATCTTTGAATTTTTATGGCAAACAGGCAGCATGACAGACAAGAACACATTAAAAGAACACAAGGCAGGGAGATCTTACTCTGGATGGCAGGAGAAAATGAAGCTTGCGGTATGAGGAGGGAGTTCACTTCCGTGCAGATTCCCGGAACAAAATACTGTTTACCACACTGCTGTGCCCAGAGAGGACCACAGGTCTACAGTGGCAGAGAGAATGCACCCTTTGACAGTGAGCAGGCCCGTGGACAGAAGTGGACATTTCAGGTCCAGAAAGTTAATATCCAGGCCAAGATTTTGTTTCATCCAACCAGTTGAGTATCAACAGTCACAGTCACAGAGTACTTAACTGGTTGGTTGAAACAAAATCTTAGTCTGGACTTTTACTTCCTGGAAATGTCAACCTCTGCCTACAAGACACAGAGATTGACGGCTGGAACAGGGGCAGGTTTCCCATCACCCTCGGGATCAAAACGGGTATGTCAGCTGAGAAAACATACAAACTAACTGTTTTGCTCTCCAACCAAAAACAAAGTGAAAAGTCACTGAGAACTGAGCTGTTGCTCCAGGTTTCCCCTCAGTTTCTGGTTTTATCACCTCAACAGCTGATTAAAAGGTCAGTAGAGGGTCTGGTCCCTGGAGCCCATGCATCCACGAAATATATCTCTCTATCTCATCCTCCCCATATTTCACCCACCCCTTTCGTTATTCTGGCCCATTATGCCTGAATTATCCCTCATTATCATTATGACCGATTTCCAAATAATCTTGATGAAATGTATAAATGTACATAAACACTAAATACTTCCATTGGAATGGAAGTACATTATTTCAAACTGTACAGCTTCTAACAATGATATCATAAGCAATTTAATCTTAAAACTTTGAAAATTATGAAACCCATTCAATATTTGTAGTGAACAAAGCCAGTCATAGCATGCATATTATATAAAGGATGCTACATCACTATTGAGTCTTGAGATATATCGGCATATAGGGCACTATAGAGTGTGCATTTCTTTGGAATGCTGGAGAAAATCACAGAACCTTGGGAAAAACAAACACAAGCATGCACTCTGCTCAGACAGCACTGGACAACTTGAAAAAACAACCTGTAAGGTTACCAAACTGTTTGTTCAGTTTGTCCAAACTCAAAAAAGAAAGGAAACTGCAAAAGAATGGCTGATTTACCAAAAATCCATTGTTTTTGGGCACAAGGGTCAATCCCAGGCTCATGTTGGCATTGATATTGTTGACAGATGAAATGCTGGCAGAGTCTGGAGAAGGAAAAGAAGCATGCTTATTACACCCAGTTAAACAGTACTCAGTCAAGTCTTCAGTGAAAGAAATGCAGAATGTGAGGCTTCTTTAGCTGTACATATATGGGTTCTGCAGTCACAAACTTACTCTGCAAGTTGAGTCTCTCACAGATTGTTTTGGTTCCAGGGATTTCACACTTATAAACATCCCCTTTCCTGTTTGCTTTGTAGCCACTCCAAGGAGATCCAACCAAAAGCCTGCATTGGAAGAACAGCACAAATATTCAGTATTTGACTGAAAATTACTGTGTATAGACACTCCTCACTTAATGACCGAGTTCCATTCCTACGACTTTGTTAAGTTAATTGGTTGATAAGTGAGGAGCCGCCCCTACCGATATTTCAAGCATACTGTACTGGTAATGGGTTTTTGTCAACCATCTTTAGATATTGTTTTAATGTCACCTTTTGCCTCATTTTTAGTAAATTTATAAATGTTTATTCAGTAGTACATTGTATACAGTAATAAACAGAATAGAGGAAATGAGCTCTAATATACATTACTGAGACAACCACTGAAACCATCCATGGCTTTTTATGTAGTCTTGGATATTGGGAACACTAGTGTAGTGAATACTGAGCGACTGCGAGAACAAGACTGAGACTGAGACTGAAAAAGGGTGATGTGAAATGAGATGCTACATGCTGCGCTACTGTTTCCACAACTGAAGTTCTCGTACAGCGTACAATACCGACTGGTCGGAGAGCTGGTCTTAAGACTTCGGGCAGTTGTTAAACAGGTAGGTCTTTACATGAGCGGTGTCTCGATTTACAAACTCATATCCATCCATCTCTCCAGCTTCTAACCATTTATCCTGGTTATATTGGCAAAATATTCAAAAAGCTGTTTTTTGTTAAAACAAACAACAGTTTTAACAAAAATATAAAAACATGATTAAAACTATGACTAAAAGGGGGATTTGCAGTGGGACTTTTTACTTTTTACTGGATGCAGAATGTACAGCCATTGCCCAGTCATATTCCAAGGTGAGAGGGGAAGCTAGCCAGACAGGAGTCACTGTGAGTCACAACAGCACTAATCATATACACAATACAGATGGAGCCCGTCTCCACATCAGGAGATATGGTGGGGGTGTAGTTTACCACTGTGAAACACGTCATATGCACAGTAAACAACAAGTTAGCCATTGAGTTAGAGGTGAGGCACTATATAAACACCACAATGTATTCTTATATGAATATGAGCAATATTATATAACCCCTGTATATGTAAAAGCAAAAAAACAAAAAAAAGCTCTTTAAAGAAATACAAAATAAGTAGTTAATTCGAATTAGTACAATTTAATTTATTTATTTTTCATATACCCAAAATTAAGTAGGTCAATTTTTTTGTGTTCAGAATATAAAAACTAAATAAAGCTAAATTTGAACTGAAAACTTTTATATAGTATAAATATTTTAAAACTTTTCTCAAAGGTCATAACTTTATCTCCAAGAAAGACTGTCAATGGGCATGAGTTCCAGTTTCTGTAATGGTATTTGTGTCCAAGGCTAATAAAAACACCTTTTTTTTAAGGAAAAAAGCAATGTTGCCTGAACCACACTTTGAGATTACAGGGTTAAGGTGACTACAGCATACACTACAGCAAGAGTATGACACGTTCATGGTCATATTGTGAAAGACTGAGTCAGAAGTTCATTCATGTGGCTGCACAGAAACAAGGAAAGCGTAGGCATTTTAAAGGGAGTGTTCAGTGTACCCTCCCACGCCTGGTGCGTTTACCGAAGGTTCTTCCGGCACAGGAAATTGTTGCTGACTAGATAATAGTTTTCACCTGAACAATACAGATTCCAAAGTCCATTCCTCCAGAAGAGAGGCCTACTGTCTAATTTCTCTCATATAAAGGTCACCACAAAGGGTTATATTCATTAAACATACTCATTAATCATTTTCTCCATTCAGTGGCTGATATTGTAACCTTTCATTGAATGCGCCTGATCCCAGTTATCTATCAAAATATGACAACTGATTTGTGCCATAGGCCACAATGCCTACAGACAATGCCTTCAAAAAAAAATAACTAAATTAAAACGGAATATTAATGAAAGACCCAGCACAATAACTGATTAAATTCCTGGAGGTAGTTTAGATTTTAAGATTATGCAACCAACACCTTGTCCTCTGCTCTCCCTTTAAACTCCTTTTTGAATTTAAGATCCAGTATTACAATTACTATAATCATCATTTACTTTACTTCATATGGGATTTCAGGCTATATTTTTCATTCATGCCAGGGCAATAATTGTAAAAAAACATTTCTATATCAATTTTTTTTGTCAAAAATCCTAAACAAGCAATTTTTTTTTTACCTTAAGAACAAAAATGCATGGTATTATTCTTTGGTTATTACTGGTTTAAGTTTTTGGTTGAGAAAAAAACAATGCCATGTAAATTGATTGCATAAATTCACCATTGTTACTTTTGTGACCCTTTTCAATATCATTTGCTATGCACAACCGAGTTTCAGCTGCTATGTGTATGACTTGCAGGAATAAAAGAATTTCCTCAGAGCTGTAAATACCACATTCTATCAAACTTGACGGAAACAGAATGCATGATCAAGCAAAGGAAACATCTGGGTGCCAGAATTAAAATTGCTGTTCGTCACTGAAATTAGCACTAAGAGCTGAGAAATGATAATATACTGCTTGGTATTATTGGGGTAGTGCAATGCTTTTAATGTCTTTGGAGATATTTCAACAAGAGAGCAGAACGATCCTTCAATATAGTTTCTTTCAGCCTAATAGTATACATTTTTATATACTGATGGACTCTGTCATGTGCAAAAATACCTGTTTAAGTGCACATCATGTACATACAATGCCATTTATTTACTTATTTAACTACTCTGTAGAGCATATTCTGTAAAGTATATTCTACTTTTTATACAGCACATTTTAATTTTATTTAGATATTTCTTAGTCTGTGTCTTTCGGGTTAAATTTTGTTGTACTGGAAATATACAATGACAATAAAGGCATTCTATTCTATTCTATTTTATTCTGTTCTATTCTTATGATGGCACACAGTGACCTTGGTGTCCCATCATTCATGTTTTAATAGCCATCAGAAACAAGACTTCACTATCTAAGAATTTCAGATTCGTCGTTTTAGTTTCATTTATTCATATAGTAATGCATATAACTCAACGAGCAGCGTTGAATGCTTAAAGGGGCCCTATTATGCTTTTCCAGTTTTTCCCTTTCCTTTAGTGCAGGGGTCTCAAACTCCAGTCCTCGAGGGCCGGAACCCTGCACAGTTTTTGATTTATTCTCATTAAACACACCTGATTCAACTCCTTGTGCTGATTACCACACAGTTCTTGAGCTGAATCATTTGTGGTGAAACAGGGAAAGAACTAGGTTACACAGGGCTCCAGCCCTCCAAGACTGGTGTTTGAGACCCCTGCTTTAGTGTGCTATATAGCTTTATGTGCATGTAATCAGTCTGCAAAGTCTTAAGGCCAAAAGTACATGCCAAAAGGAGTAACTCTCACCACTCTTCTCTAATCTGCCTGAAATGCCTTGTTGGAATTCCAGCCCTTACTTCCAGACATCGTGAGGTTACCTCATAACACAATTTTTATTGGCCACCTACCGGCAAGGATGTGTCTGCAGACTGCAAGACAGGGCTGGAATGTGTAGGGCAAGCTGACCAATCAGAGCACACTGGGGTCATTGAGGGTGGGGTTTAAAGCTTTACCAAAGCTTTTTTTACCAAAGCATGAATATGGATGAACATTATGAGTAAAATTCATTTTTGGAAAAATGAAACATGTAAATCTATTCTAGTAGACCGCCAAAATAAAATTATCAACACTGAAAATTAGCATAATAGGGGAGCTTTAATATAAGTTACATTTTAATAACTTGACTAGTGATAATTGAAACACAGACTATTACTCAGAAATAACTGCTCCTACTGCTTATTTAAGGTGTCATATGTACACTTATGTTCAGCAGTATAAGAATCAGCACAGACAGACAATTACCTATAAGAAGTATTTAAATGTATGGTTATTGGTACAAAACTGCAATGTAAAAATTACTGTTAATATTTTAACATTAAAATATCAAAAGAGGAATAAACTCAATAATAGACTTAGAACTAATACTTTAGTAAAAGAGGGTCAAACTAAAATAGTTGTAAAAATATTGTTCAAAAAATGATTAGATTAGACCAGAACAGGATGTTTTCTAGATTTAATTGGACACAAATTGGTTTAGAAAAATCATTTGCTTTTCTGAACAACCATTAGATACAAATAAATATAACATTAATGGGAAGACTAAAATACATGAAAGCCTACTATTTATATAACAAAATGAATAACCTGATCAAAACATCATGGGTGGCACTGCAGCCACACATCTATAGCAGTTACATGATTCAGCATCTCTAAAAACGCCCTTAGTGTATGATTGTGAGTGTAACACTACTACACTTATTACTCAGGTATAATACTTTCAATTTATAACATACAGAAATGAACATGTCTTTTTACAAGCTGGGCACACTTATGCTGCTTACGATGCAGCATAGTCTGAAAAAAGGCTTTACTAGCCAGCCGACAGTATCACAATATATTTATTATAGCTCTAGACTAGTTAAGATGAGTTTTCATAAAAATGGCAAAGAAACTGACAAAAAAATAATGATCTTTTCCCTGGATGGCCCCATCACCCCCATCCCCTATCTAATCACTACTATTCCCATCCTCCCAACCTCTATCTCTAGCTTCCCCACAGTAGGCTTGGGTGGTATCTAATTATTCATACAATCATCCGTTTGATAGAGGGTGGGGGTCCAGCTACATATTATAATAGTACCGCCAAAGCCTACCCTACACATTCTTCCTGCCACTCCAAAAACAAATATTTTTTTAAAAGCCTAGCACTGTGGGACTTGTAATCAGGTTCATCAGATTTGTGCCTGTTCTTCCACATGCCACCACTGACTGGGGCTAGGGCTGAGTGAGATGATTAATGTCCCCCATGAAAAATTTTGCCAAACTGGGGGAGGGGGTTAGCCCATGATGAATTTCTGCAAAATAAAACACCGCAGTATAATGGTAATCTTACCACCAAAGCCCACCCTACACACTCTCCCCACCTCCCAAAAAAATGCGACAATTAAATTTCCCCGCAACAAATTTCACTGACTTAACTACCAAACTGCTACTGATTAAGCTGCCCAACCAGGCCACTGATGATGCAAAAAACAATGTAAACTTGATTTAAAAAAATCATCTTGTACCCCTACAGTTTGAAAACCACTGATCTATATAATGTTTCTGAGAAGTTTGCAAAAAGATCCATGGAATATGGTTTTCACAAGATGGCTGCTGCAGCTGTCCTTTTCCCTGTTTCAGTTTTGGGGTGATTTGTACTAAGTCTGTCAGGTGTAGATTGTCATCCATATAATGCTTTTGTGAAGTGGTAAAAAGATCCATCATGATCAAGCTGAGTTAACAGACTAATGAGATCAAATAGAGCGGTTTTCACAAGGTCAAACATATTCCCTTTGCTGTCATTAAGCACCATTGCTTCAATTTATGTTCAATTTGTCTCAAAATTTGAACAGCTTCAGATCGTCTCACATACAATGTGTCTGCAAAGTGGGCAGGATCCAACTAATATTTTTTTTAGTTATTTTACTGACAAGATTAAGTCCCCGAGGCTGCCTTTCTCTTTGAAATCACTATGTTGTGCTATTTCTATTTGATGCGATTGGTCTCAAAATTTGAATAGATCCAGAGCTGCACTCTAACATTGTGTCTGGAAGGGTTGAAAAACATCTCTGAAATGCTTTTAGACTTACAGACTTACTGTGTTCACAAGAACAAGTGTCTTTTACAGTTGCTGCTACATAGTACTGCTGCTTCAATTTTAGGGCAATTTGTTTCCAGTTAAAACAAGGTGTACATCTTCAGCCGTATTATCTTTTTGTGAAGCAGGTAAGGTCCATCAATACTTTTCGACTTATCACAAACACAACATCAAAAGTTGTCTGTTTACTTTGATTATCTCATCCTGATATTAAATCCATAATATACTACTTATACCATATTTTTTTACTAATAATATTGATTACAATTTTCACTAGAAGAAATTCAACTGGAGGTAAAAGCATCAAGGTAAGACAAATATAATTAGATAGACAGATAGAGAGACTTTATTGCCATTTGCACAGGTACAGGACAGTATATGTACATTGGAAATCTTATGTGTGGCTCACAGCTAGCCTTCAAGAGAGAAAGAGAAAGTAGGACGTGAATAATAATAATAATAATAATAATAATAATAATAATAATAATAATAATATCTAGAAACGAAAATTCCTGAAGAAATTTTGAGATGGGCCTATTCCTATTCCTAACCTATTCAACATGGTTGCTAGGG
>JAAGVU020000113.1:11942640-11953890 GCA_011763525.2 Mormyrus iriodes | reverse complement strand
GTTTTACACCAACATAAAGATCATTTAAACATCATCTTCTTTGGCTGCCTAAGACTTTTGCACAGTACTGTACATTTTCACAATTACTTATTTTTACATGCACTCTGAAAAATGATAATCCTCATTAATGCTGATGATGTGATGTCCTTAAATACAGCATATTAACTTTGTAAATAAGGATTGTTTGTGCAAATATACATAAAAGTGATGAAAACCATAAAACAAGCATAATTTTAAAACATTTATAACAAATAAAATATTATTACAGCTACTAGTACAGTAATTCCCTGCTTGATATCATTCATTTTTCTACTAGAATTCTACAAAAAAATATGTTTTATTCTTGGAATATTTTATTATGAAAAAAACATGATGAATATGTTCAAACTTAACATTCAATACAATACCAGACACAGTGCTTGTGACAGTTTAGTGATTACAAAATAAGACTGAAAAGATGACATGAAGCAGAGATTTACTGTATATATTAAATACTAAGACCGCATCTTTGTGATGTCAGAAAAAGCTGCATTCAAAGCCTTACAGCTGGCTAATGAAAATTCAGTTTAAATTACTGCAATCGTAACTTTAGCATTTTTTGCATTACCCTACAATAAAACTTTTAATATTTTTCCTTTATTTTTAAAGAACTATCTGTGCAAAAAAATCTCTATAATCTGCAAAAAAAGTGAAATAGAAGTATTTTTTTACTTTTGGAAACAGACTTTCTCAATTCCTTACATACAAGTGCATCCCATGTGACTGAGGTAACCTGCATATATGTACAGTGTACTGAGGGATATACATGAACAGTAGTTTTCAGTTATATCACAATTTCATTTGTATACAGAAACATTACCTCAGGATCTGCTCCTTTATAAAACAGCGGAAAGCTGTAAAACCAAATTATGTATAATGTTCAGACCGCTCCATTTGTTTTACAGAGTTTATTCTATTGTACACTTGTTCAAATGTTGACTGAACTGATTATATTTTTCCATAAATATACACCCAGTATCCCATAATTGCAAAGTAAATATATTTTTAGAAATTTTCTGAAGGTACTATAAATTAAAAATAAAATGTTAGTACACATTTGTAGAATACACTGAGCTGTACCAAATGTTTTGTCATTTATGATTAAACTTCAGTACTTCGGTGATTCAAATTTTGTAGAATTTTTTAGCCTATTGTTTTATCTAGTTCCGTTACATCACAAAAAAATTATGCAATATGTCATGCCCCTTGAAAAGCAATAAACAAATGAAGAACAGCTATTATTGATATTTCTTTGTAATGTACAATAAAGCAAACTTTTGAGTGAACCAGCTTTATATGACACGTTTAAGTGTAAACACTTAATCTATTAAAAGGAGCAGAGGTCATCCTGTCACCCCACCCAGAGTGTCCCCTGCCTGGTGTCTTGTGCTGTCGGGACAGCCTCTCATCCCCATTCTCGCTACCCGGTACTGGATAGTTAGCTGGGGAGACGGGTGTAGATATAGAGTAAAACATCATTAACAAAAAAACTAAAAAACCCTAAGTTCTAGCAGGTTCACTCAAACTTTTGACAGGTACTGTATAACGTGCTGATTAGAATAGAAGACTCATCTTCAGAAATTTGAGTTCTGCGATAGCAAGGCCCTGTGTAGACATTATTTCAGACCTGAGGAGATTTCTGGCAGAAGCCCGCTGCATGGATTTTTACTGATTTTTCATGTCCTTGTTTCCTGTCCATTTTTCATGTCCTTCATTTCCTCCATTGATTTTCTCTTGAAAAATCCAGCCTGCATGAGAATAACAAATCGAAATCACCTTTTTATACAATAATACAGACCACCCAAAACATTTACATTCCAGAAGAAAAAAAACTTTTAAAAACAAGTTTTAAGCTTGTTTTTCTTTTGAAAATATTGAATTTATTGAAACAAAGAAAAATACATACTCCGGATAATCAAATTTTCTTTTTCTATGCTGTCAGCTTGGTTGAGAGAATAAAAATATAATATTCTGAAATTTAGAGGACTACTGTACACAAACATAATTTGCAGTTATTAAGTCGCACATATGATGCAATATTGTATATATTCTAAGTTTGATTGTGAACTTTCCAGCATACCTTCCATAGTACAAAGATTACCAAGGCCAGTATCAGCAGCCCTATAAGAATGCTCACAATAATAATCCACAGTGGTATTCCACCAAGAGAGTCTTTTGAAACTTGAATTTTTACCTTTGGACAAAGGAAGAAATATTTAGTTAGACATATAATTTTCAAGTAATTATTGTCCAATATTTGACTGCCATGAAAAGTCACAATGAATAAAATTAATAAAGCCGACTGAAACAGAACTGTGTGACCCAGTGTACTCACATCTCTTTTTTCATTAGCGTTACTCAGAACAAAGAGAGATGTATCCTTGTGCTTCAGTGTAGCATGCACAGTCATTTCCAGACTGGAGAACTCTGCCTATAGATAACACCATAAATTAATCATTATCTTCACTGAACAATACATGGGAGAGCTGAAGAATCAACAAGCTAGTTGTAGGTGACACTAAATCGGTCATTTGTACAGAGTGTATAAACTTATTGCTTAAGATTTAAAACTACAATCAACCCTTCTGCTTCGTGACATTCCCTATCTCGGGTTCGGCATAAGAAATTAAATGGGAATTTTCTAGGAGTTTTAGAGAGTTTTGCAAAGGCCTGTAGACGACACACAAAATGTTTAGTAACTCATAAATGCATAAAATACATGTACAGTGCTGGTTTTGGGGATGCAAGATATCTCGCAGTAATCGTATTTCATATTTCTCACATGTTTTTGTACTGCTCACCAAGGAGGATCAAAAACTTTTACGTTTTTTTTTTTTCAGATTGCAGGTTGCCTACACCCCTAACCCTTGTGAGGTAGAAGGGTCAACTGTACTTTGTGTAATATGCAGCTTTCTTTCAGAAATTATGGTATCATTAATACATAGTTATTGGAAACCTTCTTCATCAACATAATTCCAAATCGTCAAGTATAGGTTAAACTTACTTTGATGAAAGTGGCCTTCCAAACACGGAATGTGACATTTACTTGGCTAGGCACGGAAAGATTTAGTGCAGAGATAGTGCAGAGAAAGACTTCACAGTTGAAACCATCACATGCCTGGACAAAAAAATAAGACAGCACATAATTCCCGGTACTGAAAATGCAATGTAACTCCTTGCATGCTACATTGGAGGGATGAATTCAAATAATTAATGAGAATTTCTTTAAAAGCTGTATGGATGAACCCATCCACAGCTGCTTACTGGCCACAATTTTTTATCTACATTTTAAATCGATCTGGACTTGCTGCAGATATGTAAACATGCCTGTAAAATGTATTAAGTAAGCAAGAGTGCATTTAAAAGTTGAAATATCAAATTTTCAGGTTCTGAGTGTCGAAACCTCAATTGTCCGCAGGAGAATGACCAGGATTACATGATATATGATACAGGATGCCTCACACCTCCAGGTCTGGGGGTTCCACTGCGCACACATGCGCGCGCGTGTGTGTGTGTGTGTGTTTGTACTGTATGTTCTCTTCATGTTACATGGCTTTCCTCTGGGTACTTTCTTTAAACAGTCCAGAAACCGTGTGTGTGTGTGTGTGTGTGTGTGTGTGTGTGTGTTTAGGACATTACCCCTGCCTTGCACCCTGTGCTGCCTGGGATAGGGTCCAGGCCTTCCTGTGATCTTGAACCAGAAAAGTGGTTGAAAAATGGATGAATGCAATATTACTAATTGCCCCCAAACTCATGCCTCCATTGAAATATCCACTCCAAGCCCGTGTCTTAAATGGGGCATGGATCCGTCTCCTCTGTATATATAGTTTGTGGGATCTCCTTATCCTGTACACATTACCCCATATTCTCCATTATGCCTGCTTTTCCCTACAATGTAATGCCATAGAATCCATGTTTATTACTGACTATAAATTGTTCTGCTTGACTGTTTTTATACATCAGTTGCAAAATGGCTAATGTATGTATTAACTTGAGTCTGGACAATATAGCCCAGATTGCCCTGCCTGGCTGAAAAACTCCTGGCTCACAAAGGTAAAAGAAGGGACTTTATGAGCTGACTTTGTTGCCAGTGCTTCAGTTCTTCTTCTAGTAAAGTTCTCCTGGGAGGTTATGAAGATATTCCTCTCTCTAGCATCCAATGACTAATAGACAAACTGAAGCCTATTGCATGTCCTGGAATTTCTGGATCAACCTATAACCACCACTCCAATCTCACCCTGCTAAAACTCAAGCATCCGGTCTAACAGTGGGAGGCAGAGTTGCATAGTCATGCTCTGTGTGGATGCCCTTTGTCACCTACAACCCAGCCAAGACCCTGAAATCTTATACTCCCCATTGATGCTTCACATTGCAGCTCGGGGTACAGTTCCCCATTGTGTGTGTCAGAAATAGGTGTTAATCTATGACAGAAACACTAATATTGGTTCTGACTTCTGAATCAAATTATGGTTCATTATAGAACTACAAAATCAAAATGAAAGGCTGACCAAAATGACTCACCACGGTGTAATTGCCCAAGGTCTCCTTCATAGGATGAAACTGATACGTGTGCTGTGGACTGATTTTTAGTGGGTCCACTTGAGAGACTTTACATTCTACATTCTGCAACGAAACCCGAATGGGATTATACACAGAGATGAGGAATGTATTTTAGCATATCAAATGGTCACACAGAATAAAGTGAATTAATTAGAGAATTAATAACAATTATAACTAGAGCATTGAAATAATTTCCCTCATTTGCTTCAATTGTTTAAATGCACTACAGTAGAACACTGTTAATCTAAATTTCTTGGAATGCAAGAAAGGAATATACCATGGAACAAAAATATCTGTGGTGAAGATAATATTTTCAAAACAAGTCTCAAAATAACTTAAAGAACTGCAAAGAATAGATTTAAAGCACTTTAACGTCACACATTTTTATTAGGTACCTCTGCTTGTTAACACAAACCTGCTCCACCAAACAGCAAATAAATACTTACAGCACACAGAGTCAAGAGGTACAATTATTAATTTCATAAGATGAATATGATATGACACCATTGGCCGTACAGTAAACATAATGGGCTTGGGAAAATGTGATTAAATGCAGAAGAAACACCATACCATATGTTGGTAAACACTATGAGATGTTTACGCTATGATCGTTATGGCTTATCATTTACCCAGGAAGAGAACAAAATGTAAAGTATCGTGCAAAAGTCTTACGTTGTCAAAGAAAATATTTAAAGCTATTTATCTACATGAATAGTTGCACAATTTAACATTGTAATATATGCAAATGAACAGTGCATAAAAAGAACAAGTATTTCTTCTGTTCTCCCAAAACATACGGATATCTTGTTGGATGGCTAGATGAACAGCACCCAAACCTCTCCTCAGGTGCACTCCAGCCATTCCATGTATTTGTCAAATTTCACCACCAGCTCACAGCTCAACTAATTAATTAATTAGTTAAATAAATGGCATGCTTGTGGTTGAGTGAAATACCTGGATATATATATATATATATATGAAAGGGGTTGCAGTTTATATTTTTCCAATTTATACAGTCAAATTACTGAAGTAACCGTGGGTTGCTAAGTCTATGGCCATTGTGCTGTTTGCTGCTCTACAAAAGAACACCCTTACCTTAGAGAAGGTCACATTTGTCAAATACAGTAGAATATTTTTTCTTGGAGACTTGAAGGGATATGTAATATTTAACGTCAAAGGAGGAATTGTCTGGTTGATCTCCTTTTTAATCTGTGGAGTAATATAGATTGGCACAATGTTATGGGAAAAACAAATTAATTTTCTTTCTTTCCTTAAATAACACTCAAATCCGGTCGTACTCTGTAACATACCATTATATTACATGCCACTGCCCAAGATTTATAGCACTAATGGACCGTGTGTTTATGTTGATTTTTGTATTGTGTTTATGAATTCTGTTATATAATGTGATATATCTGAGTGTAGATGTGATATCTAAGTGCCCACCAAATAAAAGATATCAAAGCCCACATACAGTTACCCTATATATCTCTAATGTTAATGTCTGAACTGGCTGTTGTCTCTCACCGTGTAGCAGATCTTGACTTCATCGCCAATCAGGCTCGTGTGATTCAGCACGCTTGGAAACTCCTCACCTTCACTGACGATTATGTGGTGATTCCCTTCCATGTATTTCACACTGAAAAGATGGTTGATTTGGTTGAAGCTTTACTGGGGATATTTGTATGATGAATGTCATACATATGTCACATTTATACATATCATTAAAAAACATATATACCAGAGATTCCTAAAGTTTCCATCCATCCATTTTCCATAACCACTTATCCAGTAAAGGGTCATGGTCAACAGCGCATGAGGCAGGGGACACCACAGATGGTATCCATCACTTGGTACAGTGTCACAGAATATGGGCAATTTAAAAACACCAAGCTATATCCCACAAATTGACTGACAGTGCTTTACTGGATAAGCGATGGATGGAAACATTAGAAATCTTTGGTATATATGTTTTTTAATGTTATGTACAAATATCTATCCAGTGCTCACAGAAAGGCTATGGATGCTTGCTTAATTCAGTAATATTACAGTATAGCCTTGGAATTTGAATGCCTCTTAACTCTACCAACCTGGACATCGAATGGGTGTGTAGGAATTTTTTTTACTTGTATCTAGACCGAATTCTTGGAATTCGACCATTCCTGCTAAAATTCTACCAAATTGGACCTCGACTGGGTTGGTTGAGAAAAATCTAGCTGCTACTCGACTGAAAATTTGGAACACGACAAAATAAAACAGACCTGCTAAAACTAGTACAATACTGTTCAAATAATGCTCACGAGGGTATGGTACCCCAATGTGTTCCAACACTACTTTTATGCAGACAGTGGGGGTTGTAAATAATCAGGACAAGTTGTGACACCTGTAGGGATTGGTAGCACCAATTTTCAAGGAATGAGCCAGACAAAAAATTATGACACTTGATAAAAAGAAAATGTCTGTGCAGAAGACGTGCAGATATGTTAAGCGTTGCTTTTCAATGGACTTTTGTTGTGAAACCAATAACTTTGCAACATTTTTACAGAATTAAGCAAGTGTCTCAAGACTTTCTGTTAGTAAATTCCATTTCTGTGCACATTCATACTCAGCTGTGGTTGCACACAAAGTTAAGCTGCGGATGTTATTGTTATTTTAAGAGTAGGGACATCAGCAGTGTTAAGTAGGATAATCCTTTCTTAAAATGCCTGCTCAATAAGACAAATGGCTTTGGCTCCTACATATGTTGTTGGTAACTTGTATTATTAAGTATTCACAACATGAAAACCTTTACACAGAGTATCAGGGAAAACTTTTAATTGTATGCTTGGCCATTTTAATGCAATGGTGGTGAGAAGTTGCTTATACACTTTTTCAAGAATTCCACAGTAAGTGGACAAGCCTGAAAACACAGACAGTCATATTTTTGTTGTGGGGTCTATGGGGCAAACTAAATGTGTACTAAAAACTATTAAATTATTGAAGAAAAAGTTTCATATTTACTTTACAATCCTAAACTCACCATAAAGTGTTTGGAGAATGGATGCATGGATTTAATATTCACTTATTACCAATACATTTAGTTTGGTGGGATAGTGCAATTAAACACAAAAGTAAAGGATTGGGACTATAGGTTTGATCACAGTAATTGTTGACATGGCCTTAAAATACATGTAGTATTAGATAGTACTTTTTGACATCTGTGAAAAAGCAGAGACCCTAAACATCCTTTACTATAAACATTGCATGGAGAAAACCTTTTAGATAGATCATTAAAAATTATAAAATTTTAATATCTTACTTACGCTGAAAAACTTAGCCCCGACTCGTACTTAACTGGGATCTTGATGTTCACACTGTTGTCGTTAAGGTTGGGCTCGTCACTGTCACTGTGAAATAGATAAAATGGCAGCATCTCATAAAGAGTATTAACCATGCATGTCAAACACAAATCGTGGCTGGGTTAACTTCTGTAAAGATTATAATGACCTTAGTCCAGCAGGAGGTGTTGCAGTGGCTTGGTTATATTTCACATGAGTGCCCTCTGTGACCCAAACAGGAAATCCTACGACCTAACAAGCTCTGCAGCTATGTAAACATCCTGGGTCTTGAAGCTCCGTAGCGCCAAATCACAAGCTTTCTTAGAAACCTTGTTATTGATCTCACTGTTCTGTCCTAGAAATTGCTTTTCGCCTTTGTTCCTTCTCTTTTGGTTTTTGCCTGTAGTCTTTCCTTAGTTTTTTCACTTTGTCCTGGTTTCTGTCTCAAATTAGTCCCAGAGTTGTCGTCTCAAGATCCTCCACTGTTTCCTGAATTCTGCCTCTCTGCTCACTTGACTGCACTCTGCACCATGAGACCTGTCCCTGGACCTGTCCTTCTGCGGATTGTGAGACAGGAGAAGGCCCGACTACTGCTAATCCAGTTTCAACCACAAGAACCCAGACAATGCATTGCTGATAAGCTATAAGCAGAATGTGGTTAGCTCAACTTCCCAGCTAACAGGGAACATTCCCAGAACTTCCGCCAACATTATGTAAAGGTCTCAAAATTTACAGAGAATATTACTTACTGTAATGTCAATGGAACATTATTTATGTTTTACATTTTAATAAAGCTTCTGTTAATGTTAGGATGATAACATTATTACCTGAACATCCTTTTAAAGTAATGTTGAAAAGTATTGTTTTATAATAAAAAATATCATGTTATAAACGTGGTGTATGTGTATACTGCCAACGTACCACCCAGCCCTGAACCCATGACCTTGGAGATGTAAAACCACAGTGTTACCTGCTGCACTACCGTGCCCTTTGTTTGTTTATACCTTATTAATCTTTGTTGTAGTAGTAGTTGTATGTGTTCTGGGAACATCGGGAAAACTAGAAACTTTGAACGTTTCCATACCTTAAATGCAACGTTCGGTAAATGCTCCTAGTACAAAAAATTGTTAGCTGGGTTGCTATCCTCCCCGAGGAGGATTTAATGGAGTTGGGAGAAACTGCAGTGGGAGATGAGACAGGTGGGTCAGTATTAATCTTACTGCTTACTTTTTTATTCCCCAAGAAATAGTCCCTCTTTGGCTGACCCCACCCCTCCCAATGCACTTCTCTCAATGACTCACTGTTCTTCCTTCACTGAACCATGTAAATAGTCTCACAAATAAAGCATTGTTCTCCAGTTGGCATGCTCCAGATTCTTGGATCCCACTGCCTGGCAGCACCTTAATAGTGAATCTAATTACTATTGGGTGTTCTGGTATGGACCTTGTTGCTATATTACACCTTGCTTCTTGCTTTTGCCCTTTTGGCGGTGGTTTTCGTCGCTTTATCATAAAAATCTCTGTCCTGCATTCTGTCTCCTGTTAATCCCTAGAGCACCATCACCTCAGGTCCTCCAATGTCACACTGCTTCTGCCTCTCAGCTTGTTGACCTGTGCTTAGCCAGCCTGGTTTCATGTGGGTCCACCCTTGTATACTCCATCTGTGCCGTGGAGCACTGCTCAGGGTAAAATACCACCTCATGTATGATCATATAAACTGGACAGATTAACCCAGTGATTAGTTAAAGGGGCAGTTCACCCAAAAACTGAAAACAAAATGTTTTAGAGGGGTTTTAGTGCTATCTATCCATCTCCATCATTCTGTTGGGAGATGCCTAGTTGTGAAGATATTGGCAAAGGAAATATTAGGCTTCTCTCAAATATAACTGAGTGAATGGCATTCTTTCTGTGGTGATTAAAGTGCCAGAAAAGTACATTTGTATGAACTAAAGTCTCTTCCCTAAAATCATGACCCAGTTATTCAAGATAATCCACAGACTTGGACTTGGTAAGCAGTTTAATGTAGGAACTATTTTCTTCTACCCAACTCCACACACCAATCATATCACTGTGCAGAAGATATGAGCACAAGCACACTGGCGATATCTTCTGCACAGTGATACAATTGGTGTGTGGAGTTTGGTAGAAGAAAATAGTTCCTGGGACTGTCCACTCTTACACTGACATACAGATAGTTAAAAAAGCATGTTGATGAAAATACTTTTTCTGTCATATGCATATAAGTAAATATTCATTTCAATGTAATAATTACACTTTAGTATTGTAATATCCTACCTTGTTACGTTGACTTTGATGTCAATACTTCTCAACACATATAAGGGATTTACTTCAAAGTGAACCTTAAATGAATCCTGTCATAAAAAAGTACTTTACTCAATCTCAATCAATTTAAAAGTTTTAAGCACCGTTATAATAAAGTATTGTCAACAGAAACAAAACTTTGAATTTGACATACCTGCTCATCAGTTTTTAGGAAAGGATATCCAACAGCACAAATTATGTCATCCTTAGTTTCACAGTCTCTGTCTCTAGGCTGTCATGAAAACAGACAAGAATTTGATCAGTGACACTTTGAGATCAAGGAACATTTGCCACATTTTTTTCTCATTAAATAAAAATGATGTTAAAAAGGCTATAAATGCATTGAATGTATTATCACCCTTAAAAAATCTGTATTATATAAAACAGAAAGTATTAATGTGATGTTCTACTTAAGATACCAAACTATGAAATTTAATTTTTACCACCTTAAATCTTTTGCATTTTATTATGCCAATATGTTTGTTACAAAACCAACTCTCCTTGTTAACCAATTAACACATGAGGAAAGAACAGAAATGTGGCAACGCTTTACAATACCGGTACACAAATAAGCATATATTATTAGTTAATATATGATGAGTTAATGCATTCATTAATGATTAAAACATCGGTAAATACTGAAGTATATACCTTAATTACCTAACAAATGATACATAAATAAGCATTAGTAAGTGTCTTTATTAAGTACTAATGCATTCATGATTCATTTTAATATTTGTGTTTATTAATAGCCTACCATGTACAGAGGTGGACTTCTGGTTTCTGGGGCCCCACCCATAGTCACTTCGGGGCCCCTTACCAAGAGGCTTCAAAAACAAAATAAATAACTGGCAAACAAAGCCAGAACATAGCTGCTAACTAGATGGTTAACAGAACATGCTTCTTCAGCATCTCCTAAATAAGGAACGTTAGTTTAATAAGAACATAAGAAATTTACAAACAAGAGGAGGCCATTCGGCCCATCAAGCTCGTTTGGGGAGAACTTAACTAAT
>JAAGVU020000113.1:11925221-11942540 GCA_011763525.2 Mormyrus iriodes | reverse complement strand
GTGGAACCCATAAAATATCTGTACTTAACATTTCTGCTCCCTGCATGGATTACCTTACATTTATCTATGTTAAATTTCATCTGGCAGGTATCAGCCCAGTCGCTAATTAAATCCAGATCCCGTTGTAGCCTCTCTGCTGCTAGATCAGTATATTTAGAGTATTGACTGTTTGTGGGCAACAGGGGGCTCTCAAACCACAAGGGCCCCACACAAATGCCTGGTTTGTGTGGTGGCAAACACTGCTGTCTGCTTGCATGCAATACACAATTAATGCTGTTTTACCTAATGTCAGTGTGAAGACAAGAGCTGTATTATATTATTTATTATATATTTATCATTACTGAATGCATTAACTCACCATGAGTCAGGCATTAGTTCAACTATTAAAATATGCTTATTTGTATACCAATATTGTACCAGAAAAGTTTTTCAGCTAGTATAAAATGAATATAATAAATAGAAAGAGTTAACATATAAAATGCAATGTCTGAAAAAACATACCTCTACTTTTACATAGTTGATGTTCTGAGAGGGAGTTAGTATAACCTTTGTGTTGTAGGCACTATCTTTGCTGTTTTTGACCTTAACTTCAACGTGGAATTTTTCTTGATTTGCTTTAATGACAAGGCTACGAAGGAAAGATTCCATGAGCAGCACATTCATGAGTCGTTTCTTTTCATATGTACCACTAGAGGGAGCAACCCTCCAATTTTCCATTTTAACATGAAGTGCTCATTCAGAAGAGACTGAATTAGGGGTACGTGCTTAAAGTACTCTTTTAAATAATATATATTTTTTAGCATACATTCCATTCCCCTCATGCAATATATTACACAATATGTTAAGTATGTGTCATACTACACTGTATATCACTCACTGAATTGCTGATTTTATATACTTACGGTAGATAGTAAAGCATGAGCATATAAATGTATACATTACATGTGCATTCCTAGGCACTAATTCATGTCAATTAAGTAACAGCAAAAAATTCATTTAAAACATTACTCTGTTATATTTGCTGTAGCGTGCAGTTGGAGGTCGGTAATACACTTTTCATTGTTTCCACAGTCCACTAAAGCAATCTAGGAAAGAATATGCAATGAGTTGAAGTTCTACGGATCTTTAAAATCAAATGGGGGGCACATAAACAGAATTCATTGAGATAAGATGCTTTTAAAAACATCTGCATGCTTCAATGTTTAGCTGCATTGTCAAGAACTGGCTGAAAATGACTCAAAATAATTACAATACCACTTCTCACCTTCATCTGTCCATTGTAACCTTACTGTTGGATGGCACTAATCACAAACAATAAGTTTTCAGCTGAAATTTGCTATTTAGAGAATTTGTGCACCCATGTAATAATCCTATATCCTTAATTACTAACACTAAACAAATGATTGTACTAAACACTCAGTTCTAACTCTGTTCTACAATCAAAATGCATTCATTCTACTAGTTCAGTTCAGTGTTACTGCTATTGCAAGGCATTTAAGATGCATGAAAGTGGCAGTTATTGTCACAACACAAACATCAGGCCTGATAGACTTCACAACTAGGGGGTATTCCATGAAGCAGGATTTCTTGCTTATCCGGATAACTTGTTGAATTTAAGGTAGTCTGGACTAAATGAACTGTATCTCTCTTCCCTTACATTTAGCTCAGACTACCTTAAATTTGTCAAGTTAACCAGCTAAGCAAGAAATCCCGCTTCTTGGAATACCCCCCTGATTTATAGAGCTACTGTTATTGATTTAACAGCAATTACAGAGAAAACACATCTTACTGTCTTATTGAGAGATGTTGGTAAATCTCCATCCAGGACTGGGCCCTTATCCTTACTGACTAATTCAAACACCAGTGAGATCATAATTGGGTCCCTGAAGTCCAATTTATCCTACAAGATAGACAAAAAATATATAAATCCCATTTTAAATATTCAGCCATTTTACGCTGACATGATTTATCACTCCAGCTTGAATAAACTGTTTCAAGACCTCATGGCAGATTCACCTGCAAAGTGTCACATTGTAGAATGTACACTGCATCATTATTGTAAGATATCATTCAGTGATCTTGTTTGTATAATATAATGAAATAAACAAACAATACAATCTTTCAACATGTTGGTCATCCCCTGTGCTACAGCTGCTTGGCTGCTTCCCGAAAGCTATCAGAAATGGAATGTGGGGTAATTTTTCCAAAGCAGACTGTGGACCATTTTGTGGTGTTTTAGCTTTTTCTTTGATCATACTTGCTCTGTTTCCGATTAAAGTAAATGTTGTCTGGTGAAAAATCTGTTGTGTTTGCCTGTTTTGTTTCACATGCGCTAGTCTGAAAACAAAATCTGCAATTTTTTTGGTATAAGAGCCCATTTAACTTAATATGCAGACGTAATGGATGTTGACAAAGATGACCAGATGTAATCTTTGTACAACCATATAAAATGATAATTTGTTTTGGTTGAGTTGGGAATTGCTTGGAGTGGATGGGAATAGGGGCCTCTAAGGGTCATCTATTCTGTCCTCTTTTCCTAGTGTTGTGTCCAGGATGCTATGAAGGCATTTGTTTACCTCATTCACAAACTACTGGTCACAGGTATGCTATGGAGAATGTCTAAAACCACCTGGAGAAACTCTGCCCCTTACAAATACCTAACATGTCCCTAAAATTTATTCATGTAGAAAGGCAGTAAACAAAAACCTGACTCAAAGAGGCCAATTAAAGAATTTGAAACTGTAATCAGGATTCATTATGAGATTTTAGCTACACAGTACTTTTTAGTGCACAGTATTTTTTTAAGAACACGGGTTATATTTTTCTATGTATCCTGCAGTATTTACTAGAAAATCCTTGCATGAGACCTAATGCCAAAATACACAATAAAATTACATAAGCCTCTCTTTCGAAAAACACATACACTTATACATCTGTTTTATCTTAAAGATTAATTACTAGCACAATAGCTTAGTGCAAAGAAGTGTTGCTTCTCAGCCTCCTGAGATAATAGCTGGAATTCAAGAATGTTCCCATGGGCTTTCGTGAGACCCAGCTCAACAGAAATACACAGGAAATAGGCAGTAACATAGGCACACCCCTTATTCAAGCTTCCACTCATTGTCGTTCAGAGGAACCCTTTCATGTGAGAGGAAATCAAGAAGAACACAAAGCTGAGGATTTCATAGCAATGCAAGCTGACAAATTGAACTTCAGGCATAAACTCTATCATTTTAAAGTAAATTCTAAATTAAAGTCTCAGGAAAAGGGAATATGATTTACTTGCCAACATGTAGAACTTGTGATCTCTGCAAAAGCTGTCCTTGTTGGATATCCTTTTCGGCACAAGCACTTTCCTTTCTGTGTTATTAACAAACAACCCTCTTGACACTGCTCTGAGGGAGTCTAATGTTAGACTGTATTGCATGTCTGGAGAGAGAGAGTGAGATAGAGAGAAAAAACGCATAAACTACAAGTGACAGCTAATATGAAGGCATCACTTAAGTGCTGGACATAAATTTGTTCTGTTAACTTATCATACTTTCTTAAACCACAGCTCTAGTAAATATTATTTTTTTATTGGTCCAAAGATGTCACGTCGGTGTTGATCATTTACATGTAACCACACAGGTAGTTCTGACAGCCTAATAACGGTTCTATTATAATTTATTTCATTAAACATGACTTTTGACAGTTTCTATGGTACTTTCTAGTGAGTAGCCTGACCAGATGTTCTGTCCTTATAGGGAGTATATTTTTAAGAGCACATTGAAACATTGTTAACATGCTATACCATTCAGTTACATGCTAACTGAAATAATTTTCTTCTGAGAAATTAACCGCAACTATCTTATTCTATTATTATTCTTTGTTTGTTAGCCATGGTATAAATTGGATAACCCACTTTGAATCAGTGACAACTTGGTGTAATGCACTAAAACTATGAGTTCACTGATCAGACTTGTTGTCTCTCCCTCACACATTCAATAACACAAAGAAGTAATCATGGTGTAACAAATATTGAAAAATACAATTCAGAAATTGATCAGACTATTAACAAGACTATTTGGTCCAGAATGTGTACGCGATATAATTCTTTCAGCAAAGAACTGGTTAACGAGCACAGTTTATACTGTCATGGTTAATGTGTACAAATTTGTGTTTCTAAATTGCCTAATGTGTATTTGCCTTGCAATATACTGGCATCATGTCCAGACTGTCATCTGCCCTATGTCCCTTGGGATGGCTTCTCGGCTCACTCTGACCCTGTGCTGGATGACGGATGAATCCTTATACTGACTTTTTAATGTAGATCACAGTTTTACTATAAAATACATCACTTTCCTAACTAGTTTGTCTTGTTGGACCTCCATCAGCACAGGCTTTACATGACACTGAAGGGTTCATGGTTTTGGAAAAGAGGAATGTTGCAGCATTGGCAGGAAAAGAGCCAGTGCAGGAGCTAGAAAGAAATTGTCTGGTTATAATTGTGATCGAGTTTCTCCAGCGCTGGAGCTCCTATGAGGGAAGACTTCAGATGTGTGTTGGGATACTCACTAGTCTCACCCTGAGGATTGTTCAGTTGGAGTTTTTCTATCAGTTAAAGGCTGCTTATATGCAATTGTGAGTTATTATTTGTCAATAAGTTCAATAATGTTAGCATGTCCAGGGGGGTTGGGCAGCCAGTTGACCTTGGACCCCCAGAGGTTTTATTTTCTTCTTACTTGGGAGTTTTTGATTCCTTTCCTCCATTGTCATTTGGCCTTCCTTATTTCTTTAATTTCTTTGTCTTTCCTTTTACCTATTATATTCTTATTTTCTCAATATCATGTAAAGTGCTTTGGGGTGACTCTGTTGTGAAAGGCACTATATAAAATTGAATTGAATTGAATTGAATTGAACTGAACTGAATTGAACTGAGAAGTAATCTTTGTCTGTGTATTCCGACTACCCAGCTGAGGGTGACCTTCCTAGAAAGATTAACTCCTACATACACCTGCCATGGTCATAAAGGACACATGGGGCACAATGCATCTTCCCGAGTAGGCATAATTGGGAGGAATTGCTTACCAGTTGAGAATTGTTATTGGACTGCTGTGCAAGGCCAAGAATTGCCCCTACCAAACACCATGTTCTAATACAAGGATACTCATAACTATATCTGGTACCAGGGCACCGTAGGCTAAAGATTAATAATCAATTTTGTAGTTTTGTCATCTGGCCTGAGGTCATGTGTTTTAGACCTTAAGGTGAAGAGAGAGCAGGCACAGGAGGCTGTATGGCTAAGAGGTTTTCTGGGAACATCTAGCTGAAGCTTTTATGTGATATAAATTCAACTAACACGTGTATATCAATCTGTCCCACATGCAGAGTGAGGTCAGGGACAATGAATCTGAAAATACCATATTCAAGGCCTCAGTTGTAATGGTTGTAAAAACCTATGACTAGATGGCAGTCAGATCTTCTCATTATGGTACCCCTAGCATCTGCTGGATAGTTGTGAAGGAATTTGTCATTCTCTAAATGGAGGCCTTCAGGGCAGTACTTGAACAGGTTTCTCTGGAATAAGCTGACAGGTATTGAAAAACCTGAAAAGCAGCAGTGAAAGTGGTAATGGAGGCAGAAGCTCATGCTTGGGAGAAATCTGGAGAGGCCATGGAAAATACTCTGAGGAATTCCATAATCTGGCAGATATGCTCTTTCATCTGGAGGCTATGCTGAAAACTTTGGCTAGATCAGAGTTTATCACTGCAACTGATGCTGCTATGATGACCTCCACGGCAGAAAGGCTGAAGAGGAAGATAAAATCCATCCAAGACATGATGAAGACAATGGACATTATTTGCATGATGATGCAGATGGCTGGTAAGGTACCTCTGGACTTGGGGGATATTTCTCAGCCTTCCTGGGAAAGTTATTTTAAAGATTTTGCCCAGTGATCAATCCTAGGATACAGAACGAGTAACGTGGATTCCAGCCTGGCCGTGGAACCATGTACAAATTTTTCTCCTTCGCCCAGCTGTGTTAGGGTTGTGGGAATATGCTAATACACTGTCACATGTTTTGTAGATTTCCAGAAAGTATTTGAACACATGTCTTGGAACATATTGTGGATGGTGCTGCAGGAATATAGGGTTCCCACTGCACTATTCAGTCCCTGTATAATGTAATAAGGGCTAAGCCTTAATACTAGGTTCAAAGTTATTTAGTGGTACGGATATTCAGTTCAATTCAATTCAATTTATTTTAATATAATGCCTTTCACAACAGACTCACCCAAAAGCGTTTTACATGATATTCGAGAGATATCATGGAACAGCCTTGGCTGGAAGGGGATCTGGGGTCCAGAGCTAAGACGTCTAACATGCACTTGAACACTAAATAATTGCTCTTTCAGGGCCTTAGTGATGGAATTTAAGTAGTTTGTGATACGCCTATAATGTGCCTAACCCACAGAATCAAATACAGTCCCTGTGTATGCATATAAACTTGCTTGTATACTGGATAAGTGTTTATGGAAGATGGATGGATAATAGTTGGATAGACCAATTGATATATAAGCTTACCAGTGGCAAAATCGTCTTTCTTTTCAGACTTGACAGTGTATGCAAAGCATACTTGGATGTTGACACAGACACTGCTCTTTCCAGACTTGACATCACACTGTGCTTTTTGCATGTTAATTTTATTAGGCTCAAATGATATATTAGCTCTCAGTTGGGCAACATCCCGAGACCTGAAAAAATATTTTACAAATTAGGCATATTGTCAATTGCAGTCAGATAAAGGTTTATCATATTTTCACTTCTTGGTCAAATGTATTATAGAAATTTACATATAACTTTCCTATGACAATTTTATTGACTTTACCTGCTAAATATTGTTGAGCACTTAATTTTATGATAAGTGTTAGCAGCAGACAGGAAGTATTATAAAATGTGATGACCACAAAACATCACTACCAATAGACATGGCAGCCAGGTAATCAGGAAACTGTCAGTAATGTTTCTGGGAAAGAATGATGGGAAGTGTTCCTTTCTGTGTATTTTGTTGTGTGTAAAAAATATCACATGCATAATCTGCAGCAAATATCTGTCACGGCTTTGGGCACGAAGGACTCGAGGGCAGGCCTTGTGGTGAAACAAAAGGGGTTTACTGAAATAAATGAAAAGAAATCTGGAAACAAACATGACTGCGAGGGATCTGAAACAGGGGAGGACACAGGCAACAGGAAGGTTTGACGTTAATGACTGGACTGGGGCTGATGAGACAAACAGGGACTTAAATACAGGGACTACCGTAGGGTAACAAGCACCAGGCGTGGCTCATCAGGGCCACATTAGGGAGGAGACAAGTCAGGCATGTTAGACGTGACAGTTCCCCCCCTTCCCCTGAAGCATGGCCTCTGGGCGCAAATGATAAACAGGAGAGGGGCCCAAAGGGGATCAGACACCAGGGAAGACACACAGGACTGGGGACAGAAGGAAAACCGAGCTGGACAGAGCACAGCAGGACTGATAGGGTATACAGTGCAGACAGCAAACAAGATCAGAGAAACAGAACTACAGGACAGGACAGGACGCACAGCATAACCAGGCATGGGACTGGACCAGGGGCCAAGAAGACAACAGGAGAGAACAACACCCAACAGAAACACATCAAAGAAGGACAAATATTAAACATCAGCAGAGACTAGGGAGCAGAAGAGACAGAGACAGACAGAGCATGGCACACCAGAATAAGGCAGACAAGCAGGGGAACAACGGAGACAGAATGGGCAAGGACCTGAGGATCCCACTCTAAGTCTGCCAGAAGGGCATCTTTCGGATCACTCCAATCTGGTCTGGCGGTAGCTGGAGAGTTGGGTGTCAGGCTGGCAGCAGCTGGGGTGTTGGGCATCGGCTGGCGGTGGCTGGGGAGTTGGCCATCGGGCTGGCGCTGATCAGCAGGGGATGAGGAAACCGCTGGTCTTGAGCCAGTAAGGAGTCTGTAAGGGGGCCACAAGGAGGCTGCCAGGGCAATGACAGGAGATGAGGAGGGTGCTGGTGGGACATCGGGAGAAGAGGCTGGAGCCGAGGGGACATCAAGAAATGAGACTGGAGCCAAAGGGACAGCTGGAGCCGACGGAACACCTGGAGGCGAGTGGGGTATAGCCAGGATACTTGAAGGTGGGCAGGGTGAAGCTGGAACACCTGGAGGCAAATGTTGCGCAGCCAGGAAACATGGAGGCGAGCGGGGTGCAGTCGAGACACTTGGAGGCATGCAGGCTGAAGCCAGGACTCCTGGAGGTGAGCAGGGGGAAGGGGACCAGGAGCCAGGGACTCAGGCGGAGCAACCTTCTCTGGGCCTTGACCCTGGGGTGCAGGTTGAGTGGCCATCTCTGGGCCTGGAGCCTGTAGAATAGGCAGAGTGGCACTCTCTGGGCAAGGAGCCTGGAGCATGGCCCCTGGAGGCACAAGACCGGTAAGGGTGGGGTCAGGAGGTGCTGGAGAGGCAAGGACGGGCTCTCGAGGTGCTACAGTGGCGGCTCCTCTGGGGTAGGGCCTGTGTTGCACACGGTCTGACAAAATGGGAGATGCATGCATGGTCAGCTTCTTCAGCCTCCTCCTCCTTTGGCCAGAGCAGGGAGTTGTGGTGAACAGAACTACTTCTCGTGGTGGAGAAGCGGCAAGCAGAACGGCTTCAATTCGCAGAGAAGCGGCAAGCAGAATGACTTCACATTGTGGAGAAGCGGCGAGCTGAAAGGATTCATGTTATGGAGAACTGGCAAACCAGCCTAGTCAGAAACATGGGGCTCTGGAGGAATCAATTCGTAGGTTTGTCTGGGTAGGTCATCCTCAGCAATGTGGTGAGACCAGTATAGCGTCCATATGGGCGGATCAACCTGCATGACGGTCGATTGACTGGGGTCCTCCTCCTCAGGCTCCTCCAAGTCATTGTCACATAGTGAGTTGATGAGTGGGTTGTCAACAAACCATTGCGGAGTACAGACATGAGACTTAGACACTGGAAGGAGGCTAGGTGCAAGGGAAAGCATGCAGGCAGAGATGCAGAACACAAGAGGCTCCTGGGGATAGCCACAATTTGTGGAGTGCGGTCATTCTGTCATGGCTTAAGGGACGAAGGACTCAAGGGCAGGCATTGTAGTGAAACAAAAGAGGTTTACTGAACTAATTGAACAAAGTCTGGAAAGAAACCGGACTGCAAGGGCTCCAAAATGGGAGGACTGGAGACAGTGGAGGACACAGGGAACAGGAAGGCTTAACTTTAATGACCGGACTAGGGCTGACGAGACAAACAGGTACCTAAATATAGGTACTAACATGGGGTAACAGGCACCAGGCATGACTCATCAGGGCCATGTTAGGGAGGAGACGAGGATTACGTATGTAGAATGTGGCAGTATCTGTCCATTTTAGTAATTATATAATAAACATCTGTGTGGTTTTTTCATTACAGAATGCATCCATGTATTATTACTTTTATCCCACCGAAGTACTTTGGAAAATTAGTAATTTTATACTGAACTGATGCGGTAAAGTCTCTATGACTAGTTACGGTTGAAGCTCTACCCTTTTATTTAATGTGCAGGCAGCCAGATGAAATAATAAACTTTCTGTGCAAATGGAAACCTTTAGTCTATTCCATCAAGAATTAGATCAGTCCAGTACTAAAGATTCTACATCTTTCATAAGTTTTTGTTTAATACAATTCTGACTAAACACTTATTAACAGGAACACTAATAAAAACGGCAAATGGACATCCTATTTTAATATCCTGCAAAAAATACAAAAAAAAATCACAAAGCCTTCACAGAAAAATTAGCGCTACAACCATAAATTATTTGAATTCATCTTCACTAAGTGAGTATATGTGGGATGTAAAGCAATATACAAATTTGCTGCTGGTAAAATGAGGCTTGATATAAAATACAATGATCTGTACAATCTTTCAGTAATTTTGCCATTTAGTTGGCTTATGAGTGGCAAAGTACTAATAGAGTAAAGCAATAAAAGAGAGCTGTATTTACACAGGGCACACTCTTAAAGGAAATGGAATCAATAATTTCAATGAATGGGCACAAAGGCTGAATCCAAGCACTTCACTTTTATGCACTGGACCTCTAGCAATATCTTTGCTTGCACAGTTCCAATCTTTAAACGTTTGCAACTTGTTCTGCAGACCAGCTAAAGCACCCTTACAATTCAAAGGCACATTTCCTAACTCACCACTGCTAAAACCCTTCAAAAATGACGGAAATAAAGGTTATTTCACACACACATAGTACTAACCAAAAAAGGGCAGCTCCTCCAATTCCTCCGATTGTAACATCAGTAATCCCATCTCCATTTAGGTCAAGGGCCCCATGGATTGATTGACCAAAAAACTTCATTTTTTCCCCATCTCCACCAGATGATATTCTCTACAAGAAAAAAGTAAATGGAAAAAAAAGATTTATCAGCAAAAAATTGACCAAGCTCATTTGGTGAAGACTTGGTCAAACAGTTGACAGACGAGACTATACCTTACTGTAAGGTGTTGTAATATAAGATACATGCTTTGTGGTGTGAATGCATGGAAAACAGTAGGCCTGAATGCAATAGCTAATAATTACCATGCTGACCAGCTGGCTAAGGTATTCACAAATACCTTCAATCTGTCTCTGTTTTGGCCCATTTTCCCAACATCTCTCAATGAACAGTTATTGTACCAGTGCCGGAACATACATATACCAGTCACCTGAATGATTTTCATCCAGGTGGCCTCACCCCCATCCATCATGAAACTGTTCCTTATGAAAATTAAAGCCATTGCCCCATCCAACATATTAATGAACAAACAGATCCACAGGGGATGCCATCTCCACTACTTTTCATACTACTCTAACCCACCTTGAAGACCACGTGACATACGTTAGAATACTAATCATTGACTATCACTTTCAAGATAATTATCCCAAAAAGGATGGTACTCAAATTACTGCACCTGGGCTTCCGCCAACCGCTTTGCAGCTGGATTCTTGACTTCCTAACTAACTGCCCTCAGAAATTTAAGCATAGATCTCATTCATCCTCCACCCTGATATTTAAAATTGGTGTACCCCAAGGCTGTGTGCTGAGCACTTTTCTATATGCCCTCTATAGCCATGATTGTGTACCCACCCTTACCACAAACATTCTCCTTAAATTTGTGGATGACAAAATGGTGATCACTGCAGGGAAGAGGACCTGAATCTGTTGTGTACGTACCATTTTGACAGTGTGGCATCCGCACGCATTAAGACCAAGAAGCTCATCATCAGCATCCAAAAACATACTGAAGACATTACTTCGTTCTACACAAATGGTGACTTAGTGAAGAAGGTTTCCTGTTTCAAATTCCTAAGCAATCACATTACAGGGGACTTATCCTGGACAGCCTACTCCACCATCCTGGTCAAAAAGGCACAGTAGCAGTGCGCAACCCCTGGGGATCACTAGGTCAATTCTCATGACTGCTAGAGTCATTTCATCGTGAAGCCTATCTCCAAGGTCTTTAACCTTTAATTGGTCCAGTTGTATGTCGCTTAAAAGCATCTGCTATATAAATAAATGTACTTCCAGAGAGCACTCAAGCAAGTCAGCCTGCCCAAACAGCTGCTTATGATTTTCTAGCACTGCTCAGTTGAGAGTGTTCAGACATTCTGCATCTTTGTACACCAGATGCTCCTCATCTAACAAAAGCACACTCCAGAAGGATGCCAGCTACCTACCCTGGAGGACATATGCAACACCTGTAGCCTATGGACAGCCACTGATATCAGAAGGGATCCCTGCCACCACCTTGTTGCAATCCTACCATTATGGAAGTGCTATTATGCCTACACATCTATACTAAAGAACAGCTTTCTTCCCAGCACCATTATTAAGCAGATTGATAGAAGATCCACCATTCTGATATTCATTCATGCTTCATGGCCACAGTTACTGTGTCAAACTGGAACGGCGCTGTGAACATATGCTTTACAGTATTTCTTTACATTTCCTATATATGTATAGCATAGATTTCACATTTATTATATTTAATTTTATATGCATTGTACCTGGGGCAGCACGGTGGTGCAGTGGTTAGCACTGTAACCTCACACTTCTGGGTTCAAGTCTCCACCAGGGTTCCATGTGTGTGGAGTTTGCATGTTCTCCCTGTGGTGTTTCCCACCACGGTCCAAAAACATGCTGAGGCTGTTTGGAATTGCCAAATTGCCCGTAGGTATGCATGCATGCATGTGTGAGTGTGCCCTGCGATGGCTTGGCACCCCATTCTGGGTTGTTCCCTGCCTTGCGCCCACAGTCTGTGGAACAGACTCCGGACCCCCCCCTCCCCCATGACCCCGACTGGGATAAGCAGTTACAGAAGATGTATGGATGTATTATATCTAATTTGCCCTTTATAAAACTAACATCACATGATTCATGCATCTATTCATATTCTTGTTTATATTATGTATTTAATATATTTTTGTCTGTTCCTTTGTTTTGGAAGCATAATTCAGGGAGTTGCATATTGCATTTCATTGTTTGATTAAGACTAGTAAAAAAATTTTGCATTTACCAGGGGTGGGTAGTTTAGGTCCAGAAAGTAAAAAGCCAGACCAAGATTTTGTTTTAACCATCCAGTTTAGTGTGACTGTGAGTCTTTATACTCAACTGGTCGAAACAAAATCTTGGTCTGAATATTTACTTTCTGGACTTCAAATATCCACCTCTGGTACTGATGTTCATGCATCTATTGCCTGTTCCTAGTAAACCAATTGATATTATAGTAACTGACTGGTATTTTTGGCATAAATGGAAACACTGTTGCAGGGTTGGATTTGACTACAGTCCTGTATACATGGAGCTGTTTGCAGTGTTGAATTCCCCTTACAGTTTCATGTTGCCCAGTTCAGATAAATTGATGACTCAAAAATGGCAAACAGGTAACAATGAGGGCATATTAATCAGATATACCTGCACAAATTGCTTCTTCAAAGACTTTCCTGCTCCATGGTAAATGTAGACTGCCCCCCGATGGTCATTCTCAAAAGGTGCCCCGATCACCACATCACCAAGGCCATCGAGGTTAAGATCGGTGACTGAAGCAATGGCGGTCCCAAAACGTGAACCGCATGGCTCATTCTTGTTGATGGTCTTACAGGAGCTGTGAGAGCGGCTAGTGCAGCATGGCTGAACAATGGGCTTCAGTGTCATCTCATACTCAAACATATCTGTCTGAAAAGACACCAAAACCTTATTTGGGTCTACACATCCTAAATATATTTGACTTAAATTTATGTTAGGTATCAGGGTTAGTAGGGTTTCAATTCTTTGATATTAAGACACACACACGGGTGTGCACACATAGGAAGACTATGTGCGTGCGCACACACACACACACACACACACACACACACACACACACACACACACACACAGTACAAGTCAGAAGTTTGGACATAAATAACATATAGTACATTACAACATTTATAACATGCCTGCTCAAATTCAGTGGTCAGCAAAGTGATGCCACCATTGGGCCCTTGATCAACACAATGAACTCCAATTGCCCCAGGGACTGGCTGACCCTACTTTTTTCGCTACACTAGTTTCCTGAGGTGGCCAGCTGGGATGCCTTTCCAATTGTCTTGAAGGTGGTCCCAGACACATGCTGAGCACTCAGAACCACTCTGCCCTCACTCACGTTCAAACTCCTCAAAAACCATCACACAAGGTAAACAATTCCTACTGTGTTTAGGTCACGTGACGCTACACTATCACTCTCTTTTGTATGTGTGGCTTTTTTGGGTCCAAACTTTTGACTGGTACTATAAAGATAACTGCTTTTTTATGGTGAAATACATAAAAATAAAGAAGATTGAAGAATTAAAACAAAATAAGCAGCAAAACTACCTCATTAATCTTGTAAACATAAACTTGACCTTGTTCATCCCTCTCTGGGCCCATGAACATTGGAGCTCCAACAAGAAGGATGTCTGTATAAGTGTCATTGTCAACATCGACAGTCTGAAGAACACTGCCGAAGTATGAACCAATCTAAGTACAAAACAGACAAAATCAGTGAATTAAAAAATACACCATTTTTACATCATTCATTAACATTATTACACTTCACTTTATCATTTTGTTAAACCACATACTTGTCCCTTTCCATATTTTTTTCTAGCCTACATTGCATCAATACTCTTATAACACAGGTGGAATAACTAATTAAATATTATAATTGAAATATTAACTAAATGTATATCTTTATATTCCTAATGCTTTAATTTCCAATGAAAGTCTACCGGAAAGCCTTTGGAATAATAATTGTTTTAATATATTTCTTCTGTCACATACAGAATTTCAGAAGATAGAACACAAGAAAGAACACTACAGCAACTGAATAATAAATAAGTTATAACATATCCCTCCCCATTATCAAATACACTCAGTGACAAAAAAACTTAAGCACCCAGAAGTAATGGTCCAATTTGGATGTAATTTGGCACACGTGCAGACCAGTGATGGGTATTTAAATGATTCAATTTGCAAGGAGCAGGCACATCTAGTCACCAGACACGGAGGATGCCTCACAGATGCATTAGACAGCAGTACCAGCACTTGATGGAGTATGACAGGGGTCGCATTATGGGTTTGCATGAGGCTGGGTGGTCGTATCGTGCAACTGCCAGGCAGGTGCGGCATGCAGATGTCGCAGTCGCCTGATGTTGGAACCAATGGGCACGTGAGGGCACCCACACACATCGTGAAGGTTTCGATCGCCCAAGGCAGATCAGACCAAGGGAGGATCGTCATATTGTGCACCAAGCATTACAGAACCCCATGACATCTGCGCCTGCCATCTGGACACAGGTAATGGGCTCTCTACAACACCCTGTGTCATCCCGCACCTTGTCTCAACGACTGGCATGAGCTGGACTACGGGTTCACCGTCCCATGCTTAGGCTGCCATTAACACCAGTGCAGAGACAGCTGCGTTTGGAGTGGTGCCGTAACTGGGAGGCATGGACTGATGACGAGTGCCATCGTACCATGTTCAGCAATGAATCTCAGTTTTGCATTACCACGGATGACCGTCATGTGTGCGTATGGTGGCACAAAGGGGAGAGGACCAATCCTGACAATTTTGTAGAGAGACACACTGGGCGTTTCTCCTGGCATCATGGTGTGGGGAGCCAAAGGGTATGACTTCAGGTCATATCTGGTAGTGATTCGGGGGACCCTGACGGCACAGCGCTACGTCAGTGACATCCTGCATCTGCATGTCTTACCCATTCTGAGACAACACTATGGCACAGTCTTTCAACAAGACAACGCTCGTCCACACACGGTGTGTCTATGGACTGCCTGTGTCATGTTCAGGTCCTTCCGTGGCCAGCCAGGTCCCCCGATCTTTCCCCAATTGAACATTTGTGGGATCAGCTCGGACATGATTTGCATGAGACAGAAACTAGAAACTGTAAACTGGATGGAGTTAAATAACAAAACTGTTGAAGAAGCACGGGGATTTCTTAAAAGCACATTATTGCAAACGCAAGAGGACTTCATACGCGTTTCCAGCAAATTTAATCTAGGAAACTGCAACCAAGATGGTTCACTACTGAAATTAAGAATAAAGTCAGGAAGAAAAGGGCTCTGTTCCACAAATGGAAAATAACGAATTATGTCGGAATGAAGCAGGACTATCTAAGTCTACTGGTTGAGTTAAAAAAGTCAATTAAGTAATTAATATTAGACTCGCAAAGAGGAATGTCAAAAGGAAGATTGCATTGGAGGCTAAGGATGATGTTAAAAGTTTCTTTCAATATTTTAACTAGAAAACAGCTCAAGAAGCTGAAATCACTAATCTGCAGGATAGTTAGGGTCTAACAATTGAAAATGAAATTGCTATAGTTAATGAATTTAATGATTATTTTGCATGTGTATGCACTGTAGAGGATGAGTAATGTACTGACTCTTATTCTTAATTCGGCTTCGTCTATGTTATATGCATAACTGAAGCTGATGTACTACAAAGTTTAGCTAAGTTAAAAATAAATAAATCGCAGGGCCCTGATGGCATCTTACCTATAGTTTTCAAAGAGATGAGGGATATTATTTGCAGACCTTTAACTTTACTATTTCAGAAATCCTTAACTGCTAGTGTGGTACCTTCTGATTGGAAGCATGCTAATATAACGCCCATATTCAAAAAAGGGGATCGAAATAATCCATCAAACTACAGGCCAGTTAGTTTAACCTGCATGGCTGGAAAATTAATGGAAGCCATAATCCAAGCGAAAATGGTGGATTATCTGGATTCAAATAACATTCTGAATGATAGCCAACATATATTTAGGAGAGGTAGATCCTGTTTAACTAATCTACTTGAATTCTTCAAGGAAGCTACAAGAGAAATTGACCACAAAAAGGCCTACGATGTGATCTACTTAGATTTTCAGAAGGCCTTTGATGTTGTCCTCCACACACAGCTCCTACTTAAGCTCAAAGCACCAGGGATTTTAGGTACTGTAGCAGTTTGGATTGAAAACTTATTAACAGACAGGAAGCAGCAGGTAGTTATTAGAGGCATAATGTCACAGTGGGCTTGTGTTCATAGTGGCGTACCGCAGGATTCAATTTTAGGACCAGTATTATTCCTAATTTACAATAACAATATTGACACCAATGCATACAGTAAACTGGTTAAATTCACAGATGACACCAAGGTGGGTGGTGTAGCAGATACCGAAGTCGCAGCACAGAGGCTACAGCAGGATCTTGACTTAATTAGTAACTGGGCGGATACCTAGCAGATGAAATTTAATATAGACAAATGTAAGGTAATCCATGCAGGGAGCAGAAATATAAACTACTGTACAGATATTTTATGGGTTCTATTGAAATAAAGGTAGCTGTTTATGAGAAAGACCTTGGTGTGTATGTTGATGCTTCCATGTCCCACTCTTGCCAGTGTGGGGAAGCAATTAAGAACTCGTGGCAGGTCAGGTCGGGGAGCATGCGCTGATGCAGCGCGTTGCCGCACCCACCACATGATGAAACGCCTCAGGATCCCAGCTGGCAACCCCCCAGGCAGATACACAGTCCGCAGCCAGGTGTTACGTGGGCATCCCCTCGGCCTAGACCTGCTGCTTGGGCCCTCAGCAATGAGGATCCTGCGAGCTGGATCACCCTCAGGGAAATGCGCCACATGGCCGTAGTTCCGTAACTGACGATCCCTCACAATGCAGGTAATGTGCCTCATTCGGGACTCCCCTAGCAACCGCTCATTCGACACAA
>JAAGVU020000113.1:11902682-11925121 GCA_011763525.2 Mormyrus iriodes | reverse complement strand
CACAGCCATATAGCAAGACAGGGAGCACCAGGACTCTAAAGACTTGGACCTTCGTCCTCTCGCAAAGATATCGGGAGCGCCACACACCCCTTTTCAGGGACCTCATGACCCCCCCATGCTCTCCCAATCCGTCTGCTGACTTCATAGGAAGAGTCACCAGAGACATGAATGTCGCTGCTGAGCTAGGTGAACCTTTCCACAAGGTCGACACTCCCCCCGCAAACAGATACACTACTGATGGCTATACCTAAGAAGTCATTAAAGGCCTGGATCTTAGTTTTTATCCAGGACACTTGCAATCCCAGATACTCAGACTCCTCACTCAGTCTCTCAAGAGCCCCAATCTTTCTTCACCAACAGATGCCCCACAACTGCCGGACCCAACAACCCTGCCCAACACCAAGTCCATGCAAGCATTGAACAGAGTAGGAGCAAGAACACACCCCTGGCGAACCCCAGAATCAACTGGTAAAAACACAGAGTTTCTTCCTCCACCCTGCACCGCACTCACAGTACCAGCGTACAGGCTGACCATGATGTCCAGCAGCTTCAGGGGGATTCCGCAAAGTATCAGGATATTCCACAGGGCAACTCGATCAACTGAGTCAAATACTTAGCGAAAATCAACAAAGGCTGCAAAGAACCTCTGCCGATATTTGCGCTTGTGCTCGATGAGAACCCTCAGTGCCAAGATGCAGTCGATGGTAGACTTCTTAGGTGTAAAACCAGACTGCTCCGGTCGCTGGGAGGTGATCAAGTGGTCACGGATCCTGTTAAGGATGACCCTTGCAAGGACCTTACTCGGCACTGAGAGCAGTGTTATCCCCCTGTAATTTCCACAATCCAGGCAGTCACCCTTCCCTTTCCAGATAGGTACAACAAGTCCCGTTTTCCAGTCAGTTCGGATGACGCCTGTCTCCCAAATGGAAGCAAAAATTGTCTGCAATGCCAGCAGGACAGCCTTACCACCAGCCTGGAGAAGTTCACCCCGGATACCACAGATCCCTGCAGCCTTCTCTACCCCCAGCTGATTAACCACCCGTGCAATCTCAGTGAGATTGGGTTGTTCACAGCTGATTGGGGGATCAACCTCAAGAACCGTGGACCCAGAGATGTCCAACATCGTAGCCGGAGGATCAGCTTTAAACAACTGCTCCAAGTAACTGGCCCAGCGGGTCACAACTGCAGTGCCATCTGCAAGGACTGTTCCATCACCTGCCCTGACTGCAAGTCTTCGAGGAACAGACTCAGATGTACGTAATGCTTCGATTCCTCTGTAAGCAGGATGTGGATCGCTGGACCACAGATGATGTGTCACCTGCTCACAGATTCGTCTAACAAACTCCTTACCTGCCCTCAGAGCTCTCACAGCCGTCCTCCTGAATTCCCAGTGCAGACTGGAGTTACCACCAAGTCGTGCGCTGCGAATCCTCTCAATAATATCCAGGGTGTCCCGTGAGATGAAGCACCTCCTTCTGTGAACACCAGCAACACCAACACAACCCTCAGCGACCTTCAGGGTCTTATCACGGAACGTCTCCCACATTACATTGGAGTCAGCAGTTGCACCCAAGTCTGTTAGTTCCTCACCCAAACTCGTGCAAACTCATCAGAAACAGCTTGATCTTGGAGTCTGGCCAAGTCCAGCCTCCTTCTTGTAGTAGGTGGTAGCCTACTGGATCTAAGCTGAATCTTCCGAGTAGCAACAACAAGTCTGTGGTCAGAATTCACAAACTGGGCACTTCTGTAGACCCTGCAGTTCTGCAGGAGCCTCCAGCATCTGCCCACGAGGATGTGATCGATCTCCTTCGCCACACCAACAGTATTGGAATACCAAGTCCAACAATGTGGCTCAGGGCATTGGATCCAGGATCCAGCGACACTCAGCCCCTGACCTTTCGCAAAGTCGAGGAGCATGGAGCCACTTTCACCCCGGTCACCAGACCCGTGGGGACCTACACAATCCTCATAGCCAGCCCTGTCAGTGCCAGTGGTCACACTGAAATCACCCATGACCAGAGGAGTGTCACCTCGTGGGCACCCATTAACCACCCTCAACGAGACATCACTCACCGCGGTTGGAGCATACACAGAGACAACAGACAAGACACCAGGGAGTGCCTTAGCCTGAGTCTCATAATACGTTCGTTGAAAGGGGTGACATCAGCCACAATCGGGAGGAGGCGATCCGCCACAGCAACAGCTACTCCCTGAATATGGCAGCCATCAGAGCGACCAGACCAAAAGTAGGTGTACCCACCTACAGAAATCTGGCCACTCCCTGGTCTGCGTACCTCTGAGAGCGCCACCACTGAAATGCGGAGTTTACAGAGCTCCCCTGACAGCAGGGGGAGATGGTCATCTTGCCGAAGAGACAAGACGTTCCACGTGCCTACTCGAATGGGCCGCCTCAAGCTGGGACTCAAGCGCCGCCATGCAGCGGGCGACGCCTCAGCACCACACCAGCTCTGATCCCCAACCGGCCTGACCCTATTGGTTCTCCAGCGGTTTCAACTCTTCCAGGGATGAGGCTCCCGAAAGCTTTCCCCCATCCCCTTCATGGTGCATGCAGCCTTCCTATGGGAGGCTGCAGCAGAGCTTCTCCTGCGGAGAGCAGAACGGTATCGTGCCTTTCTGGACCGAGCTGTCGTGAGGGGTTTTACGATAGCTGGAATGCTAATCCTGCCACCAACCCCCAAAATTTTTTCCCTGCAAGTTGGAGGAACTCGTAGCCATAGGTGGAAATTGGGAGAACATTTTAAACTGGATTTGAGAAAGCATTTCTTTACACAACGTGTAGTTAGAGTATTGAGTAGTCTTCCTGTTAGTGTAGCACAAACTAAAACCTTGTACTGTTTTAAATCAGAGTTGATAAGATTATAGAAACTCTAAGCTATTAGTTGAATTCGCCCCAAACGAGCTTGATGAGCCGAATGGCCTCCTCTCGTTTGTAAATTTCTTATCTTCTTATATTCACATCAACTCAGACCTAGGGCCAATCTGCAGGATCTTGAGAGCCAGTTACAACAGCTGTGGGCCGACTTGCTGCAGGAGAGGATACAACGGCTGTAAAACTCCTTTCCGCACCGTATCGCCGCATTTATCCAGGCCTGGGGAGGTGCCACACCTTACTGACATGGGACCAGCAGTGTGCCCATATTGCCAACTGTGTTATCCATTTGATCTTATATTATAATCATTGTGATACAGTCACCTGACGTTTCACCACGTGCAGATTCATTTCATTTCCACCAGTCCGTCCGGGTGCTTAACTTTTTTTGTCACTGAGTATAGTTCCCTTTCTTGTTACTCCAGAAGGCCACTGGGATATTTTTCTCAATATAAACACATGAAATTTGTTTCAATTACAATTTCAATTAATTAATTCAGTTAATTTCAGATATAGTTTCCTCATAAACTTTTAGGTTGCAGAATGTAATTTTTAACGTTTTGTGTAGCTTTTTGAATACAATCCTCTTTGAAACCACCCAAAGAAGAAACTAATATTATAGATGTACCTGTTCTCCTTTCAGGATTTGTTTAATTTTAATATTATTTCCATCAAGCTTATACACAATGACCCGACCAGTGTGGTTATATCGCGGTGCACCTGTAATATATAATATTCCTTTGGGTCTTGATGCTGATTGGACATCATAACCTAAAAAAAGCATATTTAAATTGATTACATTTGTTTATATTGCAATTAAGAATAGTATACCTAAACATAGCTCAACTTAAAGCAAACAACTGGCTATTAAAAGATAATTTAGCATATGCCCTTTTGGTATGAAGAATTATTAGTCCAGTAATTGCATATTTTGTTGATGGACAGCCAGTACATCAGTGCCAAACTCTGTAAAAAATACGAATACGCATAAAAACCATAAAATACATAATGGTCCCACCCCACAATTATGCATTTACAATCAGATCTGCAAAGAAGACACGTTTACACATCCATTCATCTCTAAGCCGATGGTGAAAAGCAAACCAAGCAACACTCTCCAGCACTTACCAACGTACCCTGCCATGCCTTCATACCTCTCAACAGCACGGCTGTGAAATGCATCTTCACCCGGAATGATAAAATCCTGAGCTTTTTTCATTACCACAGTTCCATTCCAATCATATGCCCCGACTGCACCAAACATGACTCCGTCCTACAGAAAACCAGAGCTAATCAGTGGTGGGGCAAGACTTCCCCCTATTCTCTTTTCCTCTGCCCTACTGAAATTTGCAGGATTCACATGTAAATGATGAATAGTCTGTAGAGGATTCTGATGGAAGTGTAAGTGGAAACCGCTCAGAACTTTTGACATGTTATATCTGCCACACAATTCATGTATTTTCCCAATAAAAGTGTACTGAGACGGAGACATATGAATAATCAAAGACTTGAGAGTGTCAGGCATACCAGTATTCAAGTGTATATTCAATTCTTCAGTGAATAGGCCTCTACAAAAAGTTATAAAGGGGGCTGTTATCAGGGTGGGGATGGGCGACTGTGTCCTCTGGCCAATAACCTAAAACACTACAGTCAAGCTAATCAAGCATCAGTATACAGTAACAAGGGCCTGTATCACAAAGCTAGATTTATTGCTTAGCCAGATACTGTAATGTCTTCGATTTAAGGTACCCCAGTTAAACTGGCCTTTATCTTCATTCACTTACATTCAGCCCAGACTACCTTAAATCCAACAAGTTATCCAGCTAAGCAAGAAATCCTGCTTTGTGACACAGGCTCCAGGACAACTACAACAACAACAAAAGTAATAAATTATGACACTCTGCTACTCGCTTACTTTTGATACATGTGTACTGAATCCAGCTTGAGACATCTCCATTTTAAAAGATGTGGTGTGGTTTCCTGTTGTACCTAAAAAAAAAGATTTTAAAAAGACAAAATATATCAAAGTATCAATGCAAAACAGCACCAGTAAAAAGTAGCAGTAAAAAGGAAAATTGGGGATAAATCTTGAAACCAATCACTGTTCCACAAGTTATAATTCCATTTACTACTACTCCATTTAAAGACTTTCCCAAATGGGGTGTCAGGGGTACCACTAGAGATATTGGGCCCCAGGAAAGCATATTACATTGGACCCCTAACCCAGATCAATCCAATTATGTTCCAAAACTTTTACAGCCCCTGTCACTCACGCACCCTTGGAATTGTCCTAACTTTCACCGCCTTTACAGCTCCCCTGTGAGGGTTCAAAAAGTTATTCTACACATACAAAATCTGTAGACTATTTCAATTAAATATTGGGCAGAATCATCAAAGAAGATCTGTCAGAATGACTTTACTGTTGAATATTTCAGAAATGCTTTCTGTATTCATTTTCTGTCAGGGAGAAGTGGTTTGACGGTAGGATGGATGAATTTTGATTCATAAACAAATACCACTGTATTTTTAATATTGTATAAAGCTCTGTGAAATTTTGTAAATCTACCCAATATAACAAGAGCTGTTGCATTATGCTTGGTTTACACGCACCTAACTTGCAACGAAAAAGGAGTATCTTTAACTGTGTGAAAGCAAAAGAAACACATTTGAAAATAGAAGCCAGTTTCATATAATCACATTACTTGGCTCTGTTTGTTAGTCTGAAGTAGCCATTTACCTTCCAAAGCAAAAATTTTGCTGCCCAGTGTTTCAGTAATGTTTAACAAAGCCACCTCATCTGACACATTAAAGAAATGATCCTGGATTGGTGGACTCGCTATCAACTTAATCTCCTTTATAAATGTTTCGATATCCTTTTCAGACTTCTTTTGTCTGGAATAATCACCAAGAACCTACAGAAAAAAATAAAATTAGACACCATCAATTAGTTTTGGTAATGAACTAAATAAAAATAAGTACCTAACTGGCTAAAATGTGTGACACGTGAAAAAATGTCGTGATAAGATACATAACAAATAACACTGGTTAGATGTGCTATTCTACTGGCACCATTCTACTTACAGCAATTGAATATCTCTCTATTCCATCCTCGTCACAGTCCTTCATGACTTGCTTAAGTTTATAACTGTCGTGGGATTCTCCATCTGTGACGATCACCATGACCTTCTTGACACCTGGCCGAGCTCCCCGTTCCATTGTGAAGGCCTCTTTTCTACAAAAAAAAAAAAACACCTCACAGAACCAGCTTCAGATTACAATAACTGGTTAGCATAGGTGGATATTTCAGATCCAGAAAGTAAAAATCCAGATCAAAATATTGTTTCAACCAATAAGATGAGTTCTCTGTGATTGTGAATCTATGTAATCAACTCATTGGTTGAGAAAAATGTCTAGATTTTTATTTCTGAACAACTATCTACCTCTGCCGGTTAGCTGCATAATGTTCCCCTATATGTATCAGTAAATCAGGAAATATATACGTTAAATTACAGGAATATTTTGTACAGTTCATTATAGTACATATTACTGGATTGAAGTTTAACATTGGTGGGAAAGGCAAAACGTTTTCTTTACTTTTATCTCGAGTCATATAAAGTATTGCATTTTTATTGTTCTGGTTGTTTCAATGTTTAATTATACAAAATTTGGTATAATTAAATAAGCTTACAAATCTTATAATACTCATTTTGCCACAGTAAAATTATCTATCCACAAAGTTCAACTAAAGCCATCTTACAAAGAGTAAGTCATTTTGAAGAGTATAAAAGACAGGCAAATATCATATCTGTTCTACACTATTATTGTACATCATGCATTGAAAATCAGACTTACATAATTAGCAAAATTATTTTGTGTGTCAGGTGTACATATTCCACATAAAATTATGTATGTGCATAACAGCTTTACAGAAACAGTACCTGGCAGTCTCAATTGCGAGGAATGTGTTTGTCTTCGTCCCTGTTTTTTGGGGAATTTTACTGGCTTCAGCCACGAGATCATCTCTGTTACTGAACTGGCTGAGATTGAAGACGTGACTAACTTCATCACCATAAGACACAATTCCAACCTGAGGGACATGGTATTTTCATGCTGTTAGTCATCAAAGCAAATTAAAACCAGCCTTAAAACCCGCATCTGAAAGACATTATTATGGTAACCAAAAACATTTTGCTGATGTTATTTTCCTTAAAACAATTAAAGATATTTAGCAAAATACTAAACCATGGTTACAAACAGCATATACATTTAAAAGTGATACATGTTTAAAAGAGACTTAATTTTCCAAAGACACATCAGCATGGCCTCTAATCTTAAGGCACTAGGCCAACTCTGGATATTCCTATGGACAGTACTACTGGCTATAAACTATTATACTAAAGTATCTTTTGATTTCATTAACAGCATTAATGAAATATTCTGCAATGTTATTTAAATTTAGTTACTTTGAAATCTAAAATCAAACTGAAATGTATTTCACACAGCATGAATACCATAATAAATTATTATACCTGGGAGAGTGTGGGACCGACATCAATAGTCTTCAAAAACGTCTCCAAAAACTGTGTTACACTGGACCAAGGATAGATGCTGTTTGAACCATCCAGTACCATCACAATGTCCAGTTTATTTTCACAGACTTGAGCGAAAAGAAACAATCACATGTATTAAGTGTAATAGCTTATATCTGTAATAATGCTAGCGTAAATATATGTTCTATTAGGGATATTCTGTTATAGCATAAATCATAATCACGATTATTTTAGTCAATATCAAGATCATGATTATTTAACATGATTATTCATTGACTTTGGAAATATCATGCATTTTTCGAACTTTTAATAAGTTGTCTTTTTAACAGGGGATTTCCTTGAACTCTAAGTATAGTTCAACTGAGAAACAAACAGAAAGGGGCTGTAAAGGGGTGCGCAAGATAAACACGAGATAAAACGGGAGCATCACTGAGCAATACAATTCAGCACAATAATCATTTTATCTGGATTATTTTGTTTTGATAAACACTGGAAGCCAAAATCTTAGTTGAAATTAAAATTCAGTAAATGCCCAGACCTATTGTCTATGTACATAGATACACAGTCACACACACACACACACATACACACTGTATATAGTATCATACAGCTACAAGTGCACATTTATGCTACACTTTCAGGCAGTGACAAAAACCTCTTGTGTCCCAGCAACCCTGATTTCTAAGCAGTGACCAAAGTTTATTTATAGGACAAGAAAATATTACTCAGAGCTTCTTCAGTATAGCTCCCAAGTCAGTACTTCTTTAGAGCCCTGAGACACATAAACAGCCAGCGTTTATCTTAAGTCATGGCTTGCACCTTGTATGGAGAGGCGAAAAGGACAACTCTTTCCTAAACGGGAAATGTCGGCGGGGAGGCAGAACAGTTTACTCTATCTGGTATGTGCTTGTGTGCACTGGTCTGCACATCTCCCACCGCACGGTCAAAGCACAAAGAAGGGTGTGCTTGCACCCAGCATACCTTGCAATGGAGGGGAGATGGAGTTCATGACCTGAAATGAGGCGCTCACATTTGAACATATTCCAGTGGTATACTGCTGACTTCCGCACTGGCGGGCATAGAGCGGCCCACAGGCCTGACAAACAAAAATGAATAAAAATGGTTAGAGACTACATTGAATGTAAAGCAACAGGCAAATTGAGTGTAGATCTGTAAAAGATCATTTTTAATATTTAATATCAAAGTTTTAATATTTAATATCAGTATGTCCTGCACCTCCTAAACCTGTTATTCTGATGTGGTGTTCTCTTACAATGTTCCAGTGCCTCTGAACTGACAGTATATGTTTTTCAAGGTTAATATACAATATTAAAAGCACATACAAATAGTTCTACATCAATTTCCATACCAGAAAGCCTCCATCTGGATTTGTTACCAGAGTTGTTCCCATGGTCATGTTATCTTTAACTTCATTTGAATCAGGAATGGTTGTATTTTCTAGGGAAATAAAAATATAAATAAATCAAGTAGCCCAAAAATGTCCTATAAAAAAAGAAACAACTACATAAAATATCAGCAGTTCTCAAGAGCGGAAGTACTTCGATCCCTTCCATTCAAATGCTTATATTACGCTTGAAACAACAATTATTAGCACTGCGATTTGTAATCTTTGTAAAAATAAAGTTTTGAGAGGTGGAAGTAGCGTTTAGTGGAAAACCCCACTAAACAAACTGCACGCGATTGTGTGAGACAACGCGAGTAATATGATAAAAGCGACGGATGTCCGCAGAGTCGTTGGCTCGGGCTGTTCTGCGCTCTCGCTACAGCTTGTGATACACGAGGGGCCGCGATCACAACGAAGCGTAAGTGACGCTTTAGCCAGTGGGAGGAAAATTGTGGGGCGTTTTGAGCATCCGCCACTTGTATACTCACCTGGAAGATATTCAAACTGAACTGAAAATGCCAAACTGAACTGTCAAAACGTTTTGAACGCTTAAAACAAGATGTGCAGATGAGTTGGAACATTACGTTATGCATCTTTCTAGTAACCTAATAAAGTTTTTTGGCATATATTTTTTTTTCCCATTTGTATTTACTAGTTTAATAAGTGCTCTGGTATAGTATCGGTACGCATATCGGCCGATACACTCTGTTCAGCTATAGGGATCGTATCGGCACTGAAAAAGTGGGATTGGTGCACCTCTTCCTTATAACGCATTCATAAAGCATTACAAAGATGGCTATTTATATTTATAAAAAAGCATAACACATCGTAGCAATGTTTATTATGCATTTTATTGCAATGGTCATTATGCATTATCAATACTTTTAAGCTGTCATATATAATGAACTGGATACCTTAATAATCCATTACAATGGTCGGTATAAGGATGCTTTGTACGTCATTATGAAAGTATCTATAGTGCATTATAGATGAGAGCTTCAGAAGGCATTTATAATGCATAATAAACAAAAATGTAATGTCTCATAAATAGTGAAATTTAAAATTTGTTGATTTTCACACTAGAAAACAAGGGAGCAAAACTCTACCAAAACATACTGTCCACATAATGGAGAATCATCTATATAAGAAAAATCTTATTGTAGATGACTGATGTCATAATGTAAGTGGTATAATACCACTTGACTAAAATAACGTAATATAAACAGATTCGGCAAAATGAAAAGCATTACCCAAAGCATCCGGTTCAGGAATAGCCTATTTATCATCACACAGGACACAGCCAATTTCAGATATATCTGGCTAATTATTTCTTAATTATTGGTATGAGACAGTGGAATCCTGTTTATTCTCATCTGTCTGATCTTGATATGCGTCACTTCCTGGAGAGTAATTCCAGCAAACAGTTAGGTGGACAGTTATTCATAATTTCGTTTGCCACGTTAAATGTTTTTGTCCTACCAGGCAACTTCAGCTTTATACATTTCGAATCTCTTCTGCCAACAGGGCATTTGTAGACATCCCCAGTTCTGTGGGCTGGCTGTCCAACCAGTGGAGATCCAATCAGTATCCTTAAAAAGAACACAGATAGTGGCATTATACAGAAGCTATTTTCTCAGACTCCTCAAGGAGTAAACAGTTCTTTGCACAAACACTATCTTAGATTAGAGTACATCTGATACAGCAATCAATAGTAGTGTAACTATGCAAAACTACAATGTGAAGTAATCTTCTGATTTGATACGTCATTCAGTTTTGACACATAGTATCTACCTTTTTAGTTTTAATTCCTTCACATTTTAGTTGACATATGGTGTAAAAATGCTCGGTCACAGTGATCTAGCATAATTATATTGTAACAACTGGTATTTGCCTGCCGTCATGTAAACAGTGTTAGCAATTAACATTCCTTTCTTGCAATGATCCCTGCTCGTTGTTTAAAATGAAGACAGAACTTCTGAAGACAAAGTGAACTGGCCTATCAACTGCACCTTTTAGACATGTATTCTGGTCCTGGGAAACAGGCATGAGATTTACATGATAGCAGCTACTTGTGCTGTAACCCACTAAATCAAAATAACAGTTCCATTAAAAACTAAATACAAATTAAGGGGTCATTATGTGCTAATGTGTTCGGCCATGTTAGTTTTGTAAGTACAAAACAAAACAAAAAATAAAACCTGCATCATTTTTCAGTATCTCAGCAACAACAATGAGAACGAGATCCTCTCTAAAAGAAAGATATGCTATTAACTTACCATTTCCCTTCACTGTTCTCGAATTGCTGGACTGTGTACCCAAACATGTCCTCCACTGATCCACTGAATTTCATGGCATTTTTTTCATCCACATTAAATGACCACAAACATCGTAGAGATCCTGTGAAATAAAATGTACAAAAATATTTTTCAATCAATAACATTATTTATTTATGAATTTTTTGTTTGCTGTTTTTGCTCATATTGTTATAAAGCATGTTATTAAGCTGATATTTTTCTATTCTGAAATCACTACAATAAAAAAAATAACATTCATCCATCCTTAGATTCAACTACAATAACTTTTTATACAGTACAGGTTTACAGTGATCCTGGATCCTATCTTAGGAACAATAGGGTCCACTGCAGGGGACACTGCAGATGGAATACTAGGGAATGAGATGCACTGATAAGGAAATTTCTGGCTGATATTGATACCGATTATTTGGGAGGTTCTACTTAAATAAGTTTAAAGGGACACTCAACCAAATAAATTAAATAATTAATAAATTACATTCCTAAAATGCAAAAAGGTATTTATTTTTGGTACGAAAACACCAACTTTGGCATACAACAACAGTCTCAGAGCAGTATATTTTATGACTGTATATATCTTATATATTTATAACATTTACAACAGTGAAGGGCTGATCATCAAGTGCGATAAACTCCATTTTTTTACCATGTTTTTTGGTAGATCCTCCTTGTGAAATTTTAGCAGAGCAATCTATGCAAAATGGATTTCTAATGTTGTTTTTTTAACTTTTAAATAATTCGACACATCAGACATTTTTTTAACTGTTTAGATTGTGGGTGTGCAAAGCAATATGGGTCACTATTTTAAAAGGGAATTATCAGTGGTAAATGTCAGCTAATTTTTAACCATCGACCCATCTGTGCATCTGTAAAAGAGGGATAAACTTCTAATATACTTATATCATATTATTTGTTTGCACATATGTGTACAGTGGCTCTGTTGAAATGAGTCAAACAGCATCAAGTGGACACATCTGTTAAACCTGACAGAATGTAATGTCAGAATGAAACTTCATGAACCATTATAGCGATCACAACTCGTTCAACTGTGTATGCTATATTGTGTAGAGGAGCTATTTATAACCAGTTTGGACTTATTGTTGATCTCACAATGAGACTTTTCATTTTAGCATACCACAAATTTTTTTGTGCAATGTATTAGATTCCTGAATTTCTATGAGAACTACAATGCTTAACATACTATTCATATGATATTTCAAATATGAATAAAGCCTTTATATGAAAACTATAGTTTTCACTGTCCTTTTGAATTTTCAAGGCATTTAACATGTCACAGTTTCACATCGACATACTATAGACAGTGATTTAGGGCTTGGGAATCTTAGCTGTTAAATAGAGCACACATTAAATGATTTACATGCATTTTTTACAAGACCTACATCAATTTTAATTACATGCCCCAGCACAGAAAACATGGATGTTTCTAGGACACACATCACAGTTAAAAATTCAAGTGAGATGATGTAATTAAAGTTCTTTGCACTGCTGGAAGATAGCAATGTGCTGTGGTGCAGAACCAAACAAGCCTCTTTCCTCAGCTTATTGCATTTGTCAAGTTATATTTTGCATACTAAAAAAGTAAGATTGAGCTAAACCAATTTTACCCATTTAACCAAGTAAAAAGAAATTGTTTGCCCACACATAACAATTGCATATACATCAGCAGAGACTTGATCACAATATTAATGGGAAATTTTCTTACTTTTATTAGTATGCAAAATTTATATTCTGCTATATTCTATTTATTACTTCTCATTTGCACAATGACCAGCAATAATTATATTTCACCTTAGTGTTTGACTACACGCATCATACATCTGAAACTGACAATCAAAGATACTTTCAGATATTTGGTTTGCTACATTGTTTTCGACTGATAACCTAGGTAGTTAATAATGGTTAAATAGTGACAGTTTCAATGCTTTGTGGTGTTGCCGATGCCTAGATTATTCGTTTTGCATTAGGTGAAAAGAAAGAGTTTGAAATACATATGATTAAGTTGTTACACGATCCCTGTGTGAGGTGTCCAATTGTGGTTTGAAGTTGTCATTCTGCATGGGCCCATCGCCCTGGCCAATCAAGAACTCGCCTCCTCGATCAATCATCTATAAAGAAACTTTTTGCCGGGTGATGAAGAGAACCAGTGTTTCTGGGGATACCTTCCTTTGTGTTCTCTTAGCTCTCGGTTAATAATCGGGTCTGGTAACTGGTACAGGTAAGCGGCCCTACAGATGTTCACGTACAATCTGCAGTGTTATAAACACTAGGTTAGGACCAACTGCCACTCAATATATGTTTGATTATTGGTTAGGTCAACAGAATAGCTTTGTAAATGTTGTGTTATGTTCTTTTTTGGCATTCCTTTAGTTTCCTTTCCAGCTCCCATCGGTTTGTACGTATTGTCCCTTTATAAAGATCATTTGTAAACATATTATATTACAATTTTGGTTGTCTTTACACGCACTCCTTGGCCATTTATTTCCACCCCTTTGCTTGTACTTCGAGATGGTAACATATGTACTGTGGGAAATATACACTACATGTTTTTACACATATACACTTCATGTAACTGGAATCCTGTCCAGGGTGCACCTCTGCTCTGCACCCTACCCAGCCTTGAAAAGGCCCCAGACCACAATAAGCGACTGGAAAATGTAAGGATGGAATATATCGCTTGAGATACAGTGTACAGATACAGATTAATCATTTCTTGCTGTCTGTTCCACTGTACTTCACAACAGTCTACAGTAAGTACAGAAAGTCAATGCTAATATAGTTGCTGTAAAAGCTGCATGAAACAGACTCCAAAAGCTTCACCCCAAACTCTGTCAGTGGAAAATGCTTAGCATTACATATTTTAAAAGTGTTACTTCATCTAGCACTATTATCTTCAGATACATGCATTTAAAATTGTGTCAGTAGGCATCTACAGTAGAAAAGAGAAATGGACCTGTTCACCTATTTCTTCATCTGCCTTTCCACTGGTCACAAGGAAAAATTATCCTTGTTATTGACTCAGATTGTGTTCTGAAGTGGAGAGTGATTCTTTATTATCATTCAAAACATTATAACATTATGAATATAGAAAATATCTGAACACACATGACCAATAACTAATAATGTAGACATATTTCAGCCCTTTAGCAAAATATTCCAACTATTGTACAGTGATTTAAAACTAAACTCTTGTTTTTCTTTAACTTTTTTTAAATCTGTTGTCTCATGTTTAACAACTTCCTGTCAAACCAGGCCCAGATTACCTCAGTTAATTTCCTGAATACAGACATGGAGACCGTTTCTTAGAAACGGATGATGTTGCTTCACACCAAAAGTAAATGGTATCTGGCATTTATACACGTGTTTTGTTTGTGCAGACTGTTTGTGTTTTATGTTAAGTAAAAACTATATAAAACATCAGCTTTAATTTCATTTAATAAATATCAGGCCTAATAAAAGCTGTTATATTTAATAATTCTGTTCAGATCAGAGTTTGCTTAGCATGTTTTTTTTTCTCCATAATTTTCTCATAATTCAATTACAGTCATTTTAACCAACATTTAGAAGACTGATAGAATGAAAAATGTCTCTATTTGGACAGCCAGATAAATGTACTACTACTAGAAGTGCACTCTATTAGCTAAACTGACACATTTCTAAGTACTCCCTTTATTTTCAGCTAGTTCCAAATTCCCAGAACACCAACAGTAAACATCTTAAAAAGCCTTAAACATCACCCCTGGATGTCACAGATGCTGTATGTAGCTGTCAATCTTTTCACATACCAACACTGCACTTTTTCAAAAGTCTGCTTGGTGCTTGCTTGGTGCAGTTAACATGCAACAGACCTCTTACTCTGGAGCTAAAAAAGCAAACCACATTGTTTATTTTTATAATAAAGGAGCTGTCACCTTACATTAGAAAAAGGAAAAAAAAAATCCAAGAGGGGAGCTTTTGCAGCTATTGTTATGTTTGAACTGAAAACAAAACTAATTACGATGCATTAACTACTGCATCAACGAACTAGGCTTTTAGATACTGTATGTTTGCTTCACTTCCGTATGCATCATGTTTTTAATGCTGAGTTGCACAAAGAGCGCCTAAGTCAAATCCCAAGTACATGATTGCATACATAGCCAAATAAAGTGATTCTGGTCAGCCCCAAGCATTGTGCTACACAGTGTTTGCTTGTGATGTTAGTTTTCTTTCAGATGAACATTCCTGCCACTATGGTGGTAGTCAGTAGCAAGTACATAACTTTTACTCAGTATAACATATTTTTTTTCCAAACACTACAATCAAGTATTAAAATGAAACCTATTGTAGTTCACCAAAAATAAAAGAATATTACAAAGATTTGATCTCAACCTTGTCCCTACTGTGTTTTTTTAAGATAATTTGAAGTTTTGTGCTAAGCAAATTATAGTACCAACATTCTGGTCCAGAGATACAGGACATCCGGAGGGGATTATCTAGGTTCCACCACGTCTCCTGTCTATCAACATTCAACTCAGCCCATGTGAGCTTCAAGTGCAAAACTCACATACCAAACTACACTGGAATATACTGGAATCTTTAAAACCATGAGCTATAAGAAGACTTCCAGTAGTCATAATAAAGGTAATCACCAAAGTTAATCACCAAATGAAATCCACAAACAACATAAGTAAACAGAGGTGGTGTCCCGAGGAAGACCAGAGGAACAACAACATGCATAAAAAGACCACATATGCTAATGCATAATAAAAATGTTAAAATGTTAATGTCTTAGTGTGATTCACAGAGCAGTACAGAGCTAAGGATCTGATTTTGACAGGTATTTCATTTAAGGTTGCTTGTTTTGTATTCTTTGAAACACTAAAGCAACTAATTCAAAAATATAGATGTCCAGTTACAGAACAAATCTGACGGAAACCAAAATGCAAACTCAAATGGTATTTGCAAGAGAAATTATGCAAATTAGGCCAATGACAAAATGAGACAAAAGCTAAGGGGTAAAGACAGCTTCTGAGAATAACCTATATCCTAATTTGGCCTGTTGAATAGGCAGTCAAATATTGTATATTAATTTCAGATTAATTTATAGCACTTTCCCTAACATAGCTGCCCCAAAGTGTTTAACAAAAAAAATCAAACAACAATGTCATTTACTGGCATATATGCACAGATTATGAATGCATTAAGTAAGCGTGTGCCACACTATTTGTGCCCTCTCAAGTAAAGGGTCACTTTGTCTCAAGCACATGCATGTAGACTTATCTGCAGTGAAAACAGTGGGACAGTAAATGTTGCCCCCCTGGTCAGTTGCCCATCTTGCCTGTGCCAGAGTCCGCCCCTGCGCACACATCTTTTACGCCTATTCATTCGTTAACATGGCCAAGGGGGAATGGGCAGCCAGCCCACCTTTGACCCCAAGAATTTTTTTTTTTCTCTGTAAAACTGTGGAGTTTTGTTTTGTCTTTTCTGTTGTCTTCTGTTTCATGCAGTATTCATTTGCAGTGTAGTTACAATTAATGAGTAACTGAGTGTTAGTCATGTACTGATCCCAAATTCATTCATCAGTAATAAATGGTTCATGTATTTCATGCAGGAACTACTGTGTTCATGATTTGCTCTTGAGTAGTAACTGAGTAACTAAGTTATTTGTGTCACTTCAAGTAAAATGATACCGGGCAGTTAAGTATGAGTATGAGTATGTTTGCTTCACTTCCATATGCATCACGTTTTTAATGCTGAGTTGCACAAAAAGCGCCTATGTCAAATCCCAAGTACATGATTGTGTACGTAGCCAAATAAAGTGATTCTGGTCAGCCCCAAGCATTGTGCTACACAGTGTTTGCTTGTGATGTTAGTTTTCTTTCAGATGAACCAATGATACAGTTTGGCTGGGGCGCCACGTGGGCTTTGACCAGCACTGAGTGTATGTATTCTTGCATAGTGCTATCACTTGTAAGGCTGTGGTACCTCACATCATATGTACGCCAACTCTCTCTTGAGAACTCAGCCATAGCAATGTCTAAGCAGGGCTTATCTGTCACATACATTTTAATGCAGCAAAATTTTAAATTTACTTAAATTGCTCAGTTCATTTCACCTTTTGAAATTCAGCAGAGAAGGCCTCTCCTTCCCTTGAGTGATTAGAGTGCCGGTATAAATTTTAGACCTGACACTCTGCCAAAGAGAAAGACATCAATCTGTATTTCACTTCCTCTGTTCCTCTGAATTTGCAGCCAGTGCAATATCTTGAATACAGTGTGTCCATGTGACAACATTTTAGGGGACATATTTAAGGATCAAGGATGTGTTAGTTCATTCAGGTGGAGAGCTATGAACTACACAATTATGGTTTGTGATTGGGTTTTGTAACAGGTTTATGTGTAGTAAAAAGTAAGGTTATAGTAAACACACAATCATATGGCAAACGGTAAAGGTTCATCATGGGACGCACTATACTCAGAAAAAAATTACAAACTATAAGGCCTGCATATTACTGTCCCCCTAATTGAATCAATAGTAACTGGGCTAAGGATACGACCTAGTAATGAGTTTAAAACATAATGGAATTGCATTTAATGGCAGCATTAGTCAAAGGTAACTGGGACCAAAAGAAAATCAATTAAACTTTAAACTTATGAAGAACACTAAAACACTGAATTATCAGATGTAGTAAAAGAGCACTGAGGACAAGCAGAAAGATAACTGATGACACTCTCAGAATAACTCATTACCCAAATATTCCTGTTTCGCAGACTGTAAACCCAAAACACAGCCACTCACAAATTTTAAACACTCTAATTACTCAACCCAGTCTCATCAGCCTGACTACCAGATCCATGTCATGTAATATATTTTCCTTAAGTTCACAAATAACTCCAATGACACATTTTAAAGCCCCGGACAAAGATAACTAATGGACATCTAAATGCACATTAATTAGGAGTATGGGTAAACTTGCCACATGCTTTATAGAACAAGGGTATTATATATATTAAGAATAAGAGTTCAAGCAGTAACACTAATAACATGAATTCAAGGAACATTCCCACTATCATGTACAGTATATTCTGGATATTTAAATACTAAATATTATTTATTTTTTAATTAAGCTTTTTCAGTACATTTCATTGTTTAATTTATGAAATTAAAAGAAGTGTTTTTTCTGTACATTTCCCAAGAGACACGCCTACTATTTTCTATACCAGCAACAGGAAATATAATATTCAAATAAAGAATTGAAAGGGGTTGCTATTGCTTGAAATTTTTGTGCTTTCAATTACGGGGGTCATTGCATTCTAACTATCACCAAGCACATGAATGTGCTACTTGTCTTAATGATCTACCCACAAGTACAACCACAGGCCAAGTGGCCAGATTCAATTATTTTAATCTTTTAAAAACTGATATTAACCTTATGACTGCACCACACCTGGAGATTAAACCACAACATAAAAAACATATGTAGCTTTGTGTCCAATAGATCAACAGGCCTAAATATTACTGTTACAACAGCACGCCATCTGCAAGTGCAAAGCAGTTGGAAGGCATCTTTTAGGTAACGTCAGTATTTAAACCAGAGCAAGCATAAACCAGTCTTCCCAAGAGATCTGTAAACGTTTGCCTTTCTGAAGGGAAAAGAAGCCATATATGGGTGGAGCTAGTCAATGCAATGTGATTTCATTGCTTCCTGCATGCTCTAACCATTACTCGTGCTAGAGGAAAATCTGTTTGTCTACAAAAAGTATAACTATTCTGATGTGGGTTCAAGGAAGTAGGCTTAACCTTCAGAAACAAACATGGTGTTATTTAAACCTTTCATGTTAGGCGGTACCAGCAGTATCTCTAACTCATTAATATAATGAAAGTCATGAGTAAAAATCATACCTAAATGAGTAAGCATTTCTCCAACCCACCCTTAATAGAACACACTTTTTTTACTGAAACTGTCAGCAAGAGACTAAGCAGGCTGACTTAGCACAAGATTGTCATAAAAATATTAGTGAAAATAAGACAATCATGGCCACAATAATATTTCAGGTAATTATTATTTGAACGTTCATCAGGAAAAACCTAACACTAGACCGGACTGATATTATGCTGTCTTAATGTAAGAAACATTTCCAGGATCTGGCTTATATATACCATCCTTTTGATAACAGTTGCGAAATTAATTTCTTCAGTTTCATTGCAAATAATGTCAGCTACATAATTGCAAACATTACGCTATTTCACGTTTGGTGTTTCTTGTACTGTTGGGGCTTATTATTATAATTTAATTTTTTTAGCCTACAGTTTTCCCTGTCACGTATCTCGCGCAAACGTAGTACGTACAAGATGATAGATCCATTTATCATATAGGCCTATAATTTAATGTGGGTTTCAGACTTTCTGCCTCTTTAATGCATGGTGATAAAAAATGCAACACATGGTATCCGCTATTACGACAGGTTATTACATGAACTATAATCTCAAAAACTTCGCATTCATGTTCGCGGTTCAATCATCGTGGCGGTTTGGGTTTATGTCATTTTAAGTTGTACAATCTGCATAACTTTTGAACTGTAGTATACCCATAATATAAACAGACAAATTGTTAAAACTCACCTATGAGAATGATGAGACCGCAATGTTTTACGCTCCAACACATTTCGTCTTCTGCACCAAGAAGGCAGATTCCTCAGCCTTTCCTCAGAACGACAGCGAAGTATCAGGAGAAATTACTGCTAATGAACTATGAAATGAATCGTCTGGATTTTAAGTAGCCACAAGTATAAAAGATTTGTAAATCGTGTCTTTACTCCGCCCAGAACCGCTGGCTAGTTGTTGTGGTTATCAGTAGGCTACTGAGCATCACTGCTGAAGAGGTTTAACAGAGGCTGCGGATGACACTGTGGAAAGTAGGGTAAAAAAAAAGACTTTTAGGGCGGAGTTGACACCCATGGGAAAGTCTGCCAGCGGAAAAAGCTCAACTCACTAACAAACCTCCTCACATCGCTTCTGTTATTCTAACATTTGGGAAAGGAGGGAGGATTTTTTTCTGCATCTTTTTCAGCAAATTGAGCAAAAGTTTTCTTCTTGGTGTATTTCGGTGCATAGCATATGTAGGTGGGAATCAGCCCTTGGTGGTTAGAATGAGGAAAATGCTGAAATTTTGATTTTTCTGTGGTTAGTGTTTCCGAGTAATGGACGGCAGCAGTAGGAAAAGTGTATTTGTACATTGAGACTGATTTTTCTGTTGTATACAGTAACAAATTTCTCATTCCTCATCCTTAAAGAAATGGAATGTTACAGATGTGGAATTGTTACCTCCTGAAGTTCCTAAAGAAACTGGGGTTAACAGTCCAGCAGTGACATCACTCTGCCAGTCAGAGGATTTCAAGCGGTGACATTCCGATGGTGGGCACATAGCCCTGACCCAGAGAGCCAGACACCTCCCTACATGCTGCACACCACCTCATTCATGCTGCTGTTCATTTTTAGACAGTGGCGGATCCAGTGGTGAATCCAGACAAAGTCAGTACTGCACAGAAATATAAACTAAGTAAAGATATTTCAAGATATGCTTTAAATAAATGTTTACTTGAAGATACAGAAATACAACAGTGACCTTTTATTTGCAGACACAGGTTCTAAACAGGAAGCGACTTACAACGACTGCAGGTATTTCTTTTTACTGACACCACCCTCATACAACTTCCACTTGTTCTTTTAGCACAAAAAAAGGGTACAGATAAAATATTCTGTCTAATGTAATCATTAGCCTATTATATAATGAGCATAAGGGGTTAAGGTTAGAGGGTTGGGATTTTCAAGATGCGTTTTATTTTCCCCTAGGAAAGAGTAGTGTACCATGCAGCTGTTGGGGGGAAAAAAAAAACACTTGAAGGGAGGACATTTTATATACATTTCTGTGGTTTTGACCTCAATTCTCAAGGGTCTTGCATTTAAAATAGTCTTATTTATACAGGATGAACTTGAGTGGGATCTTGCATGTGTGGGACTTTTAGAACTAGATTTCTAAATGATTGATTTGAAAATATTTATTCCTTTCAGCTGTTTATATATATATATATATATATATATTTGAAACAATTACAGAATGAGCTATATCTGTCTACATGATGTGGTGTCATAAAATGGAAATCATAATATCTGTCATTGACTAGTTATGAGCAGATGTTAAATAGCACATCATATTTCACTAGCCAGATCAGGAACTTAGTGACAAAGCCAAAGTGAAACAACTGATTATACTTAATAAGTAAAACAAGGAACTGATTTTAATAGCACGTTCTTCATTTTACCATGACCCTAATGGTTAGGGAGGTGCACTTGTGAATCAGAGGTTGCTGTTTAGAATCCCCAGCCAGCAAGGTACCATCCCCAAGCAGTGCTCCCTGGGTGCTAAGTAATAGCTGTTCATTGCTATGTCACATATGGGTTAAAAGCAGAGGACATGTTTTGTTGTTGTGTACTGTGTGCTGTGGTGTGTCAACAATGACAATTAATCACAAGAAAAATAACCATGATTAATCCATCCGTCTTCCAGCCTGTCCCAGGAATCATGGGGCATAAGGCAAGGATACCCTGGATGGGATGCAAGTCCATCAGAGGCCACACATGCATTCAAATATACACAATCATATACTCATTTCAAGATGCCAATTCACCTGAATACAACAGTAAACCACAGCAGGAACCTCCACATATTCAGTTGCTGTGAGAAATGTGAAGAATGAATCAAAATAATAAGATCATTGACCTTGTTTATTATTTTTAGAAAAAATAAAAAACAACAATCTTATTAAACAACAGTGTATTAACCTTCAAGTGGAATATTTAAATCATTTACCCTGGATTACTGCAAAAGAAAAGAAAAACAGGGGTGATTATAAAATAGTGATAGCACGTATAGTATATGAATCTTCTGTACAGAGCATTAGGTGGTGTGAGGCACTGCAGGTTATGACTCTGCCAATGACTGGAAGATCTCCAATTTAAATTCCTCAGCTGGCAAAGTGATGTCACTGTCGGGCCCATGTCTAATGCCCTTAGCCCATGCTGCTCCAGGGACACTGGCTGACTTCTGGAGTGGCCTAGCCAGTCTCCAGACCTAAATCCAATCGAAAATCTTTGGAGGGAGCTGAAACTCCGTGTTGCTAAGTGCCAGCCCCGGAACCTGACAGATCCAGAGGAGATCTGTGTGGAGGAGTGGGCCAAAATCCCTGTTGCAGTGTGTGCAAACCTGGTCAAGAACTACGGGAAAC
>JAAGVU020000113.1:11888561-11902582 GCA_011763525.2 Mormyrus iriodes | reverse complement strand
CAGACCCCTCCATGATTTCTAAGTGGGAGAACTTGCAAAATCGCAGGGTGTTCAAATACTTATGTTCCTCACTGTATGTCGCTTTAGACTGAAGCGTCTCCTAAGTATTAAAATGTAAAAAATGTTTTATCTAAAGTCTGCATGCTGCTACTAACATATATAAACTGACTACATGAAGAGCTGTTTATTACAGGGATTGGACAACTCCAGACTCATGTAAGAACAGTACTCTGCACCCTGGGTTTTATTTTTGAACCAGACATGCATCTGAAAAATACACACAGAGCACATAGATGTATAAGCAGGCTGAATATCTGTTGGCTCAATAATACAGCACAATATTCATACAAAAATAGTAGAATCTACCATTTGAATTTAAAATTCATTTTACCAGTCCATATTTGAACTACTAGAAAAAAACAATTAATGTACAAAACAGTACATTATGTATATAATGGAGTATTCACCAAGTTCGGTTCGCAGGGTCTTTAACTCCATTGGAAAACTGAATTGAGATAAGCGAACTGTTACAACTAAATACTAAACAGGAATATGCAGTAGATGCATCATTCAGGACAACCTGGGCATACACGCTGGTACATTCTGCATCAACTACATGCACAACTGAACGTTGAAATAGCTGTGTAAGTTGTATTGGTAGTAATAGTAGTAATTAAGTAATGTCAAGGGAGATCTGATTAGGTATCATAACGTGTGCTATTTTGCTGAATTATCAGTGTAATTAATTCCAGAATACAACAAAGATGTTCCAGAAGACGCAGCCAGATCAAATAAAGTAAAAATGTATTTTCAATCTTCTTTGCTTACAATATGACATTGTTTTTACTTCATAGAGTAATAACATTTAGAGCAAGGAAATTCTCCAGTACTTCCCCTGATTGTTCTATTAAAGCAGGGACACTGTGCTGTGTGTGGCTGCAGCAGATGGCCCATGTGTATGTCCTTGGTTGCATACCATACTTGGAAATTGCTTGGCAAGATTAATCTCTTTCTGGATGTTCCACACAGTGTGCCCACAGAACATGAGGCTGAACATAATTTGTTTGGTTTTTTTATGAGCCCCTCCCCACTGGTTCCTTAGTAACTGTAAGAGATGGGGGTGAGACATATGGAATTATTGAAAAAGAAGCCCAAAGAATATAATGTTAGGTATGAGCCAATTAATGATTCGTAAGTAATATCTGGATGTTGTTGAATCTGACTTTGATTTACTGATTTCCTGTTTACAAGAAGGGAATTCACAAAAATAAGGCGAGAAATGTGAATTGTTCAAGACTCGTGGGTGTCATGCGGCACACAGAACACTGCCTGGAATCTAGATTCATTAAGCAAAAATGTTCAAAGAGAACAGATGTTTCTCATGTAAAATATTCTGGAACTCATTACAATGTACAGCCACGTAAGTTTAATGATGACAAAATCTGAACAGATGAGAAATAGCAGGAACATCATTATGCTCGATTTTAAAAAGTCTCTGTATATATTTATAGCAATACATTATACTTCTACTTGATGATGATATGATACTGATATCCTGATTTTCTTCAATCTAAAGTTCTATATTAGCACTATAGTTTTCAGTTCAATAAGCAGAGTATAGTATTTTCAAAAACATTGTAATGTGAAAATCTTAGAGAGCGCGTGTCTTCTCAGCTTGGATAATGTGCAAATATGTTACTAACATGGTCATAGAAACAAGGCTCTTGGCTGGAATTGTCAGTGGTGGATGTTGTTTACACAAGACATATTTGACTACCTTATGGGGATAATTTCTCTGGGGGCTTGGAAGACATTAACATTGTTTTTAAAACTTCACAGAACATATGTAACATCATCATTTTAAACAATGTCTATATTATGTTCATTATTTTATGCATTTTTTCCTGCTAGTAAGACATTCATTTATTCTCTTACAATTTGTCAGATCCAGAATATATAATATCAGATTTTTAAAATTGCAGCAGATTCTTAGAACTAACTATATCTCTTCACCATTCACATAGCCTCTTATACAATTACCTCACATAAGAGTAATGAAGCCAATGTGAGATCACTCTTTCTGCATGCTTCCCATGTACATCCATCTGTCCATCCATCCATCAATCCCATATGCTTATCATGGAAAGGGTTGCTGAAGAGCTTAGAGTCAGCAAAGGCTACAAAGCAGGGGTACACCCTGAATAGGTGAACAAAATGATAAACCACTTCTGCACCATACTCTATGTATGGAAACACCAGAATGAATGGTCAAAAGGTGCTCTAGATGCTACTGATGAAGAGCTAAGGTGTATGGGATTGGAAGCAGCTATGTGTTCTTCACAGCACAAACTGAGGTAAGAATGTGATGGAGAGATAAAGTTGTTACTGTCTCAATAGTTACTATCAGGAGATCAGTCTTATTCTTAGTTACGGAAATCGTGACATTCAGAGCTCTCTTAGTAGCTGCAGCTTAGTAGCTGTCTGAATGCACACGTAGCAATTCTTTCACTGATAGTGGAGACAAGTACAGGAGTCTCATTGTTCTGACTTTTGCAATAAACTGTGGGGACAGTCAAAGTGCACGGGTTGAAAACTGCCTATGCAAGTAGCCAATCTTGGGCTGGATCTCAGAGACAGAGTGGCAATGGGTATGGCATATGGCTATTTGAGTCCAGTTTGTACACACAGTGTTCTTCAGGATATCGTTGCTTCTCTAGACCGGCCTGCCAGTTATGGTTGATATTGGCAGTTCACTTTTGTTAATTTTCATGGTTGCAGTAAATGAGAGCCCTGGTCACTAGACAGTTTGTTCAGAATTCCAGACTGTGCACAAAATCCTTCAGCAATTTACAAGCATACTACTGATGTTGGATCTACTTTACAGCGCAGAAAAGCTTCTGTGTTTCCCTCCTACCCTTTCAATCATCAGGATATACTCATACCATTAGATTTTGGAAACTGTACAAAGTCCATTAGCACAAAAGATCCCGGAGGAACCAGCTGGATGACTGATTTTAGTTTTAACAGTGAGGTGAAGCAATGGGTTTCATTTGACCTTTTCCTACCCACACTATTTCTTATTTTTTGGCTCAGCGTTTTAGGATGCTGTGCGTGTGATTGGAAGGTCATTAGTTCATATCCCTGAGTCGGCAGAACCCCAGGGACTGGCCGACCCTGCTTGATCAATTGAATGTTGCTTTGAGGGTGCAAAGAATGTTCTTAGTTCTTAGAACTTAGCCTCCTTTGCTCAAGGTTGAACAGATTCAGCTCAGCTAACCTCTCCTCATAAGATATTCCTCTAAGACCAGGAATCATTCTTGTAACCCTGCGCTGAACCCTTTCTAAGGTTGCAATGTCCATTTTAAGGAAAGATGACCAAACCAGCACACAATATTCAAGGTGGGGACTTACCAAGGAATTACATACTTCCCTAATTACATACCTCCCTTGACTTAAACTCCACACACCTAGAGACATAACCCAGCATCCTATTGACTTTCTTAATTGCTTCCCCACACTGGCGAGAGTGGGACATGGAAGCATCAAAATACACAATATAAGGTGTCCTATATTCTTATCTGCAGTCCCTGCCCCCCCCCCCCCCCAGTACCTAGTTTAAACACTCCTCGACTACTCTACACATACGCCGCCCCCAATACACTGTCTCCCCTCCGGATCATGTGCAACCCATCTGACTTGAACAGGTCCCACCTGTTCCAGAAGGTCCTCCAGTGCCCCATAAACCTGAAACCCTCTTTCCTACACAAACCTTTTAGCCATGCATTTAATCTCCTTATGTCAGCTAATTTACGATGGTTCGCATGGGGCACGGGAAGTATTCTGGAGAATACCAGCGTGGACTTTCTGCTTCTAAGCTTATCTGCTACCTCTATAAATTTTTCCTGCAGAACAGCCCTCCTACCTTTGCCTATGTCATTAGTCAACATGCACCAGGACCACTGGATCCACCCTGGCTGGGGCCAAAAGCCTGTGCATACGATTCGGGAGGTCCCCTACCTGGGCACCAGGCAGGCAGGACACCCTACAGGACCCTATACCTCGAATAATTGAATCTCCCACTACCACAACCTCCCTCTTCCTGGGGGGAGGAGGCTCCTCAGTGTCCAAGGGCCCACCTGCCTCTCCAGTCTCTTCCAGTTCTAGAGCTGGAAGCAGTTTGACAGTCAGTTCAGGTGATGCCGCCTCTATAAAGTAACTATGCCCTTTCATTCTTCTGTGACCCACGGTCACCCACCTCTCTCAACTTAGCTGTTCATCATTCTCCCCCCTCCCCACTTGTGGCGCACATACTATCTCCCTAAAAGGTATTTTGTAAGGTTTCTGCTAGTTATGGGGTGATTTTAGCTGAGGTTTTGAAATGGGTAAGCTAACACACTTTGACAGGCATAATAGCATAGTTTTGCACCAATATAAAGACCATGTAAACATAACTTTCTTTGGCTGCCTAAGACTTTTGTACAGTACTGTATATGAGTGTGACTTCTGAATATCCTATAGTGCAGGGAAAAAGGGGTTACAGAGAGATGAATTTGTATATAGCCAGCATTGCCAAAAATGTTTACACAACATCTCAAGAGCAGATCTCACTGAGAAGAACCTTAACAGTGGCTGAGTTTGTGAAGATCATTTTGTAACTTTGTAAATTACTACTGTTTGTATGTGTTCATGTCCATAGATAAAAGTACTGGTCTCCGTCAGCTGGTGAACATCACAGGTTTCTGTTAGTACACTAACTAAAGAATTTCAATATTCCCTTTCTGTTTATGGTTATTGTCACTGATTTGATTTGATGAATACAAGTAATTTTATAACTTTTTGTGCCACATAATTTGTGAGAGGTAAGCTGATGACATAAAATTGCTTGGTTTTAAAAATATGACACAGAAACATACCCTAAAGGCCATTCTTATCCATTCACATTAAGTAAACCCACAATGATGCATGACAGAATAGTCACTTGTCCATGGGCCCCAGAGCAAGGCCCTTAAACCCCAGCTCCAGAGGCACTGCACACTGGCTGACACTGAGCTTTAACGTCCCCCAAGCTTGCTCTCACCTCCATATGTGTCTGTGTGTCTCATGGAGAGCAAGATGGGATAGGCAAAGAGAAGCATTCCAATGTACCTGTACGTGTACTTGGGCAAATGGCAAATAATCGATCATTTCATTCGGAGTAATCATTAACTGGGCACCAACGGTGAACTTGGGACACAGCAGTCTGTCAACACCACAGGCATCAAGAAAGGAACACAGAAAGAAATGACTCCTCAGACCGTCCTTTAAGTCAAATGAAAGGAATTTAATAAATGAAACAGCCATTTAACACATTCGCTTATGTGAGATAAAACCAGGTTTGTTGTAATGACAACAGGCATAGGAGCGTCCGTCCGTCCGTCCATCTGTCTGTCTGTCTATCTATCTATCTGGATGAGCTCTCTCACCTTGCACTCTCTGGGAGAAAATCCTAGAGCCTATGATAGTTCTTGTACCCAGCCAGAAATAAAAAATTAACACACAGGATTTATTAGGGTTCAGTCAGACAGAGATGAAATCGCTAGGCAGGATCATGGTCACGGTTCAGAGCGGGATTCAGGAACCAGGGAAGTCTGCCCAATGAATACAGGAAGCACACAGGGAGAAGAAGGCAAAGTGATCTTGGAGACCGGGGCCAGACATGGACAGGACACCACAGGAAGCACAGGCGGGGACGATGGCAGGAGGAGGTAGGAGGTATGAGAACAAGGCAAGCAGGGCAGGTCACGGCTAAACTGGGAACACAAGATGAGAGTGCTCAGGAGTAGCGTGAAATAGAAATAACACCATGCACTGAGTGTGCGACTGTGCAGGCTTATGAAGGGACTGTGACAGGTATTACAGATACTGCAGGGGACTTATGTTGCATTCGAACAACAACATCTCCCTCCGGGACCCATGAGCCGTACCCTTCCCAATCCACAAGGTACTACAGTTGCCCTTGCCACTGCCAGGTGTCCAAGGGACCCCAGAATCTAGAGTACCTGGATTCAGGTTACGGCAGCTGCCCTTGCCACTGCCATAAATGCCTCTCCGTCGTTCTGGGAAATTGGAGGCGGGGGTCCCTTCTCTGTTCCTGATGGATGAGCGGGACAATAATGGACGAGCTTGACCAAGGACATGTGAAAGGACGGTGAGATATGGTAGGTGTGGGGTAGCTGTAGGCGATTGGTCATGACATTTTAAGACACAGAATGGGCTGAAGTACTTGGGGGAGAGCTAACAGCAGGTCTGGAGCTGGAAGTATAGGATGGATAGACAAACACGGTGAATGGGTAGGAGGGTGAGACTCTGGTGGTGGTGGCGGTTGGTGTTTTCCTTCAAATGTCCTGACTCGCCCCGGAGCTGGCGCTGGGCTCTTTTCCAGCAACCGATGGCTCAGCATTGGGCTGGGAGTCCCAGGGAAAGAGGGGAGTCTGGTACCCTAGGACACACTGGAATGTCATTGGACCGATGGTTTGTTGTGTCAGGGAGTTCCAGTCATATTTGGCCGAGGACAGGTACCAGGCCCAATCCACCAAACAGGAGGAACACAGAAACCAGAGAGTCTTGACCACCTCTTGGTTGGTGCACTTGTGAGGCTGTTAGATTGGGGATGTTAGCTGGAGGAAAGATGGTGAATCATGAGCAGAATGCCTTAGAGGTGAACTGCAGACCTCGGTCTGAGACAATGTCCTCTGGTATGCTGTAGTAGCAGAACACACTGGTGAAAAGGATGTCCTCTAGTTCTGTGGCTGATGGGAGCCTGGGGAGAGGCAACAGGTGGCATATCCTTGAGAACCGATCCCCCTAGGGGAGCATCACAGTCTGGCCTTGGGATCTGGGGATTTCTGTGGAAAAAGTCTAGAGACAAGTGTGACTAAGGACGGTTCTGCTTGGGGAGCAGCTGTAGGAGACTGGCAAGTTTCTGAAAGGAGGCCTCATTTGGGGCACAGAGGGGCCAGGCAGCTATGAACTCCTCAGCCTCTCTTCTTCACCTGGGCCACCAATAGCACTGAGCCACCAGCCAAGCAGTGGCAACGATGCTGGGCTGACCAGGTCCTAGGGAGATGCAGGTCCACTGCAACACGGCCTGTCGGAAAGTTGGAGGAACATAGAAACAACCAGGGGGGCATTTGGCTGGTGGGGGGTCCTGACCATAGGCGTCACAGACAAAGTCCTCCAGCTGTTTTGATTCAATTCAATGGATTTTAAATGTAGTGCCATTCCCATTAGGTCAAATAAAAAATAAATATCAGCCAGAAGAAAACAGAAAAGATCAGAAAAAAAACTCCTTAATGTGAAATGGAAAAAAAACATCTAGGAGGCAACTGACTTCCTGACCCCACTGAGCATACTACAATAAACAGGCCAGGTAGTACTGTGTATTTTCCTTTAGTGCTATCTTCTGTGATGCCATCATCATGCCATCTGTAGCTTAACTTTCTCTGCAAGAAAGCTTGCATTCTTTGATCTTGGTGTTTGTTGCCAGATTATACACTATGATTAGTTCAGTCAGATAACCAGTTTAGAGTTAGTACCTTGTAAGTACAGCAGCAGAATTCTGTCCTGTATGTCACCAGAAGACAGTGGAGAGACAATTATTCGGGCAAGAAGATGTCACTGTCATCCACAACAGGATACTAAATATATTTACACTTTTAAACTTTTTAACCCTTGACAAAATACAACCTAAGAGATCTTGGGAGAAAATATCAGACATATAGCTCTGTTACTGGATCAAGATGATTGCTTTTTGGCCTTTCTGTGGTTCCTCTTATCCTTTAAACCACTTCCTGCTTAATATGACACCACTAAATTGCAAGAAAATATTGATAAAAAATAGAAGAACTTGTGTTTACTCAGGTTGCTCCCATCATAATGGATTATGGCACTTCAGCTATGGCACTTGGATTATGGCCTGACAGCTTCTAAGATATTCTCCCATCTTAAACTAAATTCTTCTTGAGCAGACAATAATCATAGAAGAAGTCATTTGTCAACAGCTTGATAAAAGAAGGCCAAAACTGAATTATTGGTGATGCACACCCATGAGGTGACTAGAGGTTTTGTAAATATTCATATTGATTTTATTCACATGATGCTGGATTGCAGGTATGAATATGACTACTTTTTGTGGACTGTCTGGCAGGGACCTGGGAGGGAGCAAAAACGTGGACAATATGGGGGTCCCCAAGGATCGGGCTGAGTAACCCTGTTTTAATAACCCTGACAACCTGAGTAGGTAAGGAGAGCGAAAAGTGGGAGGGGGGGATGTTCTCTAAATAGACTGAAGCATATCCATTTACAGAAACGTATAAATATGATATGTATCTGTAAACAGTCTTAGTGAAACTCATTTTATGAGAGCAGCAGTAAAGGATGTTTGTAGTGTCTACTGTCTTTATCATCCTTAGTCTGCCAGACTAGTAAAAAGGCATAACAATAGTAAACTATCAAAACCTTTTAAAAGAATCAGGGCTGAAATGACCTGTGACCCTGCCCTGTCCTCTGAGGGTCTTCCTGTAACTATTTTCGTGTCTTATCACACAGGACATTGCAACAACCAGACCCATGTGCACAGCTTGATCAGCACCCTGGACCTTAACTGACATATCTGCGTCATTCAAGGGTAGTCTGCACAGGCAATGCCTGAGTTAAGAGTGTCAAACTCATGGAAAACTCATACGTAATCATACCATGCCATAAAGTCTATTCCACTGAAAATTCAAGTTAAATACAATGGTTTATAAAAAGCGAGCACATGCAGTGCTTTGTGACACTCATGAAAACATTTCATGGCTACAGCTGTTTGTCAGCTTGAGGTACAGTACAGTGCTTTATGTAGCCACTTTCATTATTACTGTTTAATTATTATTTTTTGACTTATATAATAAATTGGCTTAAAGACAGATTTAGGGAACAGATCTTGTTTTTAACCTGGGGACTGCCTGTAGCTGAATTCCTGTCATGGGCTAGTGCATATTACGAAAGCTATACAGTGCTCAGGAAAAGGTGATTTACTGTAAAATTCATCTGAAACTTATGATCAGCTACAACCTGGAGACTGAATCAGAGCAAGCGTTCCTTTGAACTTCATTAAAAAAGACATTTTCCGGTAATGTTAGTAACTTATACTACAGTGAAGCGTCAAGGATGTGTCATGTGGATCTAAACTTTATGCTGCAAAAGAGCCAGGCCACCTCAAGGTGATTGAGCCCCAAGGAACAAGAAATCCATTGCTAGCAATGATGGCATTGCTGTTCCTGAACGATCCTCCTAAAGAGGATAATAGTTCTGTGTCACCAGAAACTATGCTTGACTGGATTAGTGCCTAAGAAGAGGGAAAAGGAAACACAGGTCCGTATACACATCCACTTATACCTAAAGGAAATAATTTGCTTGTAACTTGACCCAGAATGCTATGAGATGTTGTCAATGAACTAAACATGCACAGAAACACATTGTAATGTTTTTTCAGCTTTTATTATTTTAATGCATTGTGTCCCCATATACGGACTGTTACATAACGTGTTAATAAAACTGACATTTAGAAATATTTTGTGACTTCATATGCAATTCTGAGTAATGGAAACCATATAAAAATCTGGATCTCTTTTTAAATCATAATGTATAACAGGATTACGTACTGCCAGACACCTAAGCAGGAATTCTATTGCTCCCGCTTCCTTCATCACATGAGTATTCAATTATTAATTAAATTGAAGCTAATGATTACTTGAGAGGGGTGGCACGGTAGTGCAGTGGTTAGCACTGTTGCCTCACACCTCTGGAACCAGGGTTCAAGTCTCTGCCTAAGTTCCGTGTGTGGAGTATGCATGTTCTCCCTATGTCAGTGTGGGGGTTTCCTCCAGGTACTCTGGTTTCCCCCCACAGTCCAAAAGCATGCAGAGGCTGATTGAAGTTGCCAAATTGCCTGTAGGTATGCATGTGTGAGTGTGCCCAGTGATGGGTTGGTGTCCCATCCTGTCTTGTGCCCATAGACTCTGTGGCCCCAAAGGGGATAAGCAGTTACAGAGAATGGATGGATTCCTTGACATGTTTTTGGCCAAACATTTTATTAGAAATGTCACTAGCAAAGTGTATTGTCTAATCATATTGTGTTTCTGAGTAGGTAACTCCATTTATCTATAGTAGCCCCAACCTTAAGAAAGACAAACAAATTATATGTTACTTTTTCAACAAGTGCCTCAAAATCCATTGTACTAATGGGATATTCATATCTCAGGGTCATCCTAGCTTCCTTTGACTGCAAAAGGATAATAGGTCTCCAAAATACTTTGATTCCACCTATGGGAATTAGGTTAACCTGTGAATTGGTCAGGAAGTCATTATCTTGGATGTATTATTCCTCCTATGAGACATCAAATACATATGCACGGTTGTGAAGCAAAGCATTTGAGGCAGAACGTGTCCAATGCATGGTGCTGCTAAAGACATAAAATAGAGATCAGGTTACTGGCTAATGTTCAGGAAAGGGTCAGAAATGATACAGTCGCTGCCCTGGACAAGCTGATAGCGGAAGCAGCGGCTAGCGCAATATGGGTCCTTAAAAGCGTATGGCTCTGGACTTTCTGCTGACCTCAAGGGGGAGGATGTTTGCTTTGATCGTCCCCAAATGCCGCATCAACATTCCAAATGAGTTAGACAAGGTTTCTGCTCTCATTAATCATTTTCAAAAGGGGTCTTCCAAGCTGAAAGATGGCCCCACTGACCAGTAGGGCTGGCTTACAGCCTCTTTGGCACTATTTGAACTTCTCTAGAACAAGAGCCTATGCTTTTGCCATTTGTTTTTGTAATGCAATTGTTTTGTCTCCCCCTGTTGGTGAAGAGCTTCATTGGAACCTAAACTTTCTGAAACTGAAAAAGCTGATGACTGGGGTGGATTGGGATAAAAAATTATCCCTGGACTCTGGGGTCCCACAGTAAATTTTGCAACATCTTGCTGATTGATTTTTCTAGCCCAAAATATTCGTTGGACCACCCAGAAAATGCGCAGTATGTCAGATAGCCAGTTCAGCCCTGGCAGACAATGATATCCATTGTTCTGAAAGCACTAAAGGGTGGAACATGTAAGTCTCAGATTTAAAATTCTGTGTCTGGGTAGGCTTGGGAATGTGGCAGTTTCAAGGCCTAACAATCTGAGAAAACTTGTCTTCCTTCTACTGACCTAAGCTTCACAGATGTAGTAGGTGACTAAAAAGATCTATGAGTTCTTGATATTAGCAGTTGGGGTAAGGTAGCAGAGAGCTAAAGTCATTGCTGTTTCAATAATTTGCTTCTTTTTCTGGTGTTTGTCTTTGTCATAGATATGCTTATCTTCCTAAAAAAAGTAGTGTGAGCTACATATGGTAAAAGAATGGAAGGGACAGTAGCAATGTTAGCCTTAGGTAGCAATACAAGAATGGAATATTCACCTGCATTATTCAAATTTATAACTAGAGCTCACCATTGTTGCTAAATTCAGGAAAAAAATGTGTAACTTGTACCTTTTTATGTTTCTAGCCTGACATCTTGTGGCCAAGGACAAGCACTAACTATACAGTACATCTTCCAGTTTCAGCTTGTGATTCTTAAGTCTAAGAAGCTAAATCTTGTAGAGGAGAAAAAGGCAAGTTGAATAAATTACTGCCCCAACCTGATTCCGTTTTGTAAAAAATGTGTGTGTGTGTGTGTGTGTGTGTGTGTGTGTGTGTGTGTGTGTGTCTGTGTCTGTGTTTGTGTGCTGTGCAGTTTCAGTATATAGAACAAAAAAAAATGTCCTTCTAAAATTTATGTTTTAGGTGATGAAGTGTGTATGAGATTGTGTCTGCTTCTGATTAATCTTGCCTTGTCTTGCAAAAGAATAAAGCTAAGATTTATGGTTATCCTGAAGTTATGATTTAGAATCGATCAGCATAGTAGGTCGTATAGGGCTGCTGTGAAAGTCCTCTGTAGATATGCAGTACCAGTCAAAAGTCTGGACATGCCAAGTCGCCTACAAAGGAGAGTGGTTGAGTGTCGCATCACATTACCACCTGACCTAAACACTGTAGAGATGATTTTGGAGGAGTCTAACCAGAGAGTGAATGAAAAGAGGCCAATGAGTGCTCAGCATATATGTGGGACCTCCTTCAGGGCAGCTGAAAAAGCATCCCAGGAGGCCATTCATGAAAATGGCTTAGTGGAGAACGTAGGGTCAGTCAATCCCTGGAGCATTTGGGGTAAAGGGCCTTGCTCAAGGGCCAAATGGTGGGATCACTCTGCCAACCCAAAGATTTGAACTGGCAACTTTCTGAGTCCAAATCCAGAGAGATGCTCCACCCCCTCAACATTTTTTTTTATTTAATACTTTTTTGGACAGTGCATAATTACATGTTATTTTATAGTTTTGTAATTATTCAGATGTACAGAATAGTACAAATAAACCCTTCTATGGCTGTGTGTGTCCAAACTTCTAACTGGTACTGTTGCTGGAGTTGAAAGTCTACATCTATGCTTTTTAATGACGGGAACACTTCCACATGATTGCATTGTTTACCTTATGATCTGTGGAAACCTATTGCTGCCTATTTATGCTTGTCAGAGAAAAGCAACTTCATTTTAGATTAATATAGAGAGTAAATATATATACCCAGCCATCCATCCAACATTTATTCTGGCGTAGGAAGATACATGGGCGATCTGGAGTATATCTCAGGCAGAATATGGCACAAGGTAAGGAAATACCCTGTGTCTGTCATGACTCGGGCTCAGGACATTTATTAATCTTTATGTAGCCTTTATTAGCCTTTTCTTAAGTACCAGTCTACGACGGAACACCCAAACCTGGGGCCGCCCAGCCAGCACATCAGCTTTTCTGCTGTAAAAACAGGGAAGCTGAAGGGGCAGAAACATAAACCAGGATATACACGCATAAGCCCCAAAGATAACACCCCAGCGGCACAACCCACCAGCTGGTGAAAGATAGCCACCTGGGATCATGAATCCCCTCACCAGAATCCGGCCAACCAGAAACCCTAAGGAGAAATGCCAGTCAACAGGAACCATGACCCCTAAGCAACCCAAACCACCAAGCCAGTATCTGCTGACCACTGACAAACACAGAGAGAAAAACAGTTTGCTTCTGTATGAGGTCTGCTTCCTGCAGCAGCTGAAGGAGTAGAATTTGAATATCCATCTGTAACACTTGCCAATTAGATTCAGTTGCTGAAAGAATGTGACATGTAATGTCCTATACTTATTTATAAAATGATTGGGTATTTGTAGAACATGCTGAAGGGGGGAGCCTGGAATATGGAAGGAATGCAGAGACTGAATCCATTGTATTACAGGGGCACCTACTGCATTGATCAGAGTGTAAGGTGATCCCCATACCACTAACATAGGATCTGGTTTCTCCAGAAAAAGAACACCAAAATCAATTTGTGTTGTCTACTGAGATGAAGCAAGTCAATATAGCAGAACCACGATACCTTCAACAGCAACCTCTGATGCACTTGCACAGCTAATTTTGAAACACTCCATAATGATGGAATACATTTTACCTTTGAAGGTATGATGGAATGATAATGGAGAGAAAATACATGAGGTAGATCTTACGTATATATTTTCATTTTATCTTTTCAGGCATAAATCATCATGAAGCTGCTAGAGATATTTACTTTGCACAGATTGTTCTGCAGAAATCAATTTAATGTTTTTTTAAATATATACTTTTATATCCATTGTGATTAAATAAAGGAACAGATGTAAACCAGAGACAACGTGTCTGTTGACATGTCTGAATAACAAAACCTAAGAAACACTTATTTGCACATTGGAAAAATAAATATGTAAACCCCTTTGACCCCTCGTGGTCCTTTTATTTTGTGCCTTCCCTGGTGATCTTTGTTTTCTTAATAAACTTCTTTTTTCTCAGAACCATCAGTGGATCATCACTCTTTTCCCATCTGCACCATGCCTGACCACAACATACACAGACCACA
>JAAGVU020000113.1:11865368-11884154 GCA_011763525.2 Mormyrus iriodes | reverse complement strand
CATGTGATTGGTTGATTAGATAATTGCATTCATGAGAAATTGAACAGGTGTTCCTAATAATCCTTTAGGTGAGTGTACATTACAGTCATACGTCAAGTTACGCCTGATCAAGTCACATCCAAGGTCTAAGGTCAATAGTAAATAATATACACTGATCGAGAGACTCCCGAAAGTGGACATAGTAGGATGTGAGCAGGTGTAATGCTAAGTGTAACAGGTACAGGAGAATGCGCAGCGCTGGCAGATGTATAATGACCTACTGTCCATATCTAACTTGTAATACAACATGCATATGGTAGTGTATATGTGATAGACAGCTGTACAAAATCAAGATATTGACAAAATCAATTGATTTGCATACAAGTGGTCCTGGTTCCAAATGTGGATGCAAATCGACGCAAGGCTGCACAACTTGTACACTTCAACTTATACTGGTCGACATATGTTATGCAGACGTTATATGGCCATTTATAGTTCACTGAAGGCATTTCTAATTTAATTGAGTTTTGCCATGTGCGCACGGTCACATTTAAAATGTGTGAGATTTATCAATCACTTTGTATGACTGTTCTTACACGAGTAACAAATACTAATTTCCCTGTGCCTGTGCGTACTGGAAATTCGTACGCATCAATTGAGAAATTGTTCTACGCACGCTTTGATAAATGAGACCCCAGGTTCCCAAAGCCACTGTCAGTTGCAAAGTTATGATCCTGTTTTGGTTCCTCCTACTCATGTGTGCCACCTGTAATGGTACTGCATTATTACCTGACAATTCATCTTGCATGTGGTGAGCCCACAAGACGGCTTCCCATACTCTGAGCTGGGCCAGTTATGTGAGGGGTCTGCCTACCAGATACTTGCCAGGTACAGAGCCTCACGAGGAGCTTAAGCTCCATTTGACATAACACTGAGCATCACTGAAGCACACAGTCCCTTCCACCGCACTACAATCCTCTTGTGGCATCTGTCATCGATGTAAATAACGTGTCCCAGACAATGGAAGCTACATGGATAATTCTAAAGTGACTCCCTTTGCAAGCTTGTTTCTGACTCGCTGAATTTTACTTGTGCTGTTCATATTTTGAAATTAGCAAGCAATACATAGAAAATCAATAGCACCATGAAGATTTGACTTTTGGCTTGTTGTCATTCAGAGAATGCAGGCATTTCTAAATCAAAAATTCTTTTGGAGGGTGACAAGAATCAAGATTCAAGAGGTTTCTTTGTCACTGTGCCAATAATTGAAAACTAAAACAAAAAGCAATTTTTTTCAGCCCTGGTTGACTGTGAGCGATTTTTGCACTTGGGGAAATATAGACGTCTGGCCCAGTTGGTGCCATTGATTTGAACTTAATCTGCTCAACAAATGGCATTGAATTGGCATGATTTATGACAGAGAAAGTGCTTTTTTTAACATGGGTCACTGGTTTTGTCCATAGGAGCAAAAGGCATGGTCGGTGATGTATTGTGAAAACTGTGGCAGGACGAGAGATGATTCAGTACAAAGTGATAAGAAACACTCTGTGTGGTGGGTGCCTTTTGGCTGGGGGGCATGTAACTGAAGAGACATTAGCCATTCATGCTATGCCCAGTTTTGACAGCTACTACTTCAGGGTCTAGGATTTATGACCCATTACTATGACCAGCCTGAGACCTACTTGGTGCATTATGTTCTCTGTCTAATTCCATTAGTCCTTAAATCTATGATGTCCATTGAGAAAAATGGCTTTGCTCCAGAAGTCCATGTACGTCTGTAGTATGGGCTGTGCTTTTGTGTGCCATTTTATGTACAATGTGTGTAATACATGGCAAGTTCATAACTGGAGAGGTGGCATGGAGTCAACGAAAATCCCAGCTGATATGCACCACTAGCACAACACATAAGTATCCATTTACTCTTCAGTTTATTAAGTTTATTATTAAGTCTTTTCCTATACATTATCTATCTTATTATATTGTGTAAAATATACAATATAGATCTGGTATATCAATATCAAACAGTTGATTAATTTTTCAAATTAATTTACATCTGTAATTAAAAATCACTTTTTAATACTATTTACACTATTTACACTAATACTATAAAACACTATTTAATAATGGGAATATATAAAACAAACATATAGGAATCATTAATGTTTCCAGTGATCATCTGTAGTAAAGGACAAATCTGAAGCTCTGTAACATTACTGGCTCCTTTCTTGGAAGGTCAAAGTATTGAAGCCATATTGAACTTCAGCGTGTGACAGGACTCTGCCTGATATGCACTAGCTTGATGTTCCATTAAGTAATCAATATGGATAAGTTACTTTTGGATAGATGCTTCTGGACTTCAAAAGGTCAGTATTTGTTAGTCCATTGGCAGAGAGATTAATCAATCAATACAGGCCTGGAGCTGGGAAACGAAACACACCTCTGTGTCTATGCCAGGAAAGCTGTGCAGCTGCTGCCTTTTTTGTGAAAGCAGAAAAGTTCATGCACTGGCCTTGAAAGATAACATTGTGATTAAGTAATTACAAGTAGACATTAAATTAAGTAATTACAGGGAAGATTTTTATTTTACACTGAACTACTAATTGTTTCTTCTTCTGCTGAGTTCCCAGCGGCTGAAATGCACATGAACATGCTGCAGGTTACTTTCTGTCGCAACATCTTCCGAGGGAAAACAAGACCATGTCCATACCATGCGTCATGCATTTATGGTTAATCATGCCTTTTGTGTTTTGGTAGGCCAGACTCTTTTTGGAAAAGGACTATAACTCTGGGAAATGGACAACGAAAAAAATCATCATATGTAAAACTACAGAGGCAAGGGAATCCAGCTTTCAAAAGGAAAAAAAAAATCAGAATCCAGCTTTCAAAAGAAAAAAAAAGACCAATATTTCACAAAATTTTGAAATGCATGCATACAAATATGCAACTTTTAATCATGTAAAATATTTATGACTTCAAGCTTTTAAATACAAGCAAAGAAAAATCAATATTTTATTGTCAGGCCTTGGGTGGGTCATGTGTTTAAAAAAATTGGACTCACCTATGATCCAGTAAACACACAAAAAAAAACACTTAACCATCCTGTGGAAAATAAATGCATTTCCTTGCAATTAAGAACCCAGTGGCTATTCTCCCTGGGTCCTTTTTGAAAACAGAATTCCAACTGTTTCTTTTGCTAATATTTAATTAGATTTAATTTGTTGACTGACATTTCATAAAGACCTGGAATTACTGGATTTTTATTCTTATCAACTTGAAAAAAATGTATAATGGTAATTAAATAAATGTGTTGCATGTAGGGAGGAGTATAGCAATATAACTGGGGAACTGATCATTAGTGAACTATGTGGCGGCATAATTCCTCACAACAGTTTAAAAAAAAGTAGCAATAGGGTCTTTTTTGGTTTTTCATTGTACTTGTTGATTGGATCTTATCTTAAAAAATCTGACATCTCATTTTTTCAAAATACTGGGACAGACGATAATTCTGAGTGTGTGTCCCCCCCCCCCACACACACACACACACTCACTTGTAGCACTTACATTTGTGTAGCTAATAGAAAAACATGAGATTATGAACAAAACGTTATACAGAAAACCTGCTAAGGTTAAAACTTGCTGATGTGGGGTGGGGGGGTGGGTTGCTGATTAGTAGAACTGTTAATTGTCTTTGCGGAAAACCATCATTTGGACTAGTTGTCCAATTTGTTGTGGAACAAGAGTGTAGGACATATCTTGTGTGAACAGTAAAATATCTGGAAGGAGTAGGATCCATGGTCCTCTTCTGACACTCCCAGGTCCATTGTAGGTGTTTTTGCTAGTAGACAGGGGTCAGCATGGGCACTCTGACCAGTCTGCGGCTACGCAGCCCCATAAGCAGCAAGCTGCAATGCACCGTGTGTTCTGATACCTTTCTATTATAGACAAGACAGCACCAACTTTTCCAGCAGTTTGTGCTACAGTAGCTCTCCTGTGGGATCAGATTAGACAGACTAGGCCTTGCTTCCCATCACATCAATGAGCTATGAACTCTGTTGCTGGTTCATCAATTGGTCTTCCTGGTACCACTTTTGGTAGGTACTGACCACTGCATACCGGCACCACCCCACAACACCTGCCATTTTGGACATGCTCATACCCTTCTAGCCATCACAATCTGGCCCTTGTCGAAGTCACTCAGATCCTTACACGTGTCCATTTTTCCTGCTTCCGATACTCAAATCCAAGAGCTGACTGTTCCCTTGTGTTATTCACTTTACCTGTCAGCTGATCAGTAAGTGTGTGTGCCAAAGCCAGTTGAATAAACATAAACATAAGCACTGTAGTTTCATGTCTGCATGCACTCTGCAGAGCCCAACTAATTCTACTGCCCTTCAGTTCAAATTTTGTAAAACCACAAATAAAACCCAGATAAGCAGACAAAGCATATGGTCCACCAGCCCAAGGTCAAAGTAAAATCAGGTTAATGGTAGATTGTAGCTGGTGTGAGACCTTATTGCTCAGGTCCTGAATAGGACTGAAGCATATTCTTGGTGTTGATAGTGATAATGATAACATAGCCAGTAGTGAGGACTTGTAGGCCACTACCCTTGGGTCTGTTGAAATGTCTTTACTGCTATGTCTAAACAGGCAGTGATCATAAGCTATAACGAGACGTTTTTAGTCCCATTAGAGATTATCATTTCAACCCTCCTGGACAAACTGGCCATCTTATGCAGTGAAGGAGACTTTACTTCATTCTATCAGGCCTAGGCCTGTTGTTCCCGGACATCTGGAAACAATCAGACTTAGCTAAAGTCTTCATGCTAAATATGGAGAGCTAAACAGTGCCATTTCTGTGGGATTGGCTACCAGACAGAGCAGTGGCCACAGTGCAGCCCAGGCTGTGTTGGTAGCTGTGGACTTGCAAATATTCAGTAGCTGCAGTAAGGGTTTCTGTGGCTGCTTGTGGTCCTTTGGACAGGGCTGGAGTTCCCTTGGTATGGCTCTGTCTCATCAGAAGAGGTAAATAAGTTTTGTGGATGAAAAAGAATAAAGATCAACAGGCAAGACAACTAAATAACTTGCCAAATAATAATAATAACCTATAAAAAGCATGTTGGTCTGATCTTATTTTTGTCTAGGACCAACAGAACATAAAACAAGACATCACAATGCAACGTTATGTTTTCTCTGAGAAATTAAGTAGGGTAACTAGTGTGCTTAATGGAATACGAACATAAGGCATATTTGGTCAGGTATGGTATCAGATATTGAGTGTGTCTGTTAAACTTTATCAGGCTTTATTTCATTTATTAGTAATATTTATTTATTTGTTTGTTGTTTTTTATTTTTTGCTTTTTACAGTGTTTCCTTATTACTTGGGGTCAATAGATTATGAATTCTAGTCTATTTCATTTGATCAAATGAAGAAAAAGGTGTTCCCAAGTGATTAATCAAGCTTTCTTTTTCTCTACGGCTGTCTGCCTTCTGAATCATTACAACTGAAGAGTACAATCACTTTCAAAAGATTTTCCATATTTACATTGAAATAATACGCCTACACATTTACAATGTTTATTAAAAACATTCAAATCATTGTAAAATATTTGCGTGATTATATTATAGGTTTTCTTTCATGCATTTTTAAACAATCAGCTTTTCTGGTTTTGAAATCATTTTAAATGACTTGGTTTAACCAGTATTACAGAATGTGGAAATTTAGTCAAAGATGTAATGTAGTCTTTATGGTTTTTGAATTAAGTGCTGCTTATTGTGCTGTATGGGTGCCAAGCGTTATGTATATGGCTATTTGGTTAAGTGTTATGTCATTGTCATTTTGGATATTTTATAACAAAATGAAAAATCCAGCAACTTTTATGTGAAGCCCTCATAATGACATTGGTCCACTTCTCTGCCATCCACCCTACATAACAATGTGACACATGCTGTTTCTCACTAATTAGTGTTTTTCTTATTGGCTCACATAATTTCACAGATACAGAGTAGAGTGATTAGGGTTACTAGCTAAATTTCGGCTTAGTAAAGCATTAATAATGGGACTGCAATCTCTTCAGGAATTAGAAAATATTGAATATGTAAATCTGACAATATAATATTATAACAACATAGTAATGTGTTATAAGTAATAATATCTCCCAGCAACCCTTGACTGTATAAGTACTATGGAAGATGTATGGATAATTAGACTAATAGTTAATAGTTAATTCATATTTAAAATAACAACAAAGATTTATATACACCTTTTTTGAACAAACTGTACATTAACCTGGACCATACTAAGAGATTAATATTAAACTCATTTCATATAAAACTGACAAATGCTCTAATAGAGGAAAAAGCTGAACATGCACATAAAATGTTTGTCATATTTGCTAGAGTAGAAGAAGCTGCATGACTACCTTAACCAACCAATTCCCTGGGTTTGATTTAGGGCTAATAGCAGGAGCTGCCGATCATCAAGAAAGCAGAGTGCCCTGAACAAGGTCAGATGCAGTGAGTGTGTAATAACAGGGAGGTGGTGAGGCAGCCATTATCTTTCCTCTGACAGGAGAGCCAGGCAGTGACCTGGCATGCCAGCAAATGGAGGGGAAAGAGTTCGCAGTGAGATATAAATTCCCACTTTAGTCCCCCATGAACAGCAAGTCCCCGAGATAAAAATGCAGTGGCCTGGAAAAAGCAGTCCTAACCAACATCCAAATGACAGAGAGAGGGGAAAGTTCAGCAAAATAAATTATGATTGCTGAGAATAAATTAGATATCAAGCTGAGCAAAATATTACTGTCAAATTGACTTCTGCAGCGATTTGCAGGTGACAGATATTAAAAATTCACCATCTCTTCTTGGCTACTGCTGTCTTTATGTACATGTGCATTTGCATGTGACTGAATGTGCGTGGATAATGTGTGTGTGTGTGCGTGATCAAACTTATACATTTGGTTCTTCAGAACCAGGGTTCAAAATGAAGTAAATGTACCTTTGCGAATATGTCAATATCATGTAAAGCACTTTGGGGTGACTCTGTTGTGAATGGCGCTATATAAAAATAAATTGAATTGAATGTCAAGGTTTGAAATGGTTCACAAAAAATAAAGCAACTTCACTTCAGTGTCAGTAATGGAAAATGTTCTATGGATTATTAAAATCTGATCAAATACAGGAAGGAAGAAGACTAATAATCAGATGAAGAACGAACACATTTTTTGTCAGTGAGCAATTTTAGAGACTGAAAGGAATGGGAGAAATGTGTGATGCTTTAAAATGACGTTCAATTTAACAAAACTCAGCAGAGATCCCTGGTTCATACATGGAGAGACAAAGCATAAAGCTTATTGCACCTGCATGCAGAGATAATGCCTGTTAAACGGTCCAACAAAGTATAATAGTATATTCAAATGGATAGTGGCACCCACAATGGTCCCACCATTACTGTACGCCCATAAACGTATCTATTGTATTTGTTTTAAGTATCATTAAAAAATAATAATAATAATAGGAGATTAAATCAAAACAGCTGGTGACGAGCTTCTGTAATGTGTTTGATGTTGCCACTGCTTGCAAAAATTAGGACATGTTCTTGTTTACTTGGCTGGCATGATGGCTCAGTATGTAGCATCGCTGTCTCCCACCTCCACGTTGCGGGGTTCAGGTAGGGCGATAAATGTATAACGTTAATTATCCTCGATATCAATATACCATATGCTCGATAAAAGTTCAATATTGTGGTGCCGGGCAGACTGAGGCATCACGATGGTGGCAAATAAGTATGAGGAGTTGTGAGTTAAAGCTGCTCTTTAATGAAGTCCTTAAAGGACCTCACTCAAGCAACAACACACGGAGATAAACATGGCAGGCGAACGCAAGGATGTCATACAATGGATGGGAAGGTTCACACATCACCCATGCATTACATATGACTAGAACACATCAGAATTACACATACAACACAGGAAAAAGTACATTCTATCGGAAGCACAAATGTTTGCACTACCAAATACATCTACATACAAGATATACAGGGGCTCATGAGCATGCCGGGATATTCAAACGCGCCAGCGCTACAATATAAACTCAGTGACAAAAAAGTACCCAGACAAAGTGGCGAAAATGAAATAAATTTGCATGTAGTGAAAGGTCATGTGATTGCATTGAAATGATTATAATATCAGCTCAAACGGACAACAGAGTTGGCAGTATGAGCACACTGCTGGCCCCATGTTAGTAGGGTGTGACACCTCCCCGGGCCTGGATACAGGGGGCAATACGCTGTGGAAGGGAGTCGTACAGCCATTGTATCCTCTCCTGTGGCAAGTTGGCCACCAGCTGTTGTAACTGGTCCTGGAGAACCCTCCACCAAATGGGTCTGTGTCGACGTGTGAGCTGATCCCACAAATGTTCAATTGGGGAAAGATCAGGGAACCTGGCTGGCCACAGGAGGACCTCAACATGACACAGGCAGTCCAAAGACACACGTGCCATGTGTGGATGGGCATTTTCTTGTACCAGGGTGCTGTCTCAGGAGGGGTAAGACATGTGGATGCAGGATGTCACTGATGTAGCGCTGTGCCATCAGGTTCCCCCAAATCGCTACCAGAGATGACAAGAAGTCATGCCCTATGCCTCCGCACACCATGATGCCAGGAGTAACGCTGCTGTGTCTCTCCACAACATTAGCAGGATTGATTCTCTCCCCTCAGCGCCGCTGTATGGGCACACGAAAGGTCATCCATGGTACTAAAATAGTCATCATCAACTTCCACCTCAGATCTGTGAAACGATAAATGCTGTTCGGCAAGTGTTTGTCATGCTCTGACGATAAAGAATAATGTAACACTTTACTTGATCAGGTACAAATACTTAGTAATAACTCGGTTACTGCTGAAGTATAAATCATGAACAAATATAGTTGCTAATTGAGAAAAAAGATGCATCATGATTCATTAATGATGACTAAACATCAGATCAGTATTTCACTTGCTATTCATTACTTGTTTCTAAAGTATACTATATTGCCAAAAGTATTGGGACACCCCTCCAAATCATTGAATTCAGGTGTCACTTCCATGGCCACAGGTGTGTAAAATCAAGCACCTAGGCATGCAGACTGCTTCTACAAACATTTGTGAAAGAATGGGTCACTCTCAAGAGCTCAGTCAATTCAACTGAGGTACCGTGATAAGATGCCACCTGTAATAAGTCCATTCGTGAAATGTCCTCACTACTACATATTCCGCAGTCAACTATTAGTGATATTATAACAAAGTGGCAACAATTGGGAACAACAGCAACTCTACCACAAAGTGGTAAGCCACGTACAATCACAGAGTGGGGACAACGCATGCTGAGGCGCTGTGCAGAAGTTGCCAAATAATAGTCAATATCTACAGACGTCCAAACGTTGTGTGACCTTCAGATTAGCTCAAGAACAGTGCGTAGAGAGCTTCATGGAATAGGTTTCCATGGCCGAGCAGCTGCATCCAAGCCTTATAAGACGTGTTCTCTGGAGTGACAAATCGCCCTTTTCTGTCTGGCAATCCGATGGATTAATCTGAAGTAGGTATGATTAGACCGTGAACACAGCATTAGTTACCATTTTCCTCATTTTTTTGACTTCATCGAAAGACACTTCCTTTTGTGTAGTCAATCAAATAAGTGCTTAAAATCAGTGCAGTCTTGCAGCAAAATGATTAACTGAAATGTTAATGGCTACTAATAATCAAGGAGCTCGTGGTGGGAGATGCCTCAGCCACTGGTGTACTGCATCCATGCTCCTACCTGCGACAGCTTTTTGAAGTCAAAGCGAAGAAGTGCAGTAGTGTTTTTTTTCTCATGTCAGCTTTGCCTTCATAAGCCTATCAATCTGTTCTCAAGAATTCAGTCTAATTTGAAGAAAAAGGTATAGGCAAGTTTTAGTTTTCTTATAGTTTTATCACAATTTCAACCTGGCGTGGAACGTTCAACACCCGGCAAATCATTATGTGCGTTATGTGATCATTTTTACCGATCACCATTTAACTGTTATACTATTTAATTACTGGTGAATTTTAAGCAGGTTGGCTAGCTAGCTAGATATATAATTTATTAGAGAGATGCCCGCTATCTTAACTTGTGGTTCTGCAGAGTAATATTACCTTTAGCTTGCTTCAGTAAAATCTATCCGAGTTTCACTGGCAATAATGAGTTCCTGTACGACAGGGCTCCAGACTTTTTCCACTAGTAGCACTGGTGCTGTCACGTTCAGCTCCATTCCACTTGTCCAAACTCTGCGTGGCTTTTAATCAGCCGTGGCTGAAGATGGTTACTCTTACCTCTTGTTCCTGCCCTCTTGTCAATGAGCCACAGCTGCCTTACATCTTGCTCCTTTGTTAGTCATGTATATAAGCATCTCTTAGTCTTGTGCTCCCTGTTCAGTCATTGTTCTCTGTCTATGTGAGCTATCCTGCCTGTTTCCCTGCAATAAATGCCCCTGCGGGTGGTTTTCTGGTCCTCCTTGCAGTTAACAGCTAATTTGGCTCTGCAGGGATTGAAACGATGTCCTTGCTGTGACACAGTTTTGACTGACCAATGATATCAATTTATTTTCATAATAAAAATGAATCCTGCAAAATATCAGAGCAACATGTATGGCAGTGTACCTAACCTACTGGATAGAGGAACATTATGAAAGACAGTTGATAGATTGGTTTTCCACTGCAATTATATATGTATTTTTTGCCCTCTGCTGAAATGGCATCTTTTCCTGGGTATCCTCTGCATTTCCTATTAACTGTATCCGTATTTGTCCAAAGCACGTAGCCAAATATGCCCATTATCAGAGGCATACAAATAAGAATAATAAAGCACAATTTAGTTTTACTTAATGAGATATTTATTTTGTGCAGCTTTGCTATTAGGAATGTTCCTAATACAAAGTAGGCCAACAAGCCTGGAAACTCTCAGGTACCATAGAGCAAGGCATAAGGGGCACCCTTGTTGGAATGACACTGTATACCATTTGGTATTTATTCATATCAACATAATTTCTATACGTTTTATGCAAATTAACATTTTTCATCAATTGTCTTAAAGTAGAAGGATTTTTTTGAACAAATAAAGCTGCGTACTAAATAATCAAGAACGATATATAAAGATGAAAACAATCTTTTACCCTAAGTGTTTACACTATACAGGCACCCACCACATGTTGGATTTTTTTGTAAATGAAAAATTCACATCATTGTAACATCTTTAGAAGGGATATCTACAATCGGTACTGTTTATTCAAAGATTTACAATCTTCTCAAATCTATTGAAGTTCTTACATTTTACATTCAATAATCTTTTGGTTTGTCTCAGTTGTTTCTACCCTTTTAGTTTTCTTTTTGGATTCTGCTGTGAGTGAACATTACATTAAGATTAATACTTCTTCAAACAGTTGTTAAGGGTAACTCCCTTAAAAGTTGTAATTCCAAGGTTTCCAGCTCAAGTTGCAGGAACTCTGCTGTAATAACCTCTGAATTTCATTAAATGCATACAGATTGTAACACTTTTTACATAAAAGTGTCAGCAAATCAATTAAATATAAAAAAGATTAAATGAATAAAAATGTGACAATGGGTTCCAATGCTTTATACAGCCGTGAAAAAAATTAAGAGATCACTCTATTTTTGAACAAATCTGCATTTTTAAATCTTGGTTTAATTGTGGTTATGCTGGCAGAAGGTTATGCTGAGCAGCAGGTTGCTTCCAGGTTCAAAATGTCTAAGACAGCAGTACACAAGAATTAGGTGAAGCAGGAGACACTGAGAATGACCAGAAGCCAGCCAGGTAGAGGGCACAAGCAACTTTCTAATGCCAGCGATGACCATTAACTTATCCGACAGTTTCTCATGAAGGACAGGCATGAAGTGCACTGCTAGGAGTATCAGGCTCCTAGAAGCAGGACTGAAGTCCCATAAAGCAAGGAAAAAAGTCTGCCGTTCATTAATTGAGACACACAAGAACCAGGATCCAGTTTGCAAAAGGATATATTATTCACAGACACACACACACAAATTGAGAAATAAGTGAAACAAAAAATATGCTGTGGTCTCTTAATATTTTTCTACAGCTGTATAAAAATAGGTGATATTCTGTAAAATCTTGTTCTGAGACTTTCAAATGGAAGGTAAAGTTCCAATACATTTTACAATACAATGTACTCTCCCTCATGCTTCTTAAGATAGACCCATGGATTGCTGAGTCCCTGCATTGGATTAGTGTTGGGAAAAATGCATGGATGGAATAACAGTGCATGTTGGTATTAAGGTTTAGAGGAAATGGTGATAATCTACCCTATACGGACAAAAGTATTGAGACACTCTTAAACAATGAATTCAGGTGTTTCATTCAGAGCCCATTGCCACAAGTATGATGGGAGTGGGGCATGGTGCAGGTGGGGAAAAGAAGGTGATGATACACTGTCAGCTCCTAGACAAGAAGGGCTTTATTGAATACAACTACAAAACACACTGCAGAAATATACCAAAACAAAAGGGGTCAGAAAACAAGGAATTAACAACTATAGAATAAACACAACTACAAAACCCATCAAAACACAGTGAAAATAAGCAAAACACAGTGAACAGGATAACACACGGTAACATTCACATAATACAGTGACTGACTGAGTAACAGGACAAAGGCAGGCACTAATACATTCAGATAACAAAGGGGAGGTGTGGACCAACACAAAAATCAAACAATCAAAAAAGGAACAGAACAAGAAGACACAGGTGGGATGACGTAGGATTAACAAGAGCAGAAACTTGAGAACATTAACAAACAGATGGCTAACACCAGGAAAAGACTAGGAACAAGAACAAGCAAAACCAAAATCAAACAGGGCACAAACAGGGAGGCAAAAGAACTAATAAACACTAAAGAATAGAAAACCAATAAATACAAATTATGTGAGGGTGGCCTCAAACCCATGACTGGAGAGTTATAGCCTCTATGCTACAAACTCAACCCACTGAACCATGCCACAGTCCAGGGAGCAGGGAAAGCACACAAAGGTCTGTATGAAAACAGAGGAGGACACAGGATTGTCAGCAACACCTGCTGGCTAAACGGGGAAGAGACAAGAACAGCAGGGACAGACGGGCTTGACCCTGACAATAGCCCCCACCAAATGTGCAAATGCCGGTCATGTGAGAGTACTGCCTGGCCCACACAGACAGGGAGGACAAAGGCACAGAACAGGAAGAGAAAAAAACAAACTACTAAAGAAACCAGGAAATTGGACAAACAGCCAGGATGTAGTTCGCATTTAATCTTCTGTATTTGTAAGCGGGGAGTTTTTGTCAAGTTATTGTATCATGTATGATTGTGTAACGTTATGTTTTCTGTATGTATTTGGTCTAAATACGCTCTCGTGCTCCTTCTGGCTAATGGACAGGAGAGGACTTGTGTGGAGCCGAGTACCTGGGTGCCAATGTATGTGCGTTTCATTTATGTTTGAACAGTGTGTAAGCCGAAGTCCTGTAATGAAGCAAGGCCCGCTGTGAAAGAGAGTTCAGCTTCTTTATAAAAGGAACACAACGCAGAGGGGAAGCTAAACAGGGAAAGGATGCAGCGCGCGCAAACTACAGGCCGGTTACACAGGCAAGGGGAAGCCAGGTGTAATTAGCCTGTATACTGAACTTACCTCACTCAGAAAGTTAAGTAGCGAAAGTGTGACTGATTATATAATACGTGCGGAGTCGGCCATCATGGCACTGAGAAACGCTGGTGAAACATTGAGTGATGGACTATTAGTAGCGATGATTTGAAGGGACTGCCAGAATCATTTAAACCATTCGAGATCCATATTACGCAAAGTGAAGTGCCGATTCCTTTTGCTGGATTCAAAACTAGATTACGAAGTTATGAAGACACAGAGAAGATGCGCGCTGCAACGTCTGAGGACAATGTGATGAAAGCGCAGATACAGCCGAGTGCAAAACCTACTTCGGTGAGTATGAATGACAGGGGAACCGTGAGTACCGATATAGTGTGCTTCAGATGCGGTTTAAAAGGACACATGGCAAAAGCATGTCGACGCAAACAGTGGTGCAGCTGGTGTAAAAACTCCACGCACTGCGACGTGAACTGCAGACGGAAACAGTGAAGCGACAATGCCAGCCAAGTCTCAGAGGAGATGAGTAGCAAGGAATACGCATTCCGAATGAACGATGGAAACACAGAGGTCCAACCAAGACGTGACATAAAGCTGACTGGTCTTATGGTAGATACGGGGGCAACTTCACATATCGCCACGATATAACAAAGTTCAAGAAGCTTGACAATAGCTTCCACGCCGAGACACACTGTGTAGAGCTGGCTGATGACACGAGATGCCATGGAGTCGCAGAGCGCAGGGGTGATGCAGAGCTCAGCTTGATTGACAGTAAAGGACAGCGCCACACCACGACGTTGAGACAGGCGTTGTACATCCCCTCATACCCACAGGACATCTTTTCTGTGAAACCATCCACGGTCAATGGAGCAATTATCTTCAAGCAAGGAAAAGACATCCTTCAACACAGAGATGGTACAACATTCCTCATTCATGAACAAAACAGACTGTACTATTTACAAACACTAAATGACGAGTGTGTAGATCATTGTAAGAGTTGTCATGACATGCAGACATGGCATTAGATTTTGGGGCACTGTAATTATGATGACATTCAGAAATTACAGGGAGCTGTTGATGGTATGACAATCAAGGGTACACCAGACAAACCAGTACTGCCCTGTGAAGTGTGTATCCAGGGAAAATTTGTTCAAACGCGTAACAGGGAACCAGATGTAAGGGCCAAAATAGCTCTTGAGTTGGTGCACACCAATCTGGCTGGTCCAATAGACTCGGAGTCTAGAGATGGATACAGATTTGTGTTGTCATTCACTGATGATTACTCCAGTACGATTTTTGTGTACTTTTGGAAAATAAGAGTGACACAACGTCTGCAACAGAAAAATTTCTTGCAGATATTGCCCCATATGGGACAATTAAACGTATTAGATCAGATAACGGAACAGAATTCACGGGGAGGAATTACCAAGCCCTACTCAAAAAAAATAGGATTAGACATGAGACCTCGGCTCCATACTTGCCTCATCAGAATGGTACTGCTGAGAGAAATTACCGGACATTGTTTGACATGGCACGGTGCATCTTGATAGAGAGTGAATTGCCAAAAGATCTGTGCACCTGTGCAGTACAAACGGCAGCGGTAACAAGAAAGAGATGTTATAACAGACGCACAGGACAGACACCTTACTTAATGCTGACAGGGAGGTGACCTGACCTCTCTAGGATACAGAAGTTTGGGTCAGTGTGTTATGCCTATAAACAGGACAAAAGGAAGCTTGATGCAAAATGTGAGAAAGGAATCTTCGTCGGGTATGACAAAAATAGCCCGGCTTACATGGTTTACTATCCTGAAAATGAGAAGGTAAAGAAGCACAGATTGGTGAAATTTGTGACCAAGACTAATGTAGAGCGGGAAACAGACTGACATTGATGATGATTTGGAAATGTTGAACAGAGTTAGTAAGACTAGACAAAATACTAATGTGAGTTCAGGGCATTCTCAGGACCAGGCTCCAGTAAATGCTCCTGAGAAAACACAGGCACAGGTAGATCAACCACAGGTAGATGAAGCCAGTAACAAACCCAGACGATACCCCTCTCGAATGAGACTGAAACCTGCTTATTTAAGTGATTATGTATTGGGAACAGAGAATGATGACCAAATTCTGACTAACATAGATTTCTGTTACAAAGTGATATGCAATGTACCTCTCTCATTCAGGGAAGCTGTTAATTCACCAAACTCAAAGGAGTGGTGTGATGCAATGGATGAAGAAATGCAATCATTGAAAGATAATGACACATTTACCTTAACCAGCTTACCTGAGGGTAAGAAAGAAGTGGGGGGTAGATGGGTATATGCAGTTAAGAAAGATGTTGATGGGTCTGACAAATTCAAAGCAGGATTTGTAGCCAAAGGATACAATCAAAAAATGGGAATTGACTATGAGGAAACATTCTCTCCTACTGCCAATATGACTAGCATCAGGGTGTTAATGCAAAAAGCAGTACAGGATAACTTGATCTTACATCAGATGGATGTAAAAACTGCTTACTTAAACGCACCAATAGATTGTGAGATCTACGTTGAACAGCCAGAAGGTTATGAGATCAAATGCAAAACCAGTAAGAAACTGGTGTATAAGCTGAAAAAGTCATTGTATGGTCTAAAGCAATCAGGAAGAAACTGGAACAAAATTTTGCACGAACTTCTGACTGATAATGGCTTTGTAAAAAATCCGGTGGATCATTGTGTTTACACAAAAATAACAACAATTGAGAAAGTGATTATGATTGTGCATGTAGATGACTTGATTATTGCTGCCAGTGACGAAAATGCACTAAAGGCTGTGAAGGAAGTGCTCACTGGAAAATTTAAAATGAAAGACATTGGTAGACTGAAACATTTCCTTGGTATTGATTTTGAGCAAGACAATGAATGTGTAAAAATGTCACAGAAGAGATATGTGGAGAAAATCCTAGAGAGATTTGATATGTAACATTGTAAACCAAGAATGACTCCATGTGAACAAAATTTGAGCTACAATGGTGGTACAGAAGTGATGCAAGATGTCAAGACATACAGAGAGGTTGTAGGCAGCCTTATCTATCTCACTACATGTACAAGAACAGATCTCGGTTTTATTGTTAGTAAACTGTCTCAGTACTTTACAGAACCGACAGAGGAACAATGGTGTACAGTTAAACATGCACTGAGATATCTAAAAGGCACATCCGAGAAAGAGCTGTGTTACAGAAGAAGTGACCATGACAAACTGGGCATATATGCGTACAGTGATGTGGACTGGGCCGCTGATGTAGCCGACAGACGCAGTACAACTGGTTTTTATGTGAGTCTTAACGTGAATGGTCCTTTGGTTTCATGGAAGAAAGCAGCCAACTGTTGCACTGTCTACTTGTGAGGCAGAATATACGGCTTTAGCTGCAACTGCACAAGAATGCATGTATCTAGTGCAGCTATTAGAAGGTATCGATGGACATCATTACACACCACCTGTGATATATGAGGATAATCAGGGTGCGATTGCATTGGCAAGGAATCCTGTGAGCAGACAAAGATGCAAACATGTAGATATAAAATATTTTATTAGGTCATCATTGAATGATGGAAAAATACGTTTGATTTATTGCCCGACTGAACAAATGATAGCAGATGTGATGACAAAGCCTGCAACAACATTTAAGTTGATTAAGTTTGCAAAGTTTATGTTTGGAGATTAGATGTACACAGGAGAGTGTACGTGATGTAAAGAAGAGGGGAAAAAAATGAGAACCTACTGTATTTTTCTTTGAAGATGATAATGTGAGAGCAAGTGGGGGTGTTGACAGAAATGAAAAACGCACTCTCAATGGTCAACTATATATGTAAATGAGTTTGTGTTGATGACCGAAAGGTGGCAGCTGTGAACTAAGCCGATGTTAAAAAGTGTTAATAAAGTTTTCTTCTCGAAAAACGAAGGAGACGGGAGTTTCCCGTGTGTGTGTCAGTCCTCCATTAAAGTTTTATATATTCGGTCTAGTACAGCCTTTTACACACCATAACTGCTGTAGCATGTATCTCCGCTAACAATGCTTGTCTGTTTTTTTATTTTAATTTTGGGTCTGCAGTTCGAAAATATGAATAAATGTATGATCTTTGTTCAAACAAAACACAACCTACAGTTTTTAAGGTGTTTTAAAATGTTCAAATAAACCGCAATAGGACTGTTATTTTTCTGCATCTCATAATTTAGATTCCTTACCAAGCTACAGACCATTCGGCTCTTCTGCCAGCTGATCCCTCCTTACCCACGCTGGCATTGGCACATACAGTTCAGCAGCGGCCGCTAAAGTCCTCTAATGTGTCCCCATTTATGTCCAATAGACACCCGTCACGCATGGCAATCTGCGACCATCTGCGGGCTGTATTATAATATCCCATCTGACTTATCTAAATATCTGAAATGCATTTTCAGCAATCCAAATGACCTTTCAATTACAGTACGCGCTTAATTCTGATAATGAACTCGAAAGATTGTTTAATGATAAGGTTTGTTCTTTACTTGATTTTTTTTTTTTCTTTTGCTGTTTCATTAAACAATATGATTACGTGAAAGGACCAGATGTACTCTGTAATAAAACATGTATAAATAAAATAAACCATTAGTGTACATCAATGCATACCTGTGTCATGCACCCATATGTTTCTAAAACGTCTCGCTTAAATATCGTTTAATAATGTGCCACTGACTTTTGAGGTGGCTTTTGTTGGTCAAAAGTGCAATGTCATTTCACTGCCTTAAAATAGCAACACGGTGACATTACGCCCAGCCACGCTTTTAAAAACACCGCTCCTACGAGCGCAAAACGGGCACAAAATCATTCGCTATTTTGATGACATGTGAGCATGGCATGCTAATGAGCCATGTGCTGGTACTAGTACAACTACTCTGCATCAGGCTTTCCATAGGTGCAAAATAAGGCCCATGGGCCCATTTTGAATCTTTCTTTTATTGGTAAGATAATTAAAAAGCCTGTCTCCTTACAACTCAACAAATGTTTAATCTCCAATGGCTGCCTTGATGGCTTACAGTCCTCCGTCCACCAACATCATAGCTGTCACGCCGCCGGGCGGAGCGGCGAGGCATGGTGCCGGGCGGAATGACTCAAGAGGCAGCGTGGACTGGGGAACC
>JAAGVU020000113.1:11813495-11845540 GCA_011763525.2 Mormyrus iriodes | reverse complement strand
CGATAGGCTTTAGACATAAGCAGTTGAAATATAACACTTGGAAGCCAGGAACAAAAATTGTGTTACATTGTGTAATAAATTCAAATAGGGCAGGTGAATCCATCCTTAGAAATCTGTATGTCCAACAAACCATTCTAGCTGCGGTGTCTCCCACTACTGATGGGGAACCTCTTTCTGGTATGACATTAATCTTCGCAGTATGTAGAAAACCCAGCTCTTAATTCATTCTACATGCTGGGCACCACTTTACTAATACAAGTAAATTAAATCAACGGTTCAGTTGTTGTGTGCATTGAATCAGAATCAGAATTTCCCCTAGGAAGTTGGACCTGGAAAATATTAGATTATTTCTGCACTTATATTTGAAATAGGCAAGAATCTGCTGCTTTTTGGCAAGACAATTTACACAAGATTTTTCAGTGTGGAAACATCACTATGACACTGCTCCTTAAATCATTTCTTGATTTTCCATATATGTGTACTAATTATACTAAAGGGTCAATATTTTAAGCTTTTTGGAAACTCTATATTTATGCTCTAAACCAGAACACAGACAAAGATAAAAGCTCTTGCAAGAGCAAAAAGCATTTTTTCCCCCCAGTGCTACATAGGACCTACAAAATATTGATGAAGTGCCCTATTGAGGTGGAGATCTCATTAATTATTTGATCTACTGGAAAATAAAGAAGACCAGGGTAAAATGAGTGCCCTGACTAATACCATGATGTACCATCTTGAGGCATAAGATCTTTTTAATGTATTCACCTCGGCTCCAGCTGAAAGGGGGGAAAAGGGGAGCTGAATGGATCCATTAAATTAATTGAAGCAAGCCTTGACAAGAGATAAAACATCCTCTGGCCCACATCTCTTTGGCTTTATAGTAAACAACCAATGATCCATACACAAAAAATAAAAGCAGAAGACAGGCAGTACAGAGACTTCAAGGCCATGGAGTATGACAGAGACAGGGGTGAAAGGATCTTCAAGAGGCCCCTCTCTCTTCCATGCAGCCCTGCATAAGTATTCAACCTGTATTCCATTCATTGTGCTTCCACTTAGTGATTTTGATGTTGGTAATATCGAGTTTGTGGTTTGGCTCCTGTTTGCTGATATCAGAGGGTACACTACAGCAAATATCGAAGGCCTATCTTGTCTATTTAATCAAAGAAATTTTAAATTAGGTAAAACACAATAAATAAAAAAGTTCTTGGATAGCTAAATCCACTGACTAAAAAGTTCATGCAACTTCTCAGATTTTATAATTAAAATAAAATATATTTAGTTATTTATGTTTGTTTGCTTATATGTATAACAAGACATGCTGTAATAACTATTAATAACAAAACGTAACAAAAATGTATAATATATTTTTTTAAAATATTTAGATATGCAGAAGTCCCTGTACAATTATGTATAACGCTTATATGTTGTTATATTTGTGTATATTTCTGTTTAGTTAAATGGAATGTTATATTGGACTGTAATTATGATTCATATTAGCTATATTATTACTATTCAGTTATATTTATATACATTTGAAATGTTGTGTATATTCCATCATTTTGAACTGGAGTTTATATAAATAACTTGACTGGCTGAACAACAGAGAAACAGTTGGTTTGGTATAGGTGAGGCACCCAACACAGCGATACTTAGATCTTCACTGTAAATTAAATGATCTTCAGCATGTGGCCCATTTCAGAGCACAATAAAAGTGTGATTCTTATATCCTTAACTTCCTTTTGCATGGTCTGTATAGTTGAGAAGAGCCACTATAGCCATGTTAGGCTATTAGTAAGTGATTCTGTGATTCATTTTATGTTCTTCTTGTTATCAGACAATTTAAACATGTTGCTATTTAGCTGTCAGCACTCTTTTACTGACCCACAGTTAGTATTATGACCTTAGAGAACATATCTTGAACACATGGATTGTGTTGGACTAGGAAACGGTCCAATTGTGTGTTTTTGCATTTTGCAATGCATTTTTGAATTTACTATTAGAAAATGGTCTATAGCCATTCAGTATGCCTTTGCCTTAACCCTTGCTATCTGACCCTTACACTGTTCCTTATTTTTGAAGAGACTCCATGAAAAATCCATCTCCAGGCCCTAATTATGTGGAATGCTGCTTCTCTATAAAAATGACAGATGATCTACACAGATGGTGAAAGATATTTTAAATGTATGCCATACATTTAGGATGGTTCTGTATGCATAACAAAGAAGAAATGGAGCAATGAACTTGAAATTCACTACAACCTGGAGCCATTGCTGAATTCAGTTCAGTTATTGGATTGACAGAAACATCCCATGTCGGTGAAATGTATGTATACAGCAGTAAGTATTACATTTATTTGTACATTTGACTTCTGTATTACTATTTACATTTTCTACTAATGATGAATTTGTGACATACCGCATATACCATGTAATTAATACTTATCATCTTAATACTTGAAAATACTGATACAACACTGTATAAAACTACGTCATAATAACTGAAGAAATGTGCTGTATGTTATATGATGAAAGGTCTTTAAAGGAAATGGTTTTCATTTGTTGGGAAACTCTCCAAACCATTGATAAAATAAAATTGCTGCCAAGCCCATTTATTGGCCTATATTTAATTACATGCTGACTAGTAGTGTTTGAAGTCTGCAAAAAGTACGTGGTAATGGTGTATGGTGGTAGAATATAGTGTGGGAGCTGAAGGAGTGGATTCCTTTTTAAGATTTTACAGCAGCAAGCATACTGTTTGTCCAAATTGATAATACTAAGAACTAAGCACACATATACCATGGAAACCACGTGTGTGTGTATATGCAAAAGACTTATTCATAATAACATGCAACCATTGTTTCTGTGGGCTTTGAAAGACAAAACAATGAGAACGACAAATACATTTTTTATAGTCTAACTTTGAAAATTGGAATGTGATTATTCAGGTATAAAACTATGAAGCATGATTTGTCTTTGTTGCCTAAGAAAGTGTGGCTTCTAAAACCATTTCAGCAATACAATACACAATTATTACCTCTTACATTATAGCTATTTAGCTGTCTGATCGCCAGTTGGTTACAATGCTGGTTAAAAAAAAAGATCACTCAAAGCAGTTATTATTGGGGTATACAAGTGATGGGTGATGTTTTACATTTGTCAGTGGGAAAAACTCAGTAATAGCCTGGATGAGAATGCCCAGAACAAATATAACTATTTTTGTATGTTTTGCATGAGATATTATGAACATGCTTAACAATTTATTGGACACAGGACGTTTCACCAGGTAATTATATTTTAGAATAACTTTATACATTCTGTGGTAGACCCAGGGAATCATTCTTAGACAGGTGTCCAGGAAGTTCAGCTGGAATCTATAGGTTTTTCTTCATGCACGTTGAAGGTTGTAAAACTGGTTATCAGACCACTTTGTCTCATGTTTAGAGAACATATAGCGAACATATGATGTAACTTGCTTAAGCATTTAAGCTGGATTTATTTAGCCCTTACATCCTAGTGGGGTTTTTTAGGACCCCACTAGGGGTATATGGGGTGCAGACCCCCAGATGGGTCAGTGTTCGTTTTGGGCTTGTGGTAAAGATGGTGTGAAAAAGAATATTCACTGTTAGGAGTCCACTTTGCCTCACTATTATTCAAGAAAAACTAATGATGCTTATAACTTGTATAATGTATTAGGTGCACTTTGTGTTGCTGCTGATGTTGAGAAATGGCACTATTTCGACAACAAAGATGCCGTCTATGTACTTTGTGTTTCCACTACTGCCTTTTCACACTTCCATCCACAAGCCCAAAACGAACACTGACCCATCTGGGGGTCTGCAACCCATATACCCCTAGTGGGGTCCTAAAGAACCCCAAGTGGATGTGAGGGTTAACAATATGAAATTAAATTTATCCATCTAGGGTGCCTCACGCCTCCATGACTGGGGGTTTGAATCCCACTCTGTTTACGTGTGTGTGTGTGTGTGTTAAGGATTATGTATATATTACATTGTGGGCCCTAAATGTCCCCGCAACTTGAGAAAAACCTGTTATTTTGTAGTTGTCAGGGCCATTTTTTTGGTCCCCACACGGGAAAACTCAATTTCATAAAAATTTGTGATTGCAATCAGAAAACTAAAAATGTCAAAAGTCTTGTATTTTGTTTGGTTACTTATGGCTAAGATTAGGGCTGGGTAGGGGTTAAGGTGATCATTGTTAGGATTTGGGTTTTGCACATGGAAATGAATGGAAAGTCCCCACATTGATATGAATACAAATCTATGTGTGTGTGTGTGTGTGTGTGTGTGTGTGTGCGCGTGTGTGTGTGTGGATTACATGTTATCCCTAAGTTGCATTGGTTTTGTCCCACAGTCAAAATACAAGCAATTAGAATAACTGGTGTCATTAGATTGCCCATAATGAATGAATGAATATGTATGTACTATGTACCCTTCTACCCTGTGCAGCCTAGGATAAGTTAATGGGGATTAGAATTTGGAAGAGAGAAGGATACACCTATACACATCTGCAACTTCAGATAAATCTAAAGTTATTTATACCAGTTATGGGTAAAGAAATGTCTTTTCTTTAAATTGCAAAAGCATGCGGTGCTATTGATACAGATGTAGCGATGTCATTAATTATAAGAGTGGAAACTGATGCGTACTAAACGATAACAAAAAAAAGAGTGACAGCATAAGTGAAGAAAAAGAAACAACTGTCTGCCTTAATCATTTTGGTCAGTTATTTTTTTAACTGATGTCTTACGCCTCTTTAACATCCCTTGAAGATGAAAGTGTAAATGTGTTGGCTGCCTACACCTTCCAGCAGGACAGTGAATGCTGCCATTGTATCCCTGCTGGCATTTTTAATGGCTTTGCATACAATCGGTATAATCTGACTGATGGTAAATATTACTGTGATAACAGGGTTATAGACAGAGCTGGCACCAAGGTACTGAGGGATTGCATTTGTTTGATTTGGCCCAAGATCACTATGATGAATAAATATGTAAGAGGTGGGTAGTACAGGTACCAAAAAGGATTTTGTTTCCTTTAACCATACAAAAATTATATTTTAATGTCTGTTGAAATTCATCATCTGTTAATCTTAACAATTTGTGCTACTATACATGAATCAACGTTAGCAGGGTTTTTTGTACATTTTTAATTTAAAGAAAACATCACTTTTGAAATTAAAACATCCGTCTGCACCCAGCCACCTACCTCAGCCTGAGTCTCTGGTCCACACACCTCGATAACAGCCTGCTGATGGTCCTGCTCACACATAGTGATTTGGAGGAGCATAGTGAGCCCGACAAAGTCAATGAGCTTCCTGGTACGTGGATTGCCCTGCCGATGCCAACCCTGAACTGGTTACAGCACTAGGAGGCCAGAGATCTATGGGCAAATCTGGGTGTGGAGGGCAGAATCACGCTGACCATGACCTGAACAAGTTCCCCAGCTTCAGTGAGGAAGGCTCACCTTGAGTTAGAGGAAGCTATGCCAGAGCAGATTTTGCCCAAGACTCCTGGCTCAGCAAGCTCACTATAGTCTTGCCGCACGCTGCTTCTCCAGAGCCCGCTGTGGTCCCACCACACTCTGCTTCTCCAGAGTCCACTGCTTCCTCATGAGATGAGGCCACCCTGCTTGCTGATTTCCCACAGCTCACCACTGATCTGACCCCCAGCTTGCCACAACTCCTCCTGCCATTTCCAGAAGCAAGAGGAAGAAACAAAGGAAGCTAGTAGTGCCCATGGCTGCCACTGTGTCTGATCTGGTGCCTCTAGAGTCCTGCCCAAGAGAAGTGGCTGCCATGCCTCCAGTGTCCAACCCAGGAGGGGCTATTGCCACACCTCCAGTACCTGGCCCAGGAGAGGCTGCTGCTGCACCTCCAGTACCCGGCCTAGGTGAGGCTGCTGTTGTAGTCTCCAGAGCCTGGCCCAGGGGTGCTGCTTCACCCAATCTTCCAAAGTGTGGCCTGGCACTTATCCCAAGCCTGCAAAGTCCGGCCTAGGAGGGGCTGCACCCTCTTCTCCTGAGCCTCTAGAGCCTGACCTATGAGAGGCCGCAGAACATCCTGAGCAGCCAGTGCCTGGCTCAGAAGAAGCTGCCACTCATCCCCAGCCTCCAGAGCTGGAAGTTTATCCCAGGAAACACATGGTACAAGGCTGCTGTGTATGAGGCTATGTTGCCGGTCAGAGTTGGCCATGCTGACCCCTGTCCACCAGCAAAAGTGACTACAATGGGCATATGGGCATCATAACTGGACCATGGAGCAATGGATGAGGGTGGCCTGGTATGATGTGTCATGTTTTCTGTTACATCATGTGGATGGCCGTGCGTGTCATTCACCTGGGGAAGAAATGGCACCAGGATGCACTATGGGGAGAAGACAAACAGGCAGAGGCAATGTGATGCTCTGGGCAATGTCTTTCTGAGAAGCCTTGGGTCCTGGCATTCATGTAGATGTTACTTTGACACATACCACTGACTTAAAAATCATTGCAGACCAAGTACACCCTTTCATGCTGTCATCACCTGGCATACAAATGAAAACAGTTGCTAATGAAATGAACAGCAATTGCTACCAGTTATTGGAATACAAATAATCACATAATCCTTTCCACATTTTAAGTATTTTGGCGGATACAATCAGCACATCTCTAATAATCATATGTAAATGGGAACAAATGAAAATGCTTCAGGCTGCAAACTGCAAATTAGGTTTACATATTTTATATAGTTTCTTTAAGTATTTAGTTTAATTTCAGTAGAACTAGACATACACTATTATAATACATTTCTATGTTATTAGGTATTAGGTGGTAGTATATTAATTGCTATAGATGTTCTGTTAATTTCCTTTTGGATACAGCCAAGTAGAGTGTCTCTCTGTTCTGTAGAGCTCAGCTCAATTATTATATTTGCATAACTAAAGCTGTTAGATAGGCCTTATATGAGAATCACTTGGCATGGTACTTTCACCCCCTGGAGTAAATGATATCAAGATGTCTTTACCATGGGTGTGAGTCATTTCCAAAAAGAACACTCAAAGAACTGATTCCCTGTATAACCAAAGCATCATGGCATGCCATGGAAGACCCAAAATAAAATGTTTGAAGATGGAATCATATTGCAGAATAATTCACATTCACAGTGTATACGTAGCAGCCTAAAAGTAACTTAAGAATATTGTGGTGAATCAATAGTGAAATAATCTAATACGTTGTGTGATTCTTTGGGTACGTCATCTAAACTGGTGTTTTAGGAATAACTCTTAAAATGGATAAATAGCGTATAAAGAGATGGAATAGCAATAAATGTTGTTCTAAGGGTGGAGACTAAGTAGTTCATATATCCCTGCTAAGTGATCTGGGAAAAGCACCATGTTTCTTGTGGAGTCTGCACCATCAGTCAGACCCTCGCATTAAGCACATTACCTCATCAGCCTTTTTGGGTGTATCATAATATATCATTAGCCCATATGTATGATGGGACTGTATTACACCTCCAGAAACAGCGCCTCCAAGGCGCCAATAATCTGGATTGACCGGGTCCAATCCATGATTGTGAAACTAAACCTGTTTTTTCAAGGTTATGGTCCTGAAGGTCATCGAAGCTGAGCTATAAGGGGCCTTTTGTACAAACAACAAAAAAATGAGCTCTGTGTAAGGTGGCTGGTTTATACTTGAATGTAATGTTACCAGCCGGATTCCCTAATTTTAACAATGCATTCTATGCTTCATATTCATATGATGAAGGTGTGTAAACTATGTATTTGTTCAGCTGAAAATGTGTTAATTTTTGTATAAAAATAAGTACTGAACGGATTGTGATTGTAGATCCTTTTAAAAAGGATTTCTCTCGCCTCCTAGGTTGGGTGCTCTGATTCCCACCCAGGCTCGTTCGGTATGTGTGTGTGTGGGTGTGTGTGTGCGTGTGTGTGTATGTATGTATGTGTTTGCAGATTCTCTGTATGTTGCGGTCCAGAGACATGCAGTTTGGTGAAACGGAGCCTCTAAAATAGCATGTGATGCATTCAGTTGGACTGACATCCTACCCAGGATGTTCTGCTTCCTTGTGCCCTATGTTCCTTGGATAGGCACCAGGACCTTGGATGACCCTATACTGGATGATGGGATGGAAGCTGGATGTGCAACTACTAATGATAGAATACAGTTTTGGTTTTATGAATAATGCTCAAAGTGTGTGTTATCCAAAGGCTTGGAGGTAAACTTCATGTACATATAATGCATGCCACAAACGTATTAAAGCAGTGGTTCTCTACAGTAATGACTCAATGACTCTAGAATAGGTAATGTATAGCAAATTCCTACATACCACACAAGAGATTTGAACTTATCACTGTTAAGTTTGTTTTCATAACTTGGATAATATTTTTCATAATGGAAACTTTTATCCTTCACACAGCTTTTGAAATATAAGTGATAGCACTATTTAAAAGGCGGATTTTTCTGATAATGCTTAAGCAACTGTCATGAAAAACACATTATAACAGTGATACAACATATCTGTAATATCAACAGTCTAGCACAAAAGAGAACAATCTTGTCTTTGGATTTCTTTTTTAAATCACTTACGTCATCTCATTAAAACATGAATTATCAGTGTTTGCCCTTGTCGTAGAGGGTGAGAGAATTTGCTTTTCCAGTTCCTATTCAGTCTTTCTTCACTTCCTACCTGTGTAGCAGTCGCTTCTTTTTTTATGAGGTAGATCAGCCAAAGAATACCAGTTAATTTAATGTGCAGCAATATGCTTATTCTTTCTCTGTGCTTGTCAGAGAGTGAATATGAATGGGCACATTTACCTGTGTATGCTTGTCTATGCGAACAATGCAAACAGATAATGTACAAAGTATTTTAGATGTTTATTAAGTACTTTATGAATAAACTTCATCTCTGGAGAAGGATCTGTTTTAAAAATTTAAGAAATAGGTCTTTTATATGAGCAAGAAAGGTATTGGTTCAATAAACAAGCAAGCATTTCCTGACTAATGTTATCCTTTGCTATCACTGACTAACTTACTGGATTTTATCTTAATATCTGAGGTTTGCATACCAGTATGCAATGCCAGTTCAGACAATGTATGGCAGGAGTCTGGTTGTAGTGACTTGAACCTGAATCAAACTGCTATTGAGCAATTGCTAGTGAGTCCTGTCGTCTGCTGTGCAAATCATTTATCGAGTGATTGTGCAAATATGCAGCTAAAGTATGTTGTCAGGTTGGCAAAAGTAACATAAAGACACATTCATTTATATGGCTGTGGGTTAGACATAGAGTTCTCCTTCTCTAATTTCTCATTTTTGTTTAAATATTCAGGAGTATATGTGATATATGAATGTGATATAAAAATAAAGCATAGTTACAAATATCTGTCACAGAAATTACCAGAATGATCTAATATGCAAGATGACACATAATTATGTAATAAATGAGCAGTGTTACTGAAGTAGGAATTGACATGTTTATTCTATAGTGTCACCTTCGAAAAGAGATTTGCCAAAACAACCAGCTATTTTAATAAATTAATGAATTAACTATTTAGTTTTATTTAGCTTTATAAAGAACTGACCAGTATATGGTAATGTCTTCATTTCTATTTTGTAAGTCATTTAACTGGCACTCAAAAAATTGGTTCACATTATTTAAACAATTTCTTTGTTATTGTTATGCCACTTTTCATGTTCATAAGGATATCTTTTGTGAAAGTGATAAGATTAAAAATGTTAGCTTTTATCTTTGCTAGTTTTTATTTTATTACTTGTGTAGCGTACAATACTTGTGAACCACTGGCTTGAAATTATCAAAGTGGATAACAGTTTTTTTTTCCTTTATCAAGCATGGGAAACAGGGTTCTGTTTTCAAAAAATTTACAAGGTTCTTGCACAAATGAAATGTCAATGTTTTGTAAATACCCTCACTTTCCACTTGTTGTCATCTAATCAGATTAGCTTGTGCCGTGACCCACACCTCCATGCCTTTGTATTTATCTCCAGCTGGATAACCTGATAAACTACCCTCAACCATCATGACGGGCTGAAAAGAGGAAATAGATATGTAACACATGTGAGAGACCCCCTGACCTTCATTTTTTGTTCAACATCCGCAAGCGAGATACAACAGAATAGATGAGCATGATCACTCGATATGATCGAGAATAGATGACAGTCACTGAGATGAACAAAGTAGTAAAGGGAGAAAATGATTATTAAAAAGCATCTTAAATGCATTTGGATAAAAGCATAATATATTCTGATGTCACATTTCGAACAGTATTAAGAAATAAGTGGATGCTGTGAATAAATGTTATCTGCATATAGCATACACGTAAGGAATTCATTCAGTATTTTAATACTGCTTACTGAAGTGTGTTCGAGTATGATAATCAAAATGTTTATAGAAATATAGATGCATCAATAAGGATATCTGAAATGTGCTGTATTTAGTACAGAGACCAGGGCAGGTCTTCTGATCTGCGAAAGAAAAGGGTTACAAAATTTTTGTCAAGACAGCCTGATCAAAGGATACGGTCTCTGTGTACCCATGCTGTCATCTTTAATTACTTTCTGTGGAAGTGTCAGGGTGCTGTTTTTCTGCCTGTGATACAGCAACATTTTATGATCCATCAATCACCATGCCCACTCAACAAATTGCCAAGGAACAGCAAAACCTTGATCGGTCAGATAAAAGGATATCAAGTGATAAAAGTTTAAGGATATCAAGTGACAATGCTTGAACATTTATCTCTTTCTTTACAAAAGAACTAGTCTTTACAAAAATATTTGCATTCTTTCTTTTACTTTGATTTTTTGTCTTGTGTGGACAGTGGAAAACTGACATAACAAAAGGTATAAAATTAAATTTGAAAGATAGACAAAAATCACAACCAATGCAATATCATTATTAGTAACTTAATTCATAAAACAGGAGTGATGATAGTGATAGTACTGATGTGTTTTAATAATTATGAGCTCTGATCATTAAAAGTGTTTCAAGTCGAAGTATCTTTCATTGTCGACTTTCGATATATGATGCATGGAGTCATACACCGAGGTGAAATATCATTCTTGTTGGTGCAAATGAAAAGTCAATGAATTAGCTTAACCCTTTGAACGTAATAAATATGTCTAGAAATGATTCAAACCCTAATAGACAGTATGAACTACAGTATCTAATAATTTGCTTTGGGGGATAACAATAGCTGAACTTGATTTTACATGTACTAGACAGAACTGTAGCAGACAAAGTCACTATCATCACTGCAGGAATGTAGCATGGGAGGAAGGGTAATTGCTTTTTTGAGCACCACTTGTCATTAGTAGTTGTTCATCACCTTCTGCCCCTCTGATACTAATAACTGATATTAGTTACAGGGGAAAATGCTTCTGGAATCTAGAGTTGAGATTGTTTTTTTTTTGCCGTTTTTAGACCACTAAGCACCAGGAAGCCCACCAAAGTCATTTTGAGTTCAGGGAAACAAACTTTAAAGTATTTCTTTCATGTTTTGTAGACAGTTTAGCTCTTCCTAAAACTGAGATCATGGATGCTCAATACATCATGAATCCCTCATGGCTCACACATGAGTGTCCTAAGTCCATAGCTGTGTGTCCTTCTGTTCCTGCCACCACCCCCCCCCCCCTTTACGTGACACAACTTCTTTTCTCTACTGCTGAAGAATATCTTACCAAAAATTAAGTAATGTGTTAAAAGTTCCTGATTCAGCTCATTGGTGATAGACCTCTTGAAAGATTGATAATATTTTATAACTGACATATTTTACTGAGTTGCACTAAGCCTTTTTCATAGAGAAAAATCTATAGCTCAGAGTACAGCTCTAGACTATTCACTCAGTATGAACAGTTCTTACAATTAATATCTAATTTTAGGTCCCCAGAGAACTGGTGAGTGGAATGAAGTTGCCAGCCAACGATTACATTTAACCTTTCCATTTGCACCTACCATCTGTTTTAGGTTCATTTAACCATGCTTTGACACAGTCCAACCAGCATAGACAGGCTTTAATCAATGCAACATATAGGATGGATGAAAATTGCAAAATTCTTATTTTACTTTAATTCATACATGTCTTCATCATTTTACATGCAACTTATGGCAAATATTCTATGTATTTTTCAATCATGTTGAGCAGAATTCATTGTGAAAGAAATCAACTGGTTCCAGACGATAAAAATGTGAAAAAAAAACTACAAGGCTTTTAAATTTATCTGTATTCCATGACAGTTGTTTTCTTGGAATAAGTAATGCTTAATACTGTTGAGACAGCTCTTGATTAGGTACGGTGGTATTTTTAAAATAAATTATGTAGTTTTAAATACACATAATGCCAAAAGCATCTTTCTATGACTAATACTAAAATCCTATTGCTCAGATCATCGGGGTGCATAACAAGGACAATGTGTACCTCATATTTTGGACATGTAAATAATCTTCAAAAGGATAACTTCAAGTAGTACTGTGTTGTATGTGTCAAAGTGCTGAGTGTGTGGCAGTTCTGATTTTGCAGATGCTAAAAGCATGTATTCTGTCTAACAGGCCAAATTATTTATTTCAGTTAATTTGTTTGTCACATGTAGAATTTGTATTTTTAGTGGGGTTTCATATGTTGTATTTGCTCATCAAAACAAAAGCTTTGTTAGGAAGAAATTTCAGTATATATTTTATATGCAATACATACAATCTTATCAGTTTATTGATATTTACTGAAGACATGTTATTTGAGTGGGGCGGCAGCTGTTCTGCTCCAGGGACCTGTTATCTTTGGATCACAGTGTGCTACATGTCTGAAAATGTGCTCATAAATCATATTAGTGGTTGCAGTTTTGACTACTTTATCTTACTGAAAAGGTAGTGTAATCAAAGTCCTGAATGTACTGAAGAAGTCTATTAAGCCATTGTTAAGAAACTTGCAGTAATATGACATAAAAAGAAAACTTGAGTAACATACAGAAGACTTCTAGGGTGACCCCATGCAAGATCTCTCTTTCTAGTACTTGGAAACCAAATGCTCCATAAGCTTCTACCAGTACTTCCAAACCTCTAGCTTTTATTCTATTACAAAAGCAAGACTAAACTATTTGAAACTGTGCTGCTCATTGCATTTTGAACTTTGGCACCAGAAATATGGGAACATTAGTTGCCATGACTCCCAGTATGACTGGAAGTGTAGTGCATTGCCATGTCATACTGTTTTAAGTCAAAGCAAATGAATGTTGTCCATGAAAATTCCATCGGCACCAGGATAGAAGGCAATGAAAATAATGTTGAAAATATTTTATTCATGCAAAACCCAAGCCATTTAAGAACATATAATAATGAGAGTAATAATCACAACATTATATTTTGTTATGTGTTGCTGTATTCTTGTGAAATGTCACCATCAAAGAATAACACAGGATGGGGTGCCAACTCATTTTAGGGCAGTCATACCTACTGACACTTTGGCAAGTCCAGTTCACCATAGTATGTCTTTAGCACCCAGCAGAAACCCCACAACGAGAACATGCAACCTCCACATACTGGGAGACAGGGCAGAGACTTGACCTCTGGTCTCCAGAAATATGAGGCAGTTGGGCTAATTATTGAGCTACCCCAAATGGTTGACAAGCTACAATAAAACATACATATGAAATGTAGCAACATGGAACATTTTCACTCCACATTTCATTTAAGTGAAATTTAAGCATTCACATCATACGGCACAGATGTTTTTCCACTGATATTAAAAAGCCATAACATTTGCAATCAACTTAAGCTTTGCATCCCGGTACCTCAGGAAACACTTTCAGATGCATGAGGCAAAAACAGTATAAATATCAGAAATGGATTTTTAATTTTTAAATGTTTTATATTTAGGAGATTATAATTAATGCCCTTCCTGTCTTTCCCTGTTTATGTATTAATTTTATTGGGGATAGTGGACAATGGTTAGCATAGACACTCTGACTGGCCTGCGCTTAAGCAGCCCCATACGCAGCAGGGCTCGATGCCCTGTGTGTGGTGTCACAGTAGTCCCATGACCATCATCAAAATTATCCGAAATTTGGCCAGTATAGCCCTTCCGTTGCTTCATACCAGATGATATAGCGTTCATTCACATTTCACATTGATGTGTCTTAGCTACCCAACATCCTGTCAGTGGTTTGTGGTTTTTCCTTCTTTGATCACTCTCAGTAGGTACTCACCATGGTTGACCTTGAGCACCGCACAAGCCTTGCTGTTTCGGGATGCTCTGACCCACTTCTCTGGCCATAACAATTTGGTTCTTATCATTCACTGTCACTCAGGTCTTCACCCCTGCCCATTTATTTTGCATTCAACATGTCGACTATGAGTACTGAATGTTGGCTTACCATCTAATATATCCCAGACCGTGACATGCCCTGTTTTTAACCAGATAGTCAACATTATTCATGTCATGTGAGGTGGCCATTATATTTTGGCTCAATGGTGTATACACATTTCAATTTATGTAATATACCATATACACTAAACATCTATAAAAATATATAAAGATATATATCAGAAATTGTGAATTGTATTGCGTGTCAGTTACAAAAATAATTGTGTTTTGGTTATGGGGTTTACAGAAAGCATTTGGAATTTTCATCTGCTAAATGTTTGCGTTGTAATTATATAAAGTATTGATCGGGAGAGAAAGTGCGTTTGAATAGGTATTATGATGGATCACAAGATGCACACGTGGAAAAGGGTTTGTGTACACATGTAATGAGACAAAGGGATGGCAGGTCTGTTTCAAGCTGATTTTTATGCTTTTTGTTTCTTCCCCAAACCCATCAATTTATTGCTCTGAACAGATGACATGAATTTGTTAGACATGCACTCAAGACAGTCCCTAAGGAGATCTGAATAGTTGCTAAGCTCCTGGAAAACAGGGGGTGCCTGCTTGGAACCAGGCACACATAGTGCAAAGTCTTAATCAAGTCATCTTATTGTAATTCCTGTTAGTGACTTCCACAAAGACAAAAAAGAACAGGCCCCCAATTCATTGGTTTGATTAATTCTGTCTGGTCTTAAGAGGCACAATAGGTTGCCTGTGGGGCACTTATAATTCCTATCCAGAGCTTTCATGGCATTCGTAAGGACACTTTCCCTGGAGTGGATCTGAGCCCTGGCTTCAGGCTGTGAATTCGCAAAGGGTGGATTTTCATTGGGTGCTCCGCTGCGGCGATTCCTTTGTACTATATTATACAATGAAAGTGTGGCCAAATCGGAGAATAGTATGAGCACAGATTTTAATAGAGACCTATAATATTTCTTTCTGGTTGTAAACAACATGAGTGTTTAGTTTGTGATGTTGTATAGAATCCCTGAATTCAGAGCTAAAATCAAATCATCCAGTTGCTGATTTATTTTGTGTTTAAAAAAATGCCAGACGGAGGCATACATAGGATAAAAATGTAATAATTCGCAATGTCTGTTTTTTTTTTTATTTGAGGCTTATATCTTAAAATATTAAGATCTTTCATGTTATAAAGTGCAATTTCAGTGGTTGTCAGGCTCCTGTTTATAGAGCCATTTGCCAAATAGGTTTTAGATTTTAGATCGATTACGTAGTCGGGAATAACTAGCGTTTCAATCCACCTATTGAGTACCTGCGATTATATGTACGTGGTATATGCAATTAATCACCAAGGTGTGTGAGACAATAAATATGTTATGATATCAACTTCATAATGATGACCCATGTACTCCCCCTTGTGTTAAGTCTACATTAATTTGGCGATTAAACATATAAATATTTATAATTATAAGTTTTAATATTAGTCAATTTCAGACTCATTGTGAGTGAATGTAAAGGGTGAATATGGCCACCCCTATAAAAGCGTGGACACCCCTACCACCACCCCACATGAAAATAAAATGAAAATATGGATTCATTTATTTTCTAAATGGGACCATAAAAGAGTTATGGTGTGACACTGCCACCCCCAAAAGTATAACTGGCCCCTCATGGTCATTATTTTCTGCAGGCACCACTGATCATTGTGTATGGAGTTTGCATGCTGTACTTATGTTTCAGTGGGGTTTGGTGTACGGATGTGGCAATAAGGGAGAAAAACTGTGATCTTGCAAAGGTAAGTAAATTTAATACCAATAAAGAACATTTGGCTTCAATTGTATGTGTATGTACACCAGTCAGTGGTGTGAGCAAAGGTGTGTATGCGTAGTTCTATGGTGTCTGCACAGGACAGCAGCATGAAGAATAAAAAGAACATTACCAAAATATGGGATAATCTGAAGTCAAAGACAACCGGCCGCCTAAACTGCAACCTAAAGGTAAAGGGATGGAAAACCACTTCCACCCCAAGCCTGGTGTCAGCTACACCAGCTCTGCAAAAAAAAAAAAAAAGCCCATGACAGGAGCATTTTAAACCCATAAAACTAACGGCTGACAATAACAGCCAACCAGCCAATTCATTTATTAATTAAATCCAAAATAACCCAAAACCTGATGGGGAACCTAACACATCACCGAGTGCTCCAGGTTCCTCTCACAGTCCAAAATCAGGTGGTTTACTTAGACTGGTATCTTGTGACAATAAGTTACACTTATTGCGATAAGCCTGTGGATCACTTCTGTCCTGCAGAGCTGGATATATTTAATTCTTATGTTACTCCTTCTTCTTTAAGAGAACTATAAGTGAATTCTTTGAATATAGTTTTGATGACACTGGTGGACTGCAATTTCAAGGAGAATTTGTGACATGTAGGTCATGAAATATAAACATGTGATAGCTTGGGTTCAGTTTTTGAAGGTTGATTTTGAAAGGGATTTCACAATGACCTACATACCAATACACATATATAATTTCACTTTTGGATTTAAGAAAGCCAAGGTGCCATTCATATCCTTCCATGGCCTTCATAAAAATTGATCTTGGACAAGTATAAATTTGACAAAGATGCCCACATATCAAACAATATTGTAAGTGTTCCACTAAAGGTTCGCATTTTTATATTGGAAATGTGCATTAAGAAATAATTTCCCTATTTTGACATTGCTCCAATATCCTGTCTTAAAAATGCTGCAGCATCAGCTTTCATGAGATTTTAAGACGTACATTTACCCTTTACAAAGGTCAGACGAATCCATTCATCACTGAGGAAATTACTTGCTTGTGTATTGTTAGGGTTATGTGCTGTTAGACCTCTGTGAATAAAAAATATGCTATCAGTAATATTGTGAGTAGCCAGAGTGATTGCAAGTTCAAGGGCTTTATTGATCGTTTGCTTAGTGTTAATCTAAGTTTCCTTTTTTTCTTTTTTTAAACCCTATCGGTAATTAAATAAGTGAAGAATTTTGCAACACAAATGCTTGACTTTTTCCTTGCTCCTTAGCTGCAAGTACTGCCCTTGGCTTTTACAAATCTCTTTCCTTAGCAAAGTAAAAATCAACTAGGGTAACAAGGACAACAAAATAAACAGGGTAACATATAAACATTAATTGTTCTGTAATATTGTATTATCATGTAGATTCAATTTACATACATAAACACATGTAAAATTCTAGGAACAGATGTAATACTAACTGATACATTAAGGATGCAACACGCAAAATAAATTGAGAAAAATACTGTAAATACATTCATCTTACTTAACTCTTGACCTAGTACATGATCATTGTAAGCCTGGAGCCTATCCCAGGAGGAATATGGCACAAGCAAAGGAGCAAAGAAAATTACTCAGTAAAATGTAATAGAGACATCAGTTATCTCTTCCTATGATTATAAAATACAAAGGTAGCCTAATTGATGTCTCCAAATTCCAAATTGCCTGTTTTGTGCGTGTGTGTGTGTGTGCCATGCTATGAACCGTCATCCTATCCAGGTGGCACCCCTGCTGTGTGCCACATGCTGCCTGCCCTAGGCAATTAGAAAATGTACATTACGGTCTTTGAAATTTACTGTGGCTACTCAATAACAAAATATGAGCATCACTGTGTTGTGTAGAGAAAACTCTCTCCAGCAAGAGTTCATTATCTCCCAGTCCACTCTATAGTAAAAACTATCCTCAGGTGAGAGTGAGTATTATATGGGAAGCTCTTCATAGTTCTCAGATAGCATTATAATTAGAGACTGCAACCTGCGGGAAGGCGGGGCTGGACATCCAACCCAGCCCTTTTGTAATGTGAAAAGCCACACCTATGTTCAGCACATCTTCAAGCAAAAGCAGAAGTGTGAGCTGAAGCGAACTCACCAAACTATGGCATTTAATTAGTCTATAGACCCATGCACAAAAAAAAAACCGCATGTGTATGTGACAGAAGCGCACAGAACAGCATCCATGAGCGGGAAACCATCCTTGTGAGAGCGTATTTCTGCTCCGCGCAGACAAATGGGGATAATAATAAATAACTTATAAATAAGTTATTAGTTTATGTATTTACTATACTGTACTTTTTAATCATCATATTAGAGTGTACTTTTTTCACTTAATAAAAAGGAAAAAGTTTACTGTAAAACAATATGCTATGCCACTCAGTGTGTAAGTGGAGTCCATGGTTCAAATTACAGGGGAGCTAAGGGGAGCTCGGTTAGCCCTAACCCCTAACCCCTACCTAACCCTAACCTTAACCATGAGTAACCGAACAATATACAAGAATTTTGGCATTTCATTGGTCGCAAAATGCATTTTGAATGAACAGCATGATTGACAGGCTGGTGAGGTGATGTATGGTAGGTCGGGTTGGATATGGGCTGGGTTGGATATTCAACCCCACCTTCTCGCAGGTCACAGCGAGACAAACTTGGAGTAACTTGGTAATTTATTGTTGAGTGGGTCTGTTTTTATTCTTATCAGGTTATGCCTAATTGAGCTCACCACATATACCAATCATTGTATTATAAACAAATGGTTTGTGTTAATTAACAACAGTTTGAATTTATGGAGAGGGATTTAGAATAACTTTGAGAAATGCTTGATATTCATTTAAAATCCCATTGAACCAATTCTTTTTTCTTACATACCATCTCCATTTCACAATGTGAACCAAAGGTCACTACCCTAATGAGTGCTGGTAGGAGGTGACCATTGATGCTACCACCACTGACTGTGACAAAGCAAAAGCAAAAAGTCCTCAAATGCCCTTCGTTCCTTAACTAAACAAAGCCAGCCTAGTTTACGTACTGCGATGACTTTCTAGTCTCAATAACGGTGTTCATATGCAAGTGTGTATCCGTGCTAACAAATTAGCAGAAGAGTTTCAATGCACTACATTGTAGAATGTTGTTCAGCAAGTAAACGCATTTACTTGCTAGTAAGACATTAACTAACAAAGCATAATATTATCACATAATATGATGGTTCACTCCTACATAGGTATCACAGCATGTTTTAATCAATCAATGTTTAGTTTTCTATATCAAGGTAAATACATTCTGTTGTAGCATAGTTATTTCGAACCATACGTGTTGAGATGCACATTGCATAGCAGCATCTACAACAGGTAAAATAAGTACTGAACACGTCACCAATTTTCTAAGTAAATATATTTCTAAATGTGCTATTGACATGAAATTCTAACCAGATGTCGGTACCAACCCGTCTAATCCACACATGAAGTCAAATCATAGGTGTCCATACATTAAGTTATGTGTAATTAAATGGAATGACACACAGAAAAAGTATTGAACACATGAAGAAAGGAAGATGCAAAAAGGCATGGAAAGTCATAACAACAGCTGAAATCTATTAGTAATTAGAAAGCAATCCTGCCACTTAGTGCAAATTAATATCAGCTGGTTCAGTCTCAACTGATGGCCTAAGGTGTCTCATTACCAAGGTGTCACACAAGAAACATCTCATGATGGGTAAAACCAAAGAGCTCTCGCAAGACCTTCGTAATCTTATTGTTGCAAAGCGTACTGATGGCATTAGTTACAGAAGAATTTCTAAACTACTGAAGGTTCCAATGAGCATTGTTGGGGACATAATCCTGAAGTGGAAAGAACATCATTTCACCATAAACCGGCCACGACCAGGTGCTCCCTGCAAGATTTCAGACAGAGGAGTGAAAAGACTTATCAGAACAGTTGTCCAAGAGCCAAGGACCAATTGTGGAGAGCTTCAGAAAGGTCTGGAATTAGCAGGTACAATTGTTTCAAAGAAAACAATAAGTAATGCACTCAACCGCCATGGCCTGTATGCATGCTCACCATGCAAGACTCTATTGCTGGAGAAAAAGCATGTGGAAATGCGTTTAAAGTTTGCTGAACAACATTTAGACAAGCCTGTGAAATACTGGGAAAATATAGCATGGTCAGATAAAGACCAAAATTGAACTCTTTGGATACCATAATACACACCATGTTTGGAGGTCATAAGGCACTGCATATCAGGTTGGAACATCATAATGTAGGGCTGTTTTTCAGCATACGGCACTGGCACGCTTCATATAATTAAAGGAAGGATGAATGGAGAAATGTACCGAGACATTTTTGATAAAAATCTGCTGCTATCTACTAGGATGGTGAAGATGAAACCGGGGTGGATGTTTCAGCAAGACAATGATCCCAAGCACACAGCCAAGGAAACTCAATTAGTTTCAGAGAAAGAAAATAAAGCTGCTAGAATGGCCCAGCCAATGACCTGACCTGAATCCTATCAAAAATCTATGGAAAGAACTAAAGCTCAGAGTTCATAGAAGAGGACTCTGGAAGCTTCAGGATTTGAAGACTCTTTGTGTGTAAGAATGGGTCAAAATCACACCTGAGCAATGCATGTGACTAATTTCTCAATACAGGAGGCGTCTTGAAGCTGTCATCACCAACAAAGGCTTTTGTACGAAGTATTAAATAAATTTCAGTAAGTGTGTTCAATACTTTTTCCCTGTGTCATTCCATTTTATTACACATAACTTAATGTATGGAGGTCTGTGGTTTGATTTCTTTGCATGGATTCTTTGTGGATTGGACGGGTTGTTACCGACATCTGGTGAGAATTTCATGTCAATAGCAAATTTAGAAATATATTTACTTAAAAAATTGGTGACGTGTTCAACACTTATTTTACCCGGTGTATTGATTTTTTTTTTTTCATTCTCCTTTCTCCAACCAAAGTTTGTGGTGCCACATGGGTATACAGTGGGCAAGACATTCTGCATAACACCATCTCAGCATTCTGCTTCACAAATCCTTGGCAACACAATACTTTAGTTTGTTTCTCTTTTGATACTGCCTTCAATTATACCCACAGTTGGACACCACATAACAACATGATGACTGAATAGGCACATAACAAATATTACTTGATAAATAACATGATTATGTATACTGATATGGGGCACTGGTTGTAAAGTTACTAGCCACTTTTTCAGCTTTTAGTGCATTTAGCTAGAAATAAAGTGTTAGAATGTAAATGTTAACTGTAAATATATATAAATGTTTAATCTAAATGTTAAATGTAAATATAAAAATAAATGTTGAAAAGACTAACAATTAGAAGGGTTTACCTTAATTTAACAATGGCACTATACCACATCACACCGAAATGCAATGGACATCTTTGCTCTGCTATATCGGCTCATTTTCATTTCAGAGAAGTACATGCTGAAATCGTGCCAACACGAAATGTAATCACTGTCCAATCACAGCTCGCTAGCAAGCAGGGGACATGGTCGCGGAAAACTGGTCGGGATAAACGCGTAAGATTTAATCAATGAGGCGACAGCCACTAAACATCAGGCTACGTCCTCCATTCAGATTGTCTTTCAGAGCCGTATTTAAGCAAGAAATACCCTCTCTGCTCCAGTACGTAGAAGCTAACGCTGTGAGCGAGGATTTTAACAATCGTTTAAGATCTAATCAGTCCATGAGGCGGCGGCCACTACAGGACAGGGCACGGCCACAGCCACTACTAGCTGTGCCCCTGTTAATTGGCTACTGCCTCACTTCAGAATGTCTTTAGGGCGCATTTCCACTGCACCTGGTACCGTACTTTTGGTATGGTAGTTTCCCTGTTCCATTGACTTTCGGTCAATTACCAGTCCCTAAAGTGCCAAACCACCTTTGGCATTTTTTTGGTACTTAGGTACATCGCGTCGATTGTTTTCCCCCGCGTGCCAATGTTATGTTTGCAATGTTATGCACGAAATCCGTTCCATAGTGCAGCGCAAACACCTGCCAAAGCCACACGTTCGATCGCCTTTACAGGAGCGGAACTCGCCGCGTCGTCCTCCATCACTGCAGCCGCTTAGCGCCTATTTCCAATCAAACAAGTCAGATAGGTTTTCAACATTTAGAGTCTGCATTTAACATTTATAATTATATTTACATTTAACATTTAGATTAAACACACACATACATATATATATTTACATTCAACATTTATATTTAACATTTATATTAAACATTTATATATATATATATATATATATATATATATATATATGCATTTTAACACTTTATTTCTAGCTAAATGTAATAAAAGTGCACTAAAAGCTGAAAAAATTTTAAGTAGAAAAGTGCTTTACAAACGATGCCCCATATACATAATACTACTATTATTGCATAGTATTACACTGTTTTCTGTCGAAATTAGCTGCTGTTACATACAAATGATAATTTGTCAATTGTTCTTTTACCTTCAATTTTTTACAGAATTTTTTTTGTAGGTACATGTTAAATAAAGGAATAAAATAAAGGAATAAAGGAATAAAGTATGTAAAACAACTCAGACAAACTGGTTGTGTTTAACTGATGAAATGTGAGAGAGCAACACAAACTACTTACTCAACAGCAGCAGACAAGTTCTGAGAATTCTCTTTATCTTTCACCAGTGTTTTAATTGAGAATTGTTGTCCCAAATTTGAAAGTTTTTTTTTTTTTACATTTCAATTTGGAGTTAACAAAGTTGCACTCTTAAAACAATAACCACACAAACACCTGAGAGGGGCTAAACACACAAAAGGAAGCATCTGTCAGCACCATCCTGCCAGATTCACACTTAACAACCAAGGTAGGTAAAAACAACAAGGACTACGAAGACAAAAACAGCCAAGAGTTCCCTCAGAGGACACACATTTTAAAAAAAAAAAAAAACAGAAGTCCTGCATTCACCACCCAACCCTGTGATCGAATTACTGACAACCCTTCTGAATTCCTGGGAGGGAGTTGCTCATCTTGATCTGGGACATCATCCTTCTCAAGCTAGGTCCGTGGGATCCTAGCAGAGAGGTACTGGACTATTGTATGTTGTTTCAAAACACCATTGCACTTCAGATGAGGAAATTGTAAAACCGGCAATAAAGAGACCCCACAGGGATACATTAAAGGAACAGGTGTGTTTTGTTGTAATTCATTTTAAGAAAATCTGGACATGAATTACATAAATATGCTGGAAAAAATACTGTGTTAAAATGTGTGTGTTAAAATACAGGTACAGACTTTAAAAAATTAACAGTACCCAAAAAATATGGAATATAATTTTTGTTTTCTGATTATGTACAGTTTGCATTTTGGTATATTCTTTGTACATTTTTTATCATTTGAATAAAAATACCCACTTGTAGATTGTAAGAAACATTATTGATAAAGCTTTCAAAAGGCATAAAAACGTAAAGGAAAGTGTGTATCCATCCAACTAGCATTACTACTCATCTACTATAATCAGCGGGAGCTTTGCCATATCACTCTTGAGTCACCCTTGATGTTCTTTCTCTCACTTGATCCATAGTTTCATAAGTGCACAAAATTGTAAGTCACCTTGAAAATCATTAAGCAGTTTGCTCTCCAGGAATCACTATATCATTTCTGGGCATGGCATATAGGTGATACGCAAACAGTGCAGGTCGGAGGACTTCCAACATTTCCTATAGGGCTACATCTAACATCATCACGCTGGACAATGGGTTCACTGTACAGCAAGGGTAAGGTGTGTGACATATTCCTAACAATCAGGTTCATTTACATTTTCCTCATGTGTATTTTCAGTGAAGTCTTTTTCAGCATGGCTGGAAGGCAGTGCTGGACAATACAGACTTTTGGTCAAGCCAGGGCAGTCAGGCATTGGCCGGTGTAATAAAGCGTAATTGAAATGAAGTGATAAAAGTAACTGCAAGGTCAGATGTTGTGCATGGTGCCTAAACAAAGGTCACAGTGAATGACCACTCATTGTTAATGCCTGCTAATTTGAACGAGTCACTCGATTTGCTAGAGAAGTTTTGCTGACCTCCGAACAGCTAGTTTCCTAGTACACCATGCTTTATTATCATTTAATAAAAATGATAAACTAAGTTTAAGTCTTGAGAATGGCTGCTAATCAATGAAAACCATAATTCACCACACTATTAAAAACATAGGTGTTGCAGGTCACAGCATAAAGAGAACTTCCAATTAAAGTAAAGATACACCAAATAAATAACCCTTACTAAAAATGATTAGATTTTCTGATATTTCTATGTGTGATTGATTAATATATTATTTTGATTTGAATTAATGTTAATAAAAAGTAACAGACAGGCTACACACAATCAAATGACTAATTACTATAATTTTACATGATACAAATATTAAAATTAATGATGAAGGAAAAAGAAGTATTATTCAAAAAGGTTCGAAGAATTTATATTCTAGTGATTTGAGGAGATGGCCTTATTTCACCATTCCACAATCAGCTGAAACATGTCGTGAATTTCCTAGAGACTTGGGCAAGGGGAACAATGTTGAGCATAAACACCTGACTATTAAATAACACAGCACCAATAAAATATTCATTTTTTATTAGCTTTAGTGCATCTGTAAAGAAAGCACTGAAATAGTGTAAGCACAACAATTGTAATATAATAATCAACAATTGTGCTTGCAGTTCACTTGTAATGCCTTAACTTTAAAAGAACCCATACCCTAAATAACATATTAGAAGTAATGACATTTTGAAGGGTCACCATTGTTTCTATTGTTATGTGTTGGCAAAAAGGCTAGGAGGTCATAAACAAGGAGAACACATGTTGATCAGACTGACCTGCTGGCCACCTCATCAGATGGAGGAGCTTGTGTGGTTTGATGATAACTCCTGGCCTTGAAAATAGTTGTACTCTTCATTGATATGCATGTTAAGCAGCAAGCAAGCAAGCAACTGCACTAACTAACAGCTTTCTAGTATGCATCTAGTACATCCGTTCCAGTCCGTTTATAAGCATGAGTTGTTGGTAAGTCAGATGTTCTTAACCCAGGGACTGCCTATAACCCATATTTATATCGTAACAGGTGATATGAATTACATAAAGGAAAATGTCAGCAATGTATATCATGATCCACAGTTTCAAATGAGGACTAAAATTAGATATATGAATACACTCACACACATATTAAAAATGTGAGTGTGTGATAATAATGTTATTTAAAATAAGTACCCTAAAAAGTGTTAGTCTTTGTATACACACATGTCACATAACTGTTTTGCATCAGAATTTACTGACTGATTTTTTTAGATCAATACTGGTGTCACAACATGCTCAGAAAAGTAGTTTCTTAATGAAGAAATGAACTTAAATGATTAATTTGAGAGCACCATAGAACTGTAAAATGACTTAATTATCTTAGAACATTATAGATGAAAACTTGATCAGTACCCTGGTGGTGGAAAATTAAATGCCGTCAAGATAATCAAATCAAGAGCATGCTAATGCATAACAGCAGGAACAATTTGTCAGGGGTTTGATTATGTAGAAAAGCTAAAGCTAAAATCATTGTACAACTGATGAGGGTGATATAAAGTACAATTTAAAGCTGATATTCTTATAGCATACATCTGGCTGAGAATGAGTCAAATGCATAAAGGACAATTTCACTTTCAAGAAACGGAATACTTGAACAAATATTTGTTTTGACAACATATAAATATAACTTCTAAATGGCAAGTTATTAACAAAAAATGATGCAAAATAGCAATAATATTATAAAGACATGTATTTGTTACACATTTTATTCACATTATCAGCCTTAAATCTGGACAATTTAAACAATAGATTGCCATCTTCTGTATGTTTAGAAAACAATATTATGCTTCTGGTAGGGCTACATTTTCAATAAATAATAAATACATCTCTGAGATGCATCATAATGTAAATGAGAATACAGATCAGGCATTCGTGAACAAGCAAACAAATGAAAGTACATCTGTCACTGGGGACCGGAAAATGAAAAAGACAACCAATTTACAGGGTGAACAAAGTTCATATGGTTACAACACATAATGTCCTGCAGCAGACAATAGAACGAGCACGCCCCTTGTGGTCTGTATTCAGGCTCTAGTCATTTGGTATGAAAAAGGAAAAAAGGGAAACATCCCAGTTGCGGCCCAGCTCCCAGCAGGCCATTGTTGTCTCACAGCAAGGGGCTTCTTCACGATGGCAGGAGCATGGCACTTGGCGATTTGCATTTCTGACTCTGGGAGGTCGATGTGCAAGGGGGATTCCCCCAACTGTCGTAATATATAGCAGATGGACACACTTTAATCAGGCCACATCCGAGAGAAATGCATTGTTTACGTGCTAGGCCACCCTTAAGGTTCTGCCACACCTTATTCCTAAGGCATGATCCAGCTGCTGCAATGCAGCACATAGCAACATATAATTAGGTTAGCAGTTTGTAATAGTATTTGGAAAAGTTCCAAATAAAATTTTATTATTTTATTTGACAACAAAATCTTTTTGATGCATGCAAGGCATGGGATGACGATGACTGAAGTTATTTTTTATACATACTGTTTAATACAGCAGTGAAACAGCTTCGCTATATGTTCATTAATGTTAGCTCACTTTCAGTACAGTAACATTTGGCTGCAATTAGATATAGCAGCAGTTCACATTGGTATGAGGGGGATTATATCAAATTGGAATGAATGCTTTTTGGTTGTGTTTACATCACCAAGCATTTACAGAACAGATGGCCACTGGCCCAGACAAGTTTGATTAGCTGACATCCAGTAGGGCTGTTATGGGCACTGTGGTATTTGGACATTGATAAATGCCTATCTTTGTGTGAAACAACTAAGGTAAGGCCACTGCCCTTTGATGAACCAGAAAATTGAATGATGACTGTTGCTCTCTATCAACATGGCTGGTTAGAATACTGTTGCTTCTTCCCAAAGGTTAATTAGACTTGAACCCAGAAAATCAAGAGGTTAAACAGGGTCATTCCGACAGCAGGGCCTTTTACGGCCCTTTGAAAAAGCCAGTGATAAGATTTTTCTTGTTCATCTTGTTGATACTGATGGTCCAAATGTATATCTGTTGCAGCTTTCGGATTTCTGTTCTTTTGAGTTGTCTCTGGTCCCTTACCAATTCTCTATAGAGGGGATGTAACCTATAGTAGACTACTCTCCCTAAACCGCTGGTTAGAGACTTGGTGTGCTGCTCAAAATATTGCCTTTGTGAATAATTGGGACCTTTTTTGGGAACGGCCTGGCTTTTATAAATGGGATAGTCTTCATCCAAATTGGAGGGGATCATTTATGTTATCCCAAAAAATGGCGAGTAAAATACCTGCATAACCGAGAGCACCACCCAGGCCTCAGTCTTGCAATCTTAAATCGAAGGCTGTTTACTCGCCGACTGTTAGATCATGTCTGGCTTTGACCCAGGTGCTCCAAAACGTGGCATCCCCTAACTATTTAGAGTTAGAGTTGAGTGAGCCTAGAAGGAATATAGTAAGTATTATTAGACCAAGACTTAGACCTAAACGTTCTACTGGGGGCGCCTGTGCAGATAACGTAATGTCAATCCCACTAATAAGATTAAATGAGCCGCAACATAAACACAAACCCATCATGAAATCTACACTATTGAACACCTGCTCTTTAGGACGTAAATCACTTCTTGTTAGTGACATGGTTCTTGACACCGGTGCAAACCTGTGCTTTTTAACAGAAACCTGGCTCAGACCCAGAGATATCATTCCTCTTGTTGAAGCCTCACCTTATGGCTTTAGTTTTGTACGGAAACCAAGTGGCTCAGGGCATGGAGCTATTTTTTTCTCACTGTTAAAAATTGAAACCAAAACTATAAAAGACTTTACAACATTTGAATCAATGCTAATTCACATGGTAAACGACCCACCCATTTATATCCTTATAGTGCACAGACCACCAGAATCGTACACTTCATTTCTGAATGAATTCGGGGAACTTCTCTCTGACTTGATTATCAACTTAGAGAATATTTTAATACTTGTAGACTTCAATATACATGTGGACACAGAGACTGATGCCTTCAGAAAAAGTTTCCTGTCCCTCCTGGACTCTGTTGAATGTTACCAACACGTATCAGGACCAACACATGTTTACAATCATACACTAGACTTGATTATCACTCACAGAGTTTATGTCCATCATGTATCTGTCTGTCCATTGAATAAGTCCTTTTCTGACCATTTTCTAATCACTTTCACGATTGAGCCTCCCTCTTTGACTATAGCAGAGAAGATTATTACGACATGTCACCTAAATGATATAAACTCCCGACGATTTATTAATGCAGTAAGTATGTGAACTTCATGTCTCGTTCAAATGTCAACAAAGTCACCCATGACTTTAGTACAGTAGTCAGTCAGATTTTAGACGAAACAGCACCTTTGAAAAATAAAGTGGTAAAAACCACCAGACACTCCCCATGGTTTAATGATCACACACTCTTAACACACACTCTTACAAACAGGAGTGCCGCAGATTGGGGCGCAAATGGAAATCCACGAGTTTAGATGTGTTCAAGTTAACATGGTCTGACAGCCTGCAGCAATACAAGCAAGCCCTTTAGAGGGCAAGTTCAGCCTATTACTCCAATCTTATTGATCGCAACAGAAATAACCCTCACTACCTTTTTAAAACAATAGCTCATTTAACAAATAAGGCTGAACTTCTGCCACCGAGTGATTTCAGTAGTGAACATTTTATGAACTACTTTATTGATAAAATTACAAACATTAGGCTTCAAACATGTTGAAATGGCCCAAAATTAACTCCAGTGCATTCAGAATGTGAACACACCCTTAATGTCTTTGAATTAATTGAATAAGAAGAGTTAAGAACTATTATAAATAAGACCAAACCGACTATTTGTCCACTGGACCCCATCCCCACTCATCTTCTTAAAGAATCCCTAGAAGTTCAGGCAAGACCTATAACTGCCATAATGAATCCGTCCCTGTCTGCAGGTGATGTGCCTGAACAATTTAAGGTAGCAGTAATCAGACCACTACTGAAAAAACCAAGTTTGGATCAACAGGAGCTCAGTAATTACAGACAGATTTCTAATGTACCATTTTTATCAAAAGATCTGGAGACGATAGTGGCTGTTCAACTTCAGTCATACTTGAAGACACACAATATACTGGATAGTTTCCAGTCGGGCTTCCGTCCAGGACACAGCACTGAAACTGCCTTAACTAAAGTTTTAAATGACATAACAATGGCAACTGATGCTGGCAGTGCAACTATACTAATGCTTCTGGACCTTAGTGCAGCCTTTGATACGGTTGACCATTTCACCCTATTACAAAGACTCAAATCTGAGGTCGGGTTGTGTGGAATGGTGTGGAAGTGGTTTAAATCGTATTTGACTAATCGTTATCAATATATTCAGGAGTCAAAAAACTATACACCGTCATCTATGTCATTAGTCAAATATGGAGTGCCACAGGGATCAGTGCTTGGTCCTTTACTGTTTTCTCTCTACATGCTGCCATTAGGTAAACCGATGAGAAAAAATAATGTTAATTATCATTCCAACACGCAAATATACATGTCGTTCACACCTATTGTCACTCTAGCTAAGTGCGTCAGTGAAGTCAAAACCTAGGTGGCTGAAAACTTCTTATTATTAAATGCTCAGAAAACTGACATTTTGTTGTTTGGTGGCAAGTCCATAGATAGTAATGCTATAATGTCTGCACTCCAGTCCAGAGGGTTGAACTTTTCTCTCAGCAACTTAGCCAGTAATCTAGTTGTCATCTTAGATACAAGCCTCTCATTCAAATCGCATGTGGATGCAGTATCGAAGGTATGCTTCCTACAGCTACGCAACATCGCCAAACTACAACGATTTCTCACTGTTAAAAATTGAAACCAAAAGTATGAAAGAATTTACAACATTTGAATCAATGCTAATTCACATGGTAAACGACACACCAATTTATATCCTTATAGTGTACAGACTGCCAGGATCATACACTTCATTTCTGACTGAATTCAGGGAACTTCTCTCTGACTGGGTTATCAACTTAGAGAATATTGTGTTCAAGACACAGAGAAATTGATGCATGCCTTTGTATACAGTACGTTAGACTACAGCTCTGCTCTGTTATCCAGGAGCACACAATGCACATTAAACACCTTGCAGCACATTCAAAATGCTGCGGCTCGAATCATCACCAGGAACAGAAAGTTTGAACACATAACCTTTGTTCTTAGTTCCCTGCATTGGCTTCCTGTTAGGTTCAGGACTGACCTCAAAGTTCTCCTACTTACATATAACGCACTTAAAGGTCTAGCACCTGCCTACCTGACAGAGTTACTTGAAGTTCACAAGCTGCATCGTCCACTCAGATCGCAGAATGCAGGCTTCTTTGTCGTTCCACATATAAATAAAGTGACAGTTCGCAGTAAAGCATTCTGCTACAGGGCCCCTATATTGTGGAATAGTTTACCAAGCTATGTTCGGGATGCCGACTTGGTCTCAGTCTTTAAATCTTGACTGAAAACCTATTATTTCAGTTTAGCTTACCTACAACTTAAGTTATAACAAACCTTAACTATGGGTGCTGGTGCTGCTGTACATGCCATTTTTATCTTCTATGCTTGTCCATTAATGTGTCAATGCATGTTCTGATCACTCATGCTCTCTGCCTTCCTATATGTCCGGGTGGTGCCCGAGGAGGGCACCATCTGAGCTGGAGTCCTGGTTCGGTCCCATGGATGGGTTACATCATGGATGTGACTTATGAACTGTAACATCATGGGTGCAGCCTCCAGTCTGCCACCACACACAGGCCAGCGTGGAGAACAAACTCATTGTTGGACTTTGGCATGACCATAATCACAGCTTGCACCTAGCTTTTAGCAAGCAAGCCCACTCTTGTCTATGCAATAATGTCAGAATGCCCACGGGGGTTGGGCAGCCAGCTGACCTTGGACCCCCAGAGGTTTCTTTTCTTCTTACTTGGGAGTTTTTGGTTATTCTCCTCTGTTGTCATCTGGCCTTCCTTCTTTCTTTAGTTAAATTCTTTGTCTTTGTATTCCCTCAAACATCATGTAAAGCGCTTTGGGGCAACGTTGTGAAAGGTGCTATATAAAAATAAATTGAATTGAATTTTATGATTGACTGTTGAATAATATTAGCCCAGCTGATATTAGGGGGATACAGTGACATTTCCCATCAAGCTCTGAAGTGACTGATTGTGTATTCCCATCTTGATAGGTTTGGATAGACACTGTCAACTTTCAGCGGTTTTGAAACATCCTTGGACATTTTGTTACTATAATTTAAGCCTGTTTCCTATGAAAATTGCCCACATCAGTCTACTATAGCAAACTGTACAGAAATTATTTGAATCACAAATATCATATGACAGTCAACAGTTTATGAATGTGTCATTTAAAAAAAAAACTTAAGGCAAAGTTTTGACCACTGGTTTGATGTATCTATCCATTTATCTACATGTTTTCAATAACCACATATCTAGTTTAATGGGTGGGTGCACAAATTTTATTTCTATATTATTGTATTATTTGTACCATTCAATTCCTTTTATTTCTCAATGTTTTATTTGTACTACAACAATTATAGACTGCATAGAGGAACCTATGATCCAAAAAAGGAACAAGATCCAGATTATGATTCAATCAGTTTTGAGTTCCGTATCAATACTAAATATGAATTGTAGGACAGTGTAATAAAATAAAGCATAATACTATGTAACACAAATTTTGTTCCTGGACAATACATGTTATTTCTTAATTGTTTATGTTGTAAAAGTATAGAAAATG
>JAAGVU020000113.1:11793317-11803736 GCA_011763525.2 Mormyrus iriodes | reverse complement strand
CAGGCTAAAACCCTGGGTTCCTTTAAATCAGAGCTAGATAAGATTTTAACAACTCTGAGTTATCAGTTAAGTTCTCCCCAAACAAGCTTGATGGGCCGAATGGCCTCCTCTTGTTTGTACATTTCTTATGTTCTTAAGTTCTTATGTGCCTGATCAATTTAAAGTGGCAGTTTTCAGACCACTACTGAAAAAACCAAGTTTGGATTAACAGGAGCTCAGTAATTACAGACCGGTCTCTAATGTGCCATTTTTGTCAAAAGATTTGGAGAAGATAGTGGCTGCTCAACTTCAGTCATACTTGAAGACACACAATATACTGGATAGTTTCCAGTCGGGCTTCCATCCAGGACACAGCACTGAAACTGCCTTAACTAAAATCATAAATGACATAACAATGGCAACTGATGCTGGCAGCGCAACTGTGCTAATGCTTCTGGACCTTAGTGCAGCCTTTGATACGGTTGACCATTTCACCCTATTACAAAGACTCAAATCTGAGGTTGGGTTGTGTTGAATGGAGTGAAAGTGGTTTAAATCGTATTTGACTAATCGCTATCAATATATTCAGGAGTCAAAAAATTATACACCGTCATCTATGTCATTAGTCAAATAAGGAGTGCCACAGGGATCAGTGCTTGGTCCTTTATTGTTTTCTCTCTACATGCTGCCATTAGATAAAATGGGAATGAATGAGAAAATGAGAAAAAATAATGTTAATTATCATTCCGACACCCAAATATTCATTTCGGTTATGCCTAATGGCTCTGCACCTATTTGTCACTCTAGCTAAGTGCTTAGATGAAGTCAAGACCTGGTTTGCTGAAAACTAAGTTAAAATAAAACTAAATGCTCAGAAAACTGATGTTCTGTTGTTTGGTGGCAAGTCCATGGATAGGAATACTATAATGTCTACACTCTACTCCAGAGGGCTGAACTTTTCCCTTAGCAACTCAGCCCGTAATCTAGGTGTCATCTTACATACAAGCCTTACATTCAAATCGTATGTGGATGCAGTATTGAAGGTATGCTTCCTACAGCTACGCAATTACAATGATTTCGTACTATTCAAGACACAGAGAAATTGCCTTTGTATTCAGTAGGTTAGACTACTGTAATGCTCTGTTATCCGGGAGGACACACTGCACATTAAACACCTTGCAGCGTATTGAAAATGCTGCAGCTCGAATCACCACCAGGAGCAGGAAGTTTGAACACATAACCCCTGTTCTTAGTTCCCTGCAATGGCTTCCTGACTGACTTCAAAGTTCTCCTACTTACATATAAGGCACTTAAAGGTCTCGCACCTGCCTACCTGACAGAGTTACTTAAGGTTTACAATCCATGTCGTCCACTCAGATCACAGAATGCAGGTTTCCTTGTTGTTCCACATACAAATATAGTGACAGTTGGCAGTAAAGCATTCTGCTACAGGGCCCCTATATTGTGGAATGGTTTACCAAGCTATGTTCGGCATGCTGAATCGGTCTCAGTCTTTAAATCTTGACTGAAGACCTATTACTTCACTTTAGCTTACCCACAACTTAACTTATAAAATACTGTAACTATGGCTGCTGGTGCTGCTGTACAGGGCATTTTTATCTACTATACTTGTCCATTAATGTGTTAATGCATGTTCTGATCACTCATGCTCTCTGCCTTCCCACATGTCCAGGTGGTGCCCGGGGAGGGCACCATCTGAGCTGGAGTCTTTGTTCGGTCCCATGGATTGGTGACATCGTGGATGTGATTTACAAACTGTAAAATTGTGGGTGCAGCCTCCAGTTTGCCACCCTACACAGGCCAGTGTGGAGAACAGACTCATTGTTGGACTTTGGCATGATCATAATCACAGCTTAAATCTTGCTTGTAGCAAGCATGCCAACTCTTTTCTGGGCAATAATGTTAGCATGCCCAGGGGATTGGGCAGCTAGTTGACCTTGGACGCCCCAGAGGTGTTTTTTTTCCTTATTTTGGAATTTTTGGTCCCTCTCCTCCACTGTCATTTGACTTTCCTTCTTCATCTAATGTCTTTGTCCTTCCTTTTTCTATTCTATTCCTGTTCTCTCAAAATCATGTAAAGCGCTTTGGGGCGACTCTGTTGGGAAAGGCACTACATATAAATGAATTGAGTTGAATTGAAGTTTTGATCCATTGTCTTCAGGATCTTTCATTTTCATATACCAAAGATGATATTATAATTTAATATGGAAATATCACAAATAAACAGTGCTTGGGCCAAAAAGGGCATCATATTACTTAATCATTGTATGGCTAAGTAGAGCAGTCATTGGACCTAACAGTTTACACGATGTGGCTGTCCATGCCTTCACAAATGCCCCACAATGTATAAGTGGTGGAAGCAGACATTGGGGCATATTTTGACTTTCTCTGAACATAAAACCACGTGAATGCAGGACAAAACATGAAAGATGACTCATTAGCAGGTCTGCTGCACAAAGCTTTCCCATCCAGGCCCAGGACAATTATTTTATGCATAATTATGGTTTATGAAGGTCTCACAACCAAAAATAAATCAGATCAAATTCAAGTTTATCGAATGCACAATCTATTAAGTGAGGAAGATTTTGCAACCAACACCTAAAGAAAGGTACGCATAATGACGAAAGGAAACACTCCTTACATATATTACGTGCTTTGATGCCATTGACTAGCCAGCTAGGCAAATGTATAAAATAGTAGCATTAATTAAGTGACTGCAAAAGGCAAAGTAATAATTTTTATGATAGCTGATGTATAACTCTTAACATCAAACAGTTACAATTATTACGTGCTGTTTACTGTCAATACTAATGATGCAGTTTTTGAGTAAAAAAAAACAGGGCAAAAACCATTAATATTACATATAGGATATTCGATAGGTGACCGAATCAGAGTAACTTTGTCCTATATGATTATGAAAAGAACTTATGAAATGATATGTAGCCTATGTACATGAAGTCAAGATACGCAGGGGAACATATCCCTTAAATATCTCACACAGCAAATGTAATTCCTATGTATACTATCATAATTCACTCTTATTTTCTCATACATGAATCTGAGATTTTATTTACTTAATATATCAGTCTATTCCTTTATCAGTGTTGTGTAGGTAACAAGGATAGATTGGTTTTGAAATAACCTTTTCATTACTTTCACTCCAGGAACTCACTGCACAATAATTTTGCTAAGTAAACATAATTTTCCATTTAGGTCATTTGTTTATTTTTATTTATTAGGCATGCCTGGTGCTGCCATTATAATTTATTTTTCACAGATAGACAAGAATTAAATTAATATTTCTGCGAAATTCTGAGCACTGACCACATCAAAATGTGTTCTAGGTATAGCACATCGTGCAAAACTTACATCAAGATGGGCAATGAATGGTTACTTAAAAAGCAGATCTCATAATCGGATGTTGATTTTAATTTACATGCCTGAACCATAGCTTTGATGAGAAGACTCATGCCGTATTAGTCTATGTAACCCAATGGATGTTAAATGCCATTAATTAGACAATAAGAAACAGTGTTTCTTGGATTATGCCACCAGCTGGGGTTCAGATGCTGCTCCCATTGCTGGATGAGGGGGAGGTGAGCGCGGGGTCAAAGGAGACCTCTTTCCTCCATCAGCCTTGGCTACTGCAGCCTGGAATCGGATTGCTAGCATGTCAACTCAATCCATAAGAATCCCCCGAGTGCTGCCCACTTGAGCATGAGGACCCTGCTCTATTGGCAGTGGATGTCCCTTAACTACGCCTAGTCACTCAGGCACCTAAACAGAGGGATGACAGGACCTTTACACCGCAGTGTGCTTTGAGTTCCTCAATGACATGCTGTGACCTATCGAGGGACAGAATCAGAAGGACGGGGTTGAAGGGCAAGGAGCAGACCTTTCTGTTTCTGACCTGTCCTGTGAACCCACTCTGACAGAAGTGGGAAAGGGGATGAAGAGGACAAAAAAAATTTCCTTGGCTCTTAAAATCCAGTCGTGGCCGAACAAGTTTACGTTATGCAGTAAGAAAATTTCGCCACTAGATGACACTAAGAGATAGGATGCTATTTATTGATTTTTCATCACAATACTGTGATGAAATATATATAAAACTGTGATATCCCCTACTTCATAATTAAATTTTAAAGTGCACTATCCAAAATGAACAAGTTAGCCTATAAGAAAGACATGAGATTTAAATGTTTCCTTGAAATATTCTTTTGTCCCTCTACTGCAAAGTCTGTTTTGCCTGCGATCTAGAAATTACCAGTCTTTATAGCTGAGGACTGAAAATCAAATTAGGTCATTAATGTCTTTAACAGAGTTTTACCCTGGTTCTTATTTTGGATTTCAGGTAGGATTAGAGAGCATATGCTCTCACTATATTATTGGGGTACTTAAGTTAAGTGTTCCGAAGCATATAATTACCGTGTAGGCTTATGGTCCTGAAGTATATGTCGAAAGTGGTGCTGGATATTCATGAGTCAAGAAATACACTACTGCAGATTCAGTCAGCCAGCTCTCCGCATAGATTCTGGGTCTTTTTGTGTGTGTTTTTTTCCTGTTGCCATGGGGAATAATTGAAGAGAATTTCAGTCATTGTTGTCCAGGTGGGAAATTCATAATTATATCCTGTTTTTTTTTTTTTTTTTTTTTTGTTTTTTTTGCATAGACCATAGAGATTTTTTGAAGATATGCTGGTGCAGGTGTTGATGGAATTGCATGTGCAATAAATCTAAAAAAAAATAAGCACCACCTAAAACCAAAAAGAAATAAACACATTAACAGTGTAAAGTTGCTAATGAAAACAAACATCTCAATGTTTATGTTTTTATATCATATTAGGCACGTAAGATTTATCTTTTAAAGGTAAATACATTGTATAATTCAGTGTATGTGTATAATGTGAATGAAAGATACGGTACTGAAGAAAATATTTCTTTGATATTAAAAAATTTGTGATTTGAGTAAAATTGGGAACATTTTTTTCATAAGTACATTTTTGAAGATTCCTTTTCCTTCATATTTATGCCTATTAACATTGGATAACGATTACATTTAAATTAAGTACACCTTCATAACACATTCATAATGTATTCATAGAACATTAAATGCATCTTCATAAAGCATTCACAGAACATTAATAGGCAGCATGTAAGTATACCTTGATATGTCCTAAAGCAAGTCCTAAAATCCTAAAGTAGTATTCATAACAATTTCAATGAACAAGACATGCCAGCTTTAATATACATTAAAGTGTTTATAATATCCTTAATGAACAATATCGGTCAAGTTTTGTTTCATTTCTTCCAAAGAAAATGCAATGAGCAATCATACCAATGGCATGTAGTTTCTATGTTAAAGTATACTTACATGCTGCGCTTAATGTAAACTGTTACCTAACACTGTTACAGATTAATGGTCACTTTTTATTATTAGTAGTGATTTTCTATGAATAACTGAGTTTTAAGCAAAGATGAATGAAAGCAGCATCAATGAAATCCTCGTGCCTCAGCTCATACAAACACATATAAATATGTATGTATGTATATATATATATGTGTGTGTGTGTGTGATGTATGTATTGTGGCAAGGGCTAGATTTTATTCATGTAATATATAAGTATGGTAACATTGTCTTTGTGACAAAATAAGAGCCATTCCCATTATTGATAAAATAATTTAACCAAATCTACAGTGATTTCATGGGAAAATGCAATCTGAGTAAGTTGATTGCTATTCAGTTCCTCTCCATCTTACGAAGAAGTACCATACGATTGTGAAAAAAGGTGTTGGCGTTTTAATCAATCCACTAGAGTAAAGGAACCCTGCACATGAATGCAACCACTTTTACCCTCATACTGTTGATTATACAATCAATACTGAACAACCTGGAAACAGAAGCTACTTGATTTATGATGGAATTGGTTAGCAATTTTTAGACACTGAACAAATAAGAGAATAACACTGAATGTTTGATTATACATAGAACCGCATATGGAAAAAAAAGACTTACTGTGTCCTTATAAAACAGCAAGGGAATGTTTAGGGAAAAAAATTTAAAACAAAAATATTTAGCATTTTTCCTTGTTAAGATTGACCTATTTTATTGTTTCGAAATTCCGCGGTTAATTTGGGGGTTAAGTCCTATGAATGCATTAGTTGGGAAAATTAAACTCCAATGTTTATTCAGAAAGCCACAGAATCAGGCTACTTCAGCATTTAAGCTCTTTCAGTCCTTTTCCATTCTCAGAGGCTGCATATAAAACAATCCATTAGTGTCAGCTTTGCCTGAGAGTTTAAGTGGACACCTGTCCATTAAGGCTAGGGTGTCTGAGAGAGACAAGTCACTCAAATTGTTGGGTAGAACTGTGTTCTCTGACTATAATGGAATTCAGTTGCACACACACAAGCACAACTGTGAAAAATATATTATAACAATATTTTAAAATATTAATTTGAATAATAATGTTAAGATCGAATATTAAGTAAAAGTTCAAGTATTAAGTAAAGGTTAATCTAATAAAATAGCAAAAGCCCATAGCTGTGATAACAACTATAATAATAATAGCCATTTCATATTTAAAAACTAAAGTTATAAAATGTTTCGAAAGAGTTGGGAAACATGAGGTAGTTTTTGTATAAATGTGCTCAGTCTCTATAAAAGCTTTGCTTACACTAGTTCTGTGTTCAAGTGTATCTTTTCCATTTCAGTCCAAACAATGGTTGCACTTCTGTGTGTCACATAATATTAATTGCTTAATTTACGTGCTTACTGAGTTTCAGGTTACTAGGGAAAATCTGGAGGGTATTACTGATAAGATCTAGTAAAGGGAAGCATTCCCCCTTCATTTTCAATGTCAGGCACTATGTTTCAATAGGCTCAGTCTTATGTGACAAAGAACCAATACAAAAAAATCCTCATACGTTTGCTTAACTGCAAAGGAAATCAGCGACTGTTGTTAACCATTTTATGCCGTCCATAAGTTATGAAGGAAGCAGGTCACTGATGCCCTTTGACAAAGAGAAGTATACTGAGTGATGCACCCTGTGTATCTTCCAGTAATATTTCTAATATAAATGAATGAAGGAAGATATGTCAAATCACAGTTTCTTGCAATTAAATCATTAACTCTTAATAAGGCAAGACAACTTGTCACTTCTAGCCTTACTTAAAGGTCTTTGGTTTTATTGATTCAAAACATCTCCACAAGTAAATAAATAAACAAATAAATAAATAAACAAATAAATAAATAACGAAAGAAAGAAAGTAAGCAGTATCTGCAGGTGCTCTGAAATCATACTTGAAGCTTTAACCTTCTGGAGGCTGAGGCCTGTCAGCATGCATAATTAATAGGACAAACTGTTCACACATTTACATCTACTTCAGTTGCTACTCAGACAAAACATAAAAGAAAACAACAACAACAATAATAATAGTGATATGACTGCATTAATAAATATTTGACTACAATCATTAATAAAAAAGTAGACAATAAACAATACTATAGTGTTATTTTTAACCAGGCTTTATGCATTTAATAGCATGTATTAATACAGCACATTTAGTGTCAATTTTACCTTAATGTGTAGATGCTTTATATTAATATATTTATTAAACTGGTCGTGCATATGCAGTTGCGGTTTTACAAATGGACCTGAGTCGCTATTTAAACATTGTTGTATTGCAGCCAAAATCTTTGCATCTGGGGCCTGTTTCACAAAGCAGGATTTCTTGTTTAGCCACATAACTTGTTGGATTTAAGGTAGTCTGAGCTAAATTTAAGTGAATAAAGACAAAGTCGTTAGAGTCAGAATTCCATTGGAGCAAACAGTAGTATAAGTCATAAAATACAGCAAACATCTATATCAGTTCTATCATGTACTTTCATTTTGTAGTTATGTTTAATCTACATGTGAGAAGTAGAGCCGAGAATGATAACACTGATAATTAACCTCATAAGTAGGAAAGGTGGAAGGAGGAGTTCAACAAAGGGAAGCAAAAAGTAGCATACATAGTTACATTAGCAATGCTATGGTACAAGACATTGAGTCTCCCCTTGCTATGAACAGCTAGGTAATGTGGTGCTGAGGCTTACAAGAGCCTGGAGAAAAGGAGCACCAGATTATTCAAAGAGCTGCTGTTGGCAATTAGCTGTGGAAAGGAATGAAGTGGGGCCGTTGCAGTGTAGGGGATTTGCTGCCCGTTGGATGTGTTCAGGCTCTTTGTCTGGAAGGCTTATGTGCAGCAATAGCCAGGCACAGGCAGATGTCTGCTGAATAAGTGCATCACACAGAGGCAGACTCGCACAAGACTGGCTGGTTTCATTTTCTTTGCCTCTCATGAACACTTTCCCTGTATGGAACATGGCTCCCTTTCCTTACGTGTCATTCTTGTGAATATGTGTGAGTGGCGTGTGCATAGCAGATTGGAGGTGCGTGACGCTGCAATAGCTCTGTCTACAAAAGGAAGCTTTGGATATAATAAATGTAAAAGGTATATTTGTACCCTTTAGCTAATCCTCTAGACAAGGTCATCTTAGAATTAAAAGGTTAAGAAATCAAATCTCCAAAAGAACTTAAAGTCTGTTAAGACGCGAGGTCTGAAGCAATGTTATAATGGCATTTCCTGGGAAAATGTATACTATAGTAATGGCATTATTTTCATAACACATCCATACAATATATGCTAAATAAAACCAAACAAACATAAAAATATGTCTGTCACATCATTAAAAAAAATTAAAATGGGTTTTAAATGAGCTCATTGCAATTGAAATGACTTCTTATCTCATTAGCAAGAATGCCCTAAATTAAACATAGAGAATAAAGTGAAAGATCCAGAGATATATAATGCATATGTGCCAAGTGACCTTGTAATATATTAGGAAGTCTATGTAACATATGTAAAATCCTACAAATAAAATTTTTAATTTTGGCATTTGGCATTTTATTTATGTATGCTTAATAGTACTGCAGAATATGACATTCGTATGTTATCAAATTGTGTAAGTAAATGCAGAGGTCACACTTGCTTAAACCCATTGTCAAAGTTGAGTTCACAGATCCTGGTTGCCTTTTCTACTGATCAAGTATAGCAACGGTCAACAGTTAAGTTTGTTGTTAGGTCTGGGAATTAAAAAGACCATGGCCTTTTCAATTATAAATGTATATAGGATGTTTTGATAAGCCATTGTGAGACTCATCACTTGGAAAACAGAGCCTCATTTGTTAAGTGGGGGCCGTTTTAGGTTACACATTTAGAAAACAGTCACTTTTAGACATATTTAGATCTATGATTACTCCCTGTGCAATCACAAAGTAGTTGTAATGAAAATGCAACAAATCACTTTGGGCCCCCCTCTCGATCTCCCTTTTCTTCCTTTTTGAAAGACCAGTGATATTTTAGCCTCTGAGTTTACAAAAGGGGCAGTTTGTAATGTATGCAGAATTACCTTTTCTTTTTACTTGTAGTAGCACTTGAGTGTTATGTTGAGCCCGGGGCTAGGGAGACTTACAATGACCTGTTCTTACTGGATTTTGTGTTTACTGTATTCTCCTCAGCAAAGCAGAGCAGGATCCCATCTCTTATCAGCACATAAAGTCTAACAGATTGCATGCTCAAATTTCCTCTCCCAGGCAATGTTGGTTTTGTCCATTGTTTGGCTGACAAAGGTTTTACGTATCCCACAGCTTGAGTTTCTGTGGGCTTTCTTTCCCCTGGTTTCACCCTGAGGCAGAGTTCTGCTCCAGGGGCTCGTCCAAGCAAGGCGTACACCGAGACGCCAAGTTTTGAGTAACCGTTTTAAGCTGTTTAATCATAGTTTTCATTATAAATTTGTGCAGGCACCCTCCCAAGCATTTGGAGGGGAGGAGAAACAATTAACTCCTGTCAGCGAACAAGGGTTGACCCCTGGCTTAATGAACACAAGCATATCATCATTGCTTTGTGTAGGGTGATCACTGGCAGCTATTCAGAAACAGAGCAGCTTTTGCATTTGATTACTTACTTGATTTGAATCTTGAAGTATTTATTCATTATTTGCATTGTATCTATTAATATTATTCATGATGCTAAGTGGCAATTACGTTTATTTTTATTTTAACATAGCCATTGATCTGTTAATCAAAAATTTGTGAGAATTCTAGAAAACAATAGCTTTACATACAGGGATGTAATCAGTCTTATTAGCTATCAATTAATGTAGCATTTGTTACTAATGTAGCAGCATTTGAAATTCAATGTCAAAGATTGTTAATATTTATTGTGCTATTTCATTTCTGTACATTGGGGTTTACCGCGGTGGACGAGAGGGTAGCCTCCCTTCGCCGTCGGGTGGGGGGACGGGTCCTGACTGTTGTTTGCGCTTATGCGCCAAACAGCAGTTCAGAGTACCCACCCTTTTTAGAGTCCTTGGAAGGG
>JAAGVU020000113.1:11769764-11783654 GCA_011763525.2 Mormyrus iriodes | reverse complement strand
CATAACGGGTTAGGAAAACACACTTTGTACCCAGGAACAAAATAAAAATAAAAATTTGTTACATAGTGTTATAGATTGGGATGAGAAATGGTACCATTCGCATAGATATTCTCCAGGGAATGACGGAATGTCTAACCGATGGAATTTCTGCTTCTATGTTGACTGTTTGTTGAAGAAAGGAGAACGCTAAATCAAACTGCTGAACTCTGCTGATATAACTGCAACCCTGCACTGTAAATTCTGAGTTTCGTAAAACTAAACCGCTGTTCAGTAGGTTTAGTTCCTAGCCTTCTTTGCCAACGTGATTGCCCGATGTTTAGTCTAATCTCAGTTTCTGGAATGGAAAGCGATCTGGTTCATGCTTTTACCTTGGGATTCCGCTTTTTGGAATACCCCCCAGATTGTTTTATTTATTTATTTGTTTGTATTGAAAGAAATTTACTGGACCATGTTCTGGAGGGGGCATTACGGTAGAAAAAATAATGCCTTTTTGCCTTTCCTGGTACATGGCCAACTGACTCCTCCAGTCAGGCTAACAATATACAATACTATGTACTCAGGCCTGTATTCATCATATAAATCCTTAATTTATTTACGAGGGCTGTGCTCCACCAGAAGTAATTTGATTAGACTGAACACTTGTGTTTGTCTGTCAGGCAAAGGGAAACAAGACCGCCATCCTTATTGGAAATTCATGTGACTATAAGTAATCATTCAGTTCTCTTGTATAGGTATCACAAATGTCACTTTTAAGGCTTATTTTTATGGACCAAACTATAGACACCATATCGATAAGACCAAGTATATTACAACTTGGTCAGTATTTGTCCTTTTGTCACAACACAGGACTTTTATTTGGTTTCCCTTGTTTGCCGATGCAGATTTGTGTTTACCCTGGTGTTTTGTTGGCTATGTCCTACCCCTTCCCAGTCCATCCCTGAAAAGGGAAAGCTTCCCCATGAATCTTTTTAACCTAGAGGTAGGGATTACTGGAATTCCCACACAGTCCTAAAACTCAGTGCATGTACCTGAACTGTAAATTACTTTGTTTAATTTAAATTGGTTTTTCTTAATGTGTATGGCTGTCTTTGAGGAAGGAGACGGAATTAAGTGTGAAGATTTATTTTAGTAATTTAATTCAATCTGTATGTAAATTTCATATTGTCATAACTATGACAATACAAATATATGGCAAATATATCAGCATAAATCCATATGGTTTTTAAAAGTTTAAAATTATTTTGTATTTTCAGTGACAGTATTCATAATGTTCTTTCAAAGAAGGTCTTGGCTTCAACAAGTAATAAAAACAAAAAATTGCAATATTTGAGTTCAATATTTGAATGGATATGTATTTTTAAGAAAAAAAATACAACTGACTGCTCCACACAAATGGAATCCATATATTTATTGTGATATTCAAGATCTCAGTATAAGGTCACAGTATAACCTTTTATGAATTTAAATTCATAAAAATATAGATGGGTAGATAAGTAGTATGAATCATGTCTATGGAGTTATAACACATGATTTAATTAATGGCCCTGGTTTAATCCTTATATGTCTTCTGTAAAATGAAGAAAATGTATTTCGCATAACTTGACCTTTCTTTATCTTTCTTCCCAAAGTTTACTACTGAGCCAACAAAGCATTATTTACCTCTTGTTAATAAATTAGTTTCACATTATTCTCTTTCTCTTCCACATTATTAAAAAAAAAAACTGAATTCTATGAGTTTTATAAAAAACATTTTGACTATTGGTTTGCTACATTTCCCATGGTAGTGTTTTTAAAAACTGGTTACCAGTTTGCTGCAGTGCTAAAATCTAAGCTCTGCAGATGATGAACTGTTTCACCTGGGTGAATCCATGGGTGAATTTATTCTTTTACTACTGCTGTTTCTCATGAACACATCTCTGCAAACCCCACCAGGCTTGTTGGCTGTGAATTATGTTTAGGCCTAAGTTAGGACAACACCTGACTGTCATGGTGAAAATGTGCAGTGATTCAGTACATTCCTAATTTTATGAAGCTCTGACTTTATTTAAAGTTTTGGGGCATGCAATAAAACTGCCAGCTCTGGAGCACTCAAGATGTCCATTTGCCTGTTCAGCTCATAAATGTGAGGCCTGATTTGCTTTTCATCGTAACAGATCAATAAAACCTTTCGGAGGAAAGATTCTAAAACCAAATCAAAGAACAGAATCTCATAAAAGGGGCAAACCAAGGAGAAAGTAGACAAGTTATTAATATAATCTAAGCCAAGCTTGCTCATGACCCTGACTGCAGAGAAGGAACACAGTCTTTCTAAAGATCAGTCCAAGTCAGTGGAAGCTCAGCTCACAGAGTTAAGGATTTTTATACAACTGACATTGCTACTTTGCATAACAGGAACTAACCTTATATTCTTGAGGGGAAAAATATTTGATGTTTGTGCTTTTTTCTAAAGCATGTATTTTACGGTGTTGGGCCTGCTGTGTGTGAAGCTTTTAATGACTGAGGGACAGTGAATTCTGATTCTCATGTCTGCAGAAAATTCAGCCTCTAAACAGTGTAGGAGCTTTTGCGTTCATGACGTTTTGCACTGTTTTTGCTTTGAAAGGCCATTCTTCTGGTAGCCATTTGAAAGGAAACCTAGAATTCCTAGAAAGGAATCTATTTTTTGCATTAAATGGTTGTCTAAATTTTACTGAATAAACACCAGGAACACCAGGTAATGACAACAAGCTACAGGCACGGCTGATCAGCACCCCTGCCTGTGGGAAACAAGGAATAGACTGGTAGGGAGGGGCTGGACATGACAGGACCCCCCCAAAAGGGCATACACTCCAGGTGCACTACCCAGACCAAGGGGGAGCCCAGGGAGCCAAAGGACACATGGGGTCAGGACACACGGTGAGGACAGGGACGTCAGACCAGGGCCGGACTGCGCATGCTGGACGGAAAACCTGAGGAGACAATGGGGTTAGAAGGGGACACAGGGACTAACACCAGGGCAGAACTGTAGACACTGGATGGGAGACCCAGGGAAACGATGGGAACATCAGGACAGGGACTGACACCAATGGGGACCACACAGAGACAAACCAAGACAATGGACTAGATGGGAAAGGACCAGGGACCATATGTGGAATGACCACAGAAGAAAGGAGGGGACAGGAGAGACCAACAGACAGAGCCAGACAGTCCAACAGGGGAGGAACAACGATGGATAGGGCGAACACCAAGAACCAGCACAGGAACACCAGAGGGAACAGGGTTAGATGAAGGACCAGGGAGGAAGACATTAGGGGCCTGAGAAGGAACCCTAGGGATAAATGGAGGGACCAAAGGGACCTGCAGTAGAGCACGAGTAGGGACCGGAGGGACCTGGAATGGAGCACAGGTAGGGACTGGAAGACACCAAGGGACAGGACCTGGGACATAAGGATTGGGGCCTGGCAGTGGAACACAGGGAAAGGGCCACTAACAGGGGGCAGAGACCAGACAGGAGGAGGGAAACCAGGAGGCTGAGGGGAAACAGGTACTTGCCGGGGAGGGGAGGGGGCTGAGTAAGAACAGTGCTGGGGTGTGCTGAGGAGACAGCAGGACTGGGACCGGAGGGCAACGAGGGGACTGCGGGACGGGAGGGAGATGAGAACGGAGGACTAGGGGGAGATGAAGGGACGACGGGGATGGAGCCAGGGGGTGACAAGGAGACCACAGGAACAGGACTGGAGCTAGGGGGTGACATGGAGGCAGAGCCTGGGTGAGAACAGCGCCAGGCATGCTCTCATCTTCCCCTGCAGGAAACTGAACATCTACCTGGTGCTCGGCCGGGCTGCCCAGGGTGCTGCCTATAGGAACCCCAGGGGGCTGTGAGAGCCAGAAACATGGGGATCATGTCCCACTCCAACTCCTCCGGGAGGCCCCCCTACCAGCTTCTCCCCCCAGCAGGTAGTAGAACAGCGGCCTGGACAGGCTCTGGGGACACGGCGGCGGTGGCAGCAGGTTCCCATGGGCAGGGGCCATCCAGGCAACGGCAGAGAGCCGGCCAGGGGACCCTCGCACAGCAGGGCCGCCTCGACAGGGAAACGGGAATCACCACCACGAAGTCCCCGGCCAGCTTCTGGCACTTCACTTGGAGGTCAGGGTTGTCCTGAACCTTGGGGCTCTTCCACAACATCTAGAACAGCCCCTGGAGGACAAAGAATTGCCAGGGAAGGACAGCAGCGCTTCGGAGGGGGTCACCCACAGCCCCCTCTGAACCCCGATCATCCACCTTCCACCCCAACTGTGGGCATTGGACAGACTCAGACTGGCTCCCTCCTCTCAAAAGGTAGGGACCCCTGCAGAGGGAGCACCGGTTAGCACAGACCTGGATCTGTCATATCCAGGTTCCCCTGGAGAATGCGCTGGCCGGCAGGGTCTGGCTCCCTCGACCCCACTGCAGATCCTGCAGAGAGGGGATCGAGGGAGAGGACTCCCAGCAACAAGGGCGGCAGGGAGTCCAAGGATTGATTGTGGTGCAGTCTGGTCATTCTATCACAACTGCAGGATTGATGACAAGGCATGACACAAGTAGGCAAGCAAGACACAGTCCACAACAGGAGAGCGGTGCTACGCTCACCCTGTGTGGGGACTTTATTAGTGCATGGAGCAGGATACAATGACCAGACAGGGTATCATAGGACTTAAGGCACTCTTATACATTGGAAAACATGGAAATGAACATGGGGCACCTGTGGCTGGTTAACAAGAGGGCAGGAACACCGGGTAACGACAACGAGCTACAGGCGCGGCTGATTAGCAGCCCCGCCTGTGGGAAACACAAGGAATAGACCGGTAGGGCAGGGCTGGACGTGACATATATAGCACAGTATAAAGTTTATTTATTCCATTCTTAGTACATCATATGGTTGCTTGTCAGATTAAGCTGCTTGATGGGTATCATGTTCATTATAAATGGGATAGATAAGTTCATATATGTATGAATATCTGTATATATGAAATATATATGAAATTTATTTATGTGTATATCTTTTTTGAAATGTAAACAAATATTCCTGCATGCAATGACACGTGGATAAATCCAGTATTGTCAGTGTTGTACTGTTTTTGTACTCTGCATCTAACTCAAATGGCTCACCATAAAGTAAACATGGATTTCTAAAATCATGATTACTTTCATTTACTTGTCCAACACTGCACATCCTTGATGTGACAGGTGTAATTCTAGATGGGAGTGCTTTGCAAGGTATTTAATTGAGTTTATCAATGCCATATTCACCTTAGAAAATGTCCTTTTGTATTACAAATAATTGCTGTTATGCAGACCACCAGAAGTAGCATTTTTCGGTAATAACATGGCTTTGCTGACAAGCTGAAATGAAGGAAAAAAATTAAAAAATTTTCAAGAATCTACCAATATGTGTTGTGATACTGCTAGATAAAATGTTAATTTTACAGTGATTCTGTAGGCAAATCTAATTATACTACCTGATATACATTATAAACACTGACTGTATGTGTACTCCTAAATCACCGTTAATTCTTGTATATGTAAACATCAGTATAATTACATTGGTTGTTTATTATGGAGGGTCCATGCTAAATGCTTCAATTTTCGAAATTTTCATTTATTTGCACTTGGTATGTGATGTTCACCGCAAGAAAAAGAAATGAACTTTAAGAACAAATCTGAACATAATCTCAATTTCTACAGTAAATGTCAGCTTGTTTAAATTAGAACTGGTGTTACATTATAAGCTATGTTAGCTGCTTTGTATTAAGTGTCAATGAATAAATGAATAATGAACGATTATGTCTTTTGTATGACTATGTGCTTTGAAAAGTGTCTGCTCAAAGTTGGACTCACATAGGAATTTTGGATCGAGGGAGAAAAATTGCATATATTTCCCTCCTTACCATTTTTTACACACAAAATATTAAGGCAGTATGGTATGCAGAAGAAATTCATTAATTCACCAGTAGTGTCATTGATGGAATACCTTGTGCATTGTATGTAATTTACTCTCAACTGAACACCCTTTGCAAGAGCATAGCTTAAATACCCAGGTCTTCAACTAAACTTAACCCTAATCCTAAACACCTTCCTAACTGGACCATGAATTAATCTGAGGTCAGGGGACAAGCCACAATAGTTCCTGGAAGTAGTGCCAATAAGACTTCATTACCACTGACTCCCTGACTGGAAATAGAGAATATGCAGTGTGTTATCTTTGCGAAGTGGTATGACTATATTTAATATCAATGATATTAAAATAAACGACTAGGAGAAATAATGAATATGCAGGTTAGAATGTTAACAAATGGAATTAGGGACATAAGATTTCTTGTGGGTGTTGGTGCAGGTTCAGTTCAACCAGAACAGTTTAACACTCTCAAGAAGCAACTCTCTCAACTTAAAGATATACTAATAATGTATTGTGTTGTTCAGAATACTTATCTCTGTGCTGCCAAATATAAACAGATGAACAAACAAAAAAGCAAACATAATAAATACTAATAGATACTAATAAATAAGTCATATGCATATATTTTGACACTTGGAATAATGCAGGAGACAACGGGCCAGCAATGAGAGTACTGAGTAAGAGTAAGGCACACATATAGCCTGTCACCTGATTGTTGTCTTCTTATAACCATGATAGACTGAAATCTTTTCGGGCAAATTGTTGAAGACATCTGGCAAGGTTGTCTTAGGGATGAACGTACAGCTGAATGTTCCACTGGCAGAGGTTGGCATGGCAACAGCTAAAAGGGCTATTCAGCACCAGTGTGGCTGAAAAGGTTTAGGGCCTAGTTGAAAATCCATTTGGGGCACAACCTGAGTATGTGTTTGTGTGTTTTTATGTGTCATGCCAAAAGTGAATATGACATTACAATACAGTACGAATTAATTGATACATTATGTAAACAATCAGTACTACCAAGAGTTCTACCGATAGAATGCAATATACAAGGAATATATTAGTGTTAATAAATACATTTGTATATGCATGAATAAATTGTATTATATCATAATTGAGAATTGCAATTTCTCTAAAGAAATGTTTAATTGTCTCCATTACTCTTAAGACCATCTATTGACAGGAAATTCTTTGCAATTGATCAGTTATGTTTGAACAGGCCTCTGACATCTCAAACATCTAAAGGCTTTTAACTTCTTTCAAATGAATAAGTTCCACTTTACCCTACTTTTATATTGGACTACTAAGCTTTTCACAATATATTTTTCATAATAGGTCTACAATATCTAGTTATTGCATTTCAAATTCATAGAGAAATATCCTGTTTTAATATTTTGTGATTATTCCATTCACTGTATATTCTATGGTCTTTATATATATATTTTTTTTTTTAAACAACTCTTAGCATCTCCTACAGCTGTCAGACTTTTAGTTTTTCATTTTTATATTTGGGGGGTGCTTTTATTTGCATGGACTTAAGGCATCTTTACTGTACTTCATACTTTAAGATTATTGTTCCATTTTTGTCATTGTCAAAAAGACATATAATGGGACCAGTTTGCTGAATTTGTGAGAACTACCTTTTGTACTCTCTCACTGTTTGATGTCATTAAGAAATGTTTCTGTTACAGTGTTGATTGTGGAGTCTTGTTGCAAATTGCTATATGTTGCACTGATAGTCCTCTGTGGGTTAGTTTATACACTTTGTACACACTATTTTTATGCTGTGTTTATTTCCTCAAGCAACGCTTTACCCATGTTTGGCTTCGGTCGGCTTATGAATTATTGGTGCTTATTAAAAAGTGTAGAAATTGTGAAATAAAAATTTGACTCACAGACCTAAAATGAAAATGTAGTGTTACCAATAAAATTAAAATGCTATTAACATATGTTTTGGTACCACTTTACTTGAGGGGGCACAAGTAACTTAATAATTTTGTTACTACTCAGCTACAAATAATGAACAAATGTAGTCACCACATGAAATATATGAACCGTTAAGATTAATTAATGATGAATGAACATGGGATCAGTACATAACTAACATTTAGTTGCTGGTTAATTGTATTACTACGTTATTTGTGCCCCCTCAAGTAAAGTGTTACCCAAGTTTAATAATTATAATGATATTTTATTCATCCCTCGTGGGGAAATTCTCTTTTCACCTACCCCATCTTGCTCTCCATGACACACAAACAGATATATAGGTGAGAGCAAGCTTGGCAGCAAAGGGAAGCCACCTGTAGTGGTGCTCATGGAGCAGGGGACTAAGGGCCTTGCTCAAGGGCCCACAGATGTTACTATTCTGCAAAGGCTGAGCTCAAACCAGCAACTTTTTTCGATCACAAGTACAGACGCTTTGCCTTTATATTCATGTAACGTATGCTGATGTGTAATGCAGACACAGGCATGGATTTTTCCAGCAGTACCTTGCTATCAGTAGTAACCATCAATGCCGGTTTCTCAGTTTTCCAAGAGCAAGCACTATCGCTTTCCAGCTCAAAGGTTAGTAGTTCTGGTATTGTCATAAACTAATTTGACTAACAAAGCATTATCCCAATCAGGAGCACTTAATGTCAAACATAGTTACTATTGATTATATTGAATCATGCTTGCCAGCAAAATTCAATGAAACCATCTTCATTTGATGACCCTTGATAAAACTCCTCAGACTTAACTACTTGAGTGTACAGTCATTGCAAAATGCCTTCAGGTTGGGAATATCTTTTCTTTTTTTAAGAGACAGGAGCTGCATTAATAAAGAGCGAAAAAACAAAACAAACATTTCAACAGGGATATCACTGACTTACAATATATTATAAGCATAGAAGCACAAAACCAGGTGTAAATGTATGTGTTCTTCCTGCACTTAAATGACTAACTGTTGGTTATTCTTATTGTGTGACTGTACAAATGATTGTTGTTTGTGTGAGAAATAGCATTCTTTGCAACTGACTTGGAATTGACACATCAGGGTATATCCTAGCTATATCTTATTTTAGGCTTCAGTTTACCGTGATCGTGGTCAAGTAATTTAACTAATACATTAAAACATTTTTGACATTAAGAAAATATGGAATGTCAGTTGAGTAATGGAAGCCACTGTTACTACAATGAAATGAACACACAATTTTAAAGAGATCAATAATTGAAATTCTCACATAACTGTCACAGTTATGCAGTGGGTCACCTTGCTGTCTTGCACCTCCAGGGCCGGGGGTTAAAATCTCACGATCTGTGTTTGGAGATTGCATGCTCATGCCTTGTTGCATTGGTTACCCCATCATATACATGTATGTAAGTTCCAAATTAAGGAAGGCATATTATATTCATACGCAATCATCCATCCATCCATTTTCTGAAACCACTTGTCCTATTCATGGCTGCGGAGCCTATTCTGGACCCTACAGGTGCAAGGCAAGGAACAACTCAGGATGGGGCACTAACCCATCTTACGCAATGCTTTAAACTTAAGTTATAAGAATTCATAGAGAATGCCCACTTATTAACAGAAGATGAACATTTATCATGGTTTCTTGTGACAAGGAAAGACAGGTGGAAGCAAATAAATAATGCACTTATAACAGCACATAATATTTAATCGGGTAAAATGTTCCTTAAGTAGGTATATATGGGCATGCATATTAAGTTGTATTGAAGCTCTGCAAATTCATGTAGCATTCCTGCTGTCATGTCGGCGGCTCCGACGGCGAGGCATGACAGAGGCACGAAAGGCAGAAGTCAGTGCAGAGATTTTATTAGTGCACTTCAAGGCAACATGACCCAATGACCCGACAGGGAAGCACAGGACTGGGGAACTCTTATACATGGCAACAGAAGGGAAGGACCAAGGAGCACCTGTGGCTAGTTAACACGGAGGCAGGAACACAAGGTAAGGACAACGAGCTACAGGCTTGGCTGATTAAGCCCTGCCTGTGGGAAACACAGGGAATACACTGGTAGGGTGGGGCTGGACGTGACAGGACCCCCCCCCCAAAGGCGTACACTCTGGGTGCGTTCGCCAGACCAAGGGGGGGCCAAGGACAGGACAGATACATGGGGCCAGGACACCGGGCGAGGACTGGGGCGCCGCACCAGGGCAGGACTGCAGACGCTGGACGGAACACCTGAGGAAGGAAACATTGGGACCAAAAGGGGACACTCGGACAAGGATGAACACCCGGGCAGGACTAGCAACACTTGACGGAAGACCCAGAGAGACAACGGGGACCGAGGGGAGCACCAGGACAGGAACTAACAACAGTGAGAACCACAGAAACATGACCTAAGACCACAGACTAGACAAAAAAGGACCAGGGACCATACGGGGGATGCACACCATGAGAGGGAACACGACCAACAAAGGATGAAGGGGACCAGGGGGAAACAGATCAAGGGCAGGAAACAGAGACAGGAGAACAAGACCAGGGACAAAACGGGCTGGACGGAAACGCGGAGGACACCAGGAGGGGATACCAGAGGGGAGCGGAGAGACCTATGGACAAGGTGAGACAGTCTAACAGGGGAGGAACGACGACGGATAGGGCGAACATCAGGAACCGGGACAGGAGCACGAACAGAGGGAGCAGAGGCAAGGGACCAGGGAAACAGAGGAGGGACAAGAGACGAGGGACCAGGGAGGAAGACATTAGGGGCCTGAAGGGGAACCCCGGGAACCAAACCAGGGACCGGAGGGACCTGGACAGGAGCACGGGTAGGGACCGGAGGGACCTGGACGTGAGCACAGGTAGGGACCGGAGGGACCTGGAAAAAATCACGAGTAGGGATCGGAGGGACCCGGAAAGGAGCACGGGGAGCAGGGACTGGAGGGATGTGAAAGGGAGCATGGGTAGGAACCAGAGGGACCTGGAAGGGAGCACGAGGAATGAAGGCAGGGACCTGAGGAGGGACATAGGGAACAAAGGTAGGGGCTGTGGAACACCGAGGGATAGGACCTGGGACACAAGGTTTGGGGCCAGGAAGCGAAATGCAGGGAACAAAGGTAGGGATTGGAGGTTGAACCAGAGGGACACAGGCAGGGATAGGACACTGGCCCTGAATGAGCGGGCCACGAGCAAAGGGCAGGGGTCAGACAGGAGGAGGGACACTGGGAGGCAGGCGCGGGTGCTGAGAAGGAAGGGGCCAGTTGGGAGCAGTGCGAGGAACTGAGGTGACTGGAGGACATGGGCCAGGGGGCGACAAGAAGGCTGGAGGACATGGACCAGGGGGCGACGAGGAGGCTGGAGGGCATGGACCGGGGGGTGATGAAGAGGCTGGAGGGCATGGACCGAGGGGCGACGAGGAGACTGGAGGGCATGGACCAAGGGGCGACGAGGAGACGGCAGGACTGGGACTGAAAGGAGACGAGGGGACCGCAGGACCGGGACTGAAAGGAGATGAGGGGACCGAAGGACCGGGACTAGAGGGCGACGAGGAGACGGCATGACAGGAGCAAGAGGGCGATGCGGAGACCACGGGACAGGGACTGGAGCTAGGGGATGACCAGGAGACCACAGGACAGGGACTGGAGCTAGGGGATGACGAGGAGACCATGGGGACGGAGCTAGGGGGTGAGGTGGAGGCTGCGGGACAGGGACCGGAGCTAGGGGATGACACGGAGACCATGGAGACAGAGCTAGGGGGTAACGCGGAGGCCGCAGACACTGAGCCAGTACGGCACTGCATATGCCCTCGCTTTCCCCTGCGGGAAACCGAGCACCAGCCGAAGGCTCGGATGGGCCGCCCAGGGCATCGCCCTTTGGAACCCCTGGGGACCACGGGAGCCAAAAACGTGGGCTGCTAGTCACAGGGGTCCCACTCCAACTCCTTGAGGGGGGCATCCTCCTGGCCGAGGTCCCCCTAACAGGAGAGAAGATCGGGTCCCCGGACGGCCTCCAGGGTCTCGGCAGTGGCCCGGACGGGATGTCCTGGGCAGGGCGCAGAGGCTGCGACGGCAGCAGGGCCCCCGGGCAGGACTCAGGCAGAGGCCGTCCAGGTGGTGGCGGCGAGCCGGCGGGCAGGGGCCGTCCAGGCGGGGGCGGCGAGCCGGCCAGCTTCCCCGACAGGGAGCCGGGAGTCACCGCCGCGAAGTCCCGGGCCAGACTCTGACACCTCGCTCAGAGGTCGGGGTTGCCCTGGACCTCGGGGCTGTTACGTAACGTCCAGAACAGCCCCTGGAGGACAAAGAGTTGCTGGGGAAGGACGACGTCGTCATGGAGGGGGCAAACACAGGGAATACACTGGTAGCGCAGGGCTGGACGTGACACCTGCATTCTAGCTTGTAAGAGGAGTTTTAATTTTATGTCCAAAGTTGGTAGTATTTGTCCAAAAGCATGACTACCTGTAATATTTGGTTCTAAACATAATTATATTCATATTTTTTCCTCGATACTCTCTCTAATATTAATTTTATACCTTCATGTCTTTCACAGTAGCGACAAACAGTCCATTAGACTGTTTAGATAAATTCACTCTGATGAATCCGTCAGTGGATAACCCTGACAGGAATTATTCTCCCCTAATGAATTACAAATGTGGAGAGGTCATGTATCTCACCAGATTATGGAACCGGAAATTGCATTTGGAAGATTCAAATTGCCTCCCACATACCCAAATTCAATACAAATGCCATTTCTACCAAATGACTCATTGTTTTGCTGCAACCACTGCAATCCTCTGCCATTCAGTTCTCTGTTCTTTGTTTAGATGGAGTTTTAAAAGGCAGGTCTAGAGCTAACAATGTAGAACCATGAATAGGATGTTTACTTGGAACAATGTACAAGATGTTGATTATTGTTCATTTTACCTGTCTTTTCATTTTTCCTATCATGCACTTTCTCAATTTCTCAGCAGCCTTGCAGACATGGGCCAAACTAATAATCATTTTTGTTTTGGATTCTGCTCAGAAATCTTGTTTCTGACATTCTGCACACACATTTGGAATTTTTTTTGATGCATTATATGGCAAGAATTGGATTATCAATAATAATATCCCAAAATTGTATTTAGTATAAGTTTAAACAATTTTTTTGGCCAGAATTTTTATAATTCACTTTTGTGATACAATTTGTGAAATATTATGTGATTTTCTTATTGTAATTTAGTACTAGATATTAGCTGTAGAGATGACACTCCAATATGGCAAGAAGAAATAAATGCCATCAGATTAGCCATGCAAGTACATTTTCATAAATATTTTGCTATGTGTCTGTTTTTATAATATGTCCACGTAGGCTTGTTGCTATGACAACCTCTGTGCAGCCTGTTTATTAAAGTGGAGTTCTGTTTAATTGATCTGATAAAGTATTGCTTAATAGTTACTATTAAGCAGTCTTTTGTTTCCAGGTCAAATTCGGAGTTCATACATTTACATAATGGGATTGCATTTGCTGAAACCAGTCATTATTAGTAATTTTCTTTTTTGTGCTTTGGCAATAAATGCAGTATAAACACAAATTCATGGACAGTAAATATTGCCTTTTTAGTGAAGTATGTTTTTGTTATGACTTTGGCCTGAATATATATTTAGGCTCCACCAAGAGAAAATTATAGTGATCTGACAGACTAGTGAAAATGAATTATTTAAAGAGAGAAATTAGTTTCTTCCAGAGTCAATGTTAAATTCATGTTTTATTAAGCTGTTAACTATATAAATGTAATGTTGTAAATATAAGGTTTTCTTTTGCCTTATTACCACCTTCTACAATGTGACAGTTTTCAGTTTTCCAATTATTAACCCTTTAAAGTTTTATTAATTGCTCAACTAAAGCTTCAGTTATATATGCAATAGTAAAGATGAAAAAAAAAATCCCAAGCACAAGACCAAATTATCGCCGCTTAGCACTATTACACTATGTAACAAATTTTTATTTTTATTTTGTTCCTGGGTACAAAGTGTGTTTTCCTAACCCGTTATGCC
>JAAGVU020000113.1:11747524-11769705 GCA_011763525.2 Mormyrus iriodes | reverse complement strand
TACTTTTACAACATAAGCAATTAAGAAATAACATGTATTGTCCAGGAACAAAATTTGTGTTACATAGTGTTATAGGTCCTTTAATGAAACTGAACCTGTATCTGTTAAACTTCTTTGTTTCTTTCAGACATTGAAATATTGATCAAAGAATAAATTAAGGCTGAACATAAATTTCATATTAACACACACACACACACACATTCACACATATGAAATGGGAGTAGGATGTCAAGTTGTGTGAGTCAACAGTGTTACCCACTTCACCAACATGGTGCCCATATGTAGTTTATGCTATAGCTATAATCATAGGTGACAACAGAAACACCCAACAGGAAGTTTGCCTACTTGATATACATATCTTGAGAATAACATAAAATAACATCAACATAAAATCACTCAAGCCTCTGAAAATGATCATATGCGGTCCCCAATTGGTTAGGATGCAGTGTTAAGTATATAAAATGTTTCATGACTTTATTACTTAGCACAAAATATTTGATTTTGTTTTTCTCACCTAGCAGGAGGAACAATGCATCTTCAGTCTTTGACTGGTGAGACATTTTAAAATTTAAGATATGCAAATGTGATGCACATTAAAATAGTTTATCAGTTTCTTCTGCTTAGATAATTGGTATGAATAAGAATAATTTTTGACAAATCATTGGGTGGAACAAGAATGTTATTAAAAATAATTATTTTCTTGTTTATGTCTAGACTTTGCAAGTTCTCCCTCTGTTGAGCAATATCTGGGTATTCCAGTTTCCTTACATAGTCCAAAGACATGCAGTTAAAGTAATTTGCATTATCCTAACTGCTGTAAATTGCTCATAGTGTGGGAGTGTGTCTGTGTGTGTCGGCAACGGACTGACCCTGTGCTGCTTGGGATAGGCTGCACCCCCTCCTCCATGACTTTGTCCTGGATAAGTGGTTGGAAGATGGATGGATGAAAATCAATGAAGGTCATAATCTAAATAAGTACAAATGTACAGATCCAAGAATACCATTTATCGTTCCCCTTCACTTGTTTTCATAGAAATAATACATTTTAGACAGGCTAATATCCCATTGGAATGGAAGAGAAAACAGTATCATTGTACTCTGGCATTTTCGTTAAAAAGATAATGTTAATGCAATTAATAGTGGTGTAAAAAAGTGCATAATATTGTTTCCTGAGCTAGAGGATACGTGAATGATGAAAAATGATTTAAATTACACCAGAACTTGCATTTAAAAAAAATATTGTTTGAGCAAAACAAGGGAAAGACAACTGCGGATTAACCAGTGTCAGTCACGTCTCATGAAAGAGGCTTCTAAGAGAATGCTAAGGCATCTTCAGACCAGACCATGTGGTGCTGTTACAAGATATGGAAAAAGATTAAAGGAAGACTGGGCATTTTGTTCTATATAAAATTCAATTAAAGTTTTAGCAAGGTTTACCAAAATAACATGTTTAAAATGGCAAAAAGAAAGTAGGAAAAGGGTTTCCTATAGCCTGGTTTTCTGTATTAATATTAGAAAAACATTTCATGTCAAATTGGGCTGGTCACTACAGGTGTTAGTAGGATGCTAATTATGCCAGCTTCCACAATTCATTTTGTCATTTTTATAAGTAAATACAGATGTGACATATTTTGCTCCCTTATTTTTGTCTTGTGTCAGTTGCAGAATCATTTCACGGGAAATGTCTGAGTAAATATGATACAGCTCTATACAGTTCACAATTATAGGGTCAAATGAAAGATTAAGTTTGTATATTTCAGCATGTAGTTTAGGTCCAATTAGTTACAATCATTATAAACTCTGTGCTATGGATAAATGGACATCAATGGAAGTTCAAAATCTACAGGAATCTGAAAAAATATCAGTCACAAACATGACTGTAATGGTGTGTATAAGTGCATATTTGTAACATGTAATTTATAGACTAATTAAAATGGGTAAAGTTCGATTTTTTTTAATTATGTTTAAGACGGTATGGGGGAAAAATAATATGTTTTTAGTTGGGAGTTAATTGTGAGAACTGACATTACAGTTAAAAAATTGTACCTTTTTAGAAAGGTGACCAAAGAGTATCAAATGATACAACTGATCAACATCAATGAGCAAATGTGTGAAACTTGCTTGAACACCGAAGAGTTAAAAGGGATTCTTTGCTAACTGGTCAGAAAGTGGTCATTGTGTTTTGTAAAGTGTGAAAAAGGTGCCATCAAGGCCTGGAGCAAATTCCCTTCACAGCCCTTTATTACGTATAATTACAGTCTGAAACCCTGAGGTTCTCTAAGTGCCTTTCCCCAACTCTCTCGCGTGTCCATATTCGTAGCAATTAGCTTGGAAGCAAAAGAATCAATGGGAAGGTGCACTCAATCGCCAGCTATTTCAGATGTAAAATCGATAACCCTCAAAAACTGGCATCTTAAGTAAAAATTGTATCCATCTACATTCTGAACTTAGTTATGACTAATGAACAGGACTGTCATAAAGTAACTTTAATGCTAAGTAGTTGAAGTAACAAGTAAAACCCCAACTAAAGTTTCCTGTCTAGGGTAACCTATAAGAAATGCAATAACTCAATAGTAAAACTGTTGAAGAGTTTCTTGAAGATGGTTTCTAAATACTGTTAAAAGGAGAGGATGCAGCATCTAGCAAAAACCATGACAAATGTTCCAAGCTGATTGCATTGTGGAATGGTGTGATTGTGCTCATTGTCACAGACAGTTGTCCATCTCTTTTGATAACTCAATGGAATGACTGGTTTGTCGCTGAGGAGAAGGAGAAAGAGAAAGATGAGCTCAATGAGTATTTGTACAATGAGTATATGTCAATGGAAGGAATGATGTATTGTCCTTTGACATTTCGCCAAGTAAGAACTTGAATACTATGTGCGATTGAAAGTGAAGATGATTCCTCTTTCCAGACCATATCAGTTGTTCATTGTGAAGATCTATGTGTCCTTTTGTCTACATGTACTGGAAATTTGCTATATCCAGGTCCAAAGACTTCAAATTTATTTTAATGTCAAAAATGATCAGATTCATATATAAATTAACTTCATTGTTTATGAAAACTACTGTTCATAAATTAAAATTCAAACTGAATAATTTTTTGTCACTACATGTACAATGAATATACTCCAAAAATGGTTCATGTTAACTCATATTATATATGTTCGTTATACAGTTTAATTCACTGAAAAATTTGGATAGTTAAATATATATTTCACTTTATGTTTGTCTGTGTATGCTGCTAATTTCCAATGACTGGAGACTGCATGGGCCTTCTGCATATGGTCCATATTTGAAGTTCTTTAGAACTGTCAGTGGGTTGGCATGGTGGTGCAGTGGTTAGCCCTGTTGCCTCACACCTCTGGGAGCTGGGTTGAAGTCTCTACCCGGGCTCCCTGTGTGTGAAGTTTGCATGTTCTCCCTGTGTCATCATGGGGTTTCCTCTGGGTACTCCAGTTTCCCCCCACAGTCCAAAAAAAAGCTGAGACTGATTGGAGTTGCCAAATTGCCTGTAGGTGTGAATGGTTAGTGTGCCTTGTGATAGGTTTTTCCCTGCCTTGAGCCTGCAGCCTCTGGGATAGGCTCCGGATCCCCCCCTCACAACCCCGACTGGGATAAGCGGTTACAGATGATGGATGGATAGAACTGCCAGCTCAGTTAGATGAATAATGGTAAGCTGTGATCCAGGAGCTGAGCTGAATCCCATATATCTAAGTTAGTATTAGTTTACGCCAAAACCATCTAGCTTTGGTCTGCCTCTCTGAAATAAGTGGCAGACTGCATCTTTATGGTGTGTTTTTATTTATCTTATTAGAATTGTAGCGATGAGAGCTTTAATGTTGGGGAGATTCTGCCAACACAGAATCCTCCCTCTACTAAAACAACCATCTCTTACCTTTTCAGTGTAAATAATTAACCCCACAAATTTGAAATCTGCCATATAGTTTGACTTCTAAAATTATCTCAAGATTTATAAATATTCATAACTTCATTTTTTAAAGCATTATGATATCTGCAATGGTATTTCATGATACCACAGAGATTCTAAAAAAAGTCTGTTGCATTCTAGGAAAAGAATTATCAAAGTTTAAATGAGCTTATATGCTATAAATTAGCTATGAGTCAATGCTTTTTTTAAAGGTGCTTTAAAAAATGTTGAAGTGTCTGCATGCAGCACTTAGACGTTACTGCTATTAAGTCATAAACTATATTGATGGCCCTTTGAAAAGAGACAACACAAGGGTAAAAAAGTAAAAAGTAACATCGCACCAGTGGTAGCATTGCTCAGATTTTGCTGTAGCCATTAAAAAAAGTGAGGCAGAATAATAGTCCATTCTGAAGCTCGCAGATTGTTGTCATACTCTTTGCTGATGGAGAATGAAATTATGATACAATTCTGCTTGTATGACATATGTACAGGGGGTACAAGAAACCCAAACCCCCATTTATACTTGTGCTGAATACGGAGCTCTCTATCAGTCAATGCAGTTTGACAGCAATGGTTAATCCAGCTTCCAGCTGTCAAACATGATTGTGTAGCAGAAATGTCATGCTTAAGCATACACTCCTAATTACAGACTAGTGTACAGGGCGGTTGAGGTAAAAGCTTTTTTATTAGTAAAGCTTGATGTGAATAATTGTATATATATATATATATATATATATACTGTATATATATGTATGTGTGTATATGTATATAAGGAATATATGTATGTATATTCCTTTTCCCTGTTTTGTATTACTCTTACTTGTGTTGTAATGTATCGCAGCACACCCATGTAAAGTGCCTTGGGGCGACTGTGAAAACTGCTGTATAAAAATAAATTGAATTGAACTGAAGTATACACATTTAACCGTACTATGAAAATTCAGTTTATTATTGCATTTTGAGACCATTTTTGCAAAGTCACTATTAAAATGCACTATTTTTTTCCTTTTACTTTGCAGCTGGAAAAATTAAATTTTGGCAGATTATAAACACTTCAAATAAGTTAAGTATATCTGATGCACACAGGCATGTGATAGCTTCGTAAAAGTTAAGCACAATTGTAATCCTTGTGCTTAATTACTTTTATTTATGGGAAAATAAGTGACCAAGAAATAAACAGTGCAAAAACTGAATATAAGATAAACTAAGCCTGTTTGCAGGATTGAATCTAATTGCTGTGTTTCCTATATATTTTAGGACCAGTTACATTGTAGCAGAAAAAGAGGACTGTCAAAGACAACTTATACTAGAGACTGTGAATTTAAGAGGATCAAAATACAATTTCATACAGCTAACACTTTCGGTGTCATTTTATGTGGACTGCATGTCAAAAATGGTATGTAATTCACACCCTTCTGAAGTTTCGCAACCCATATCAAACTAAGAAGTTATGGCTATGACAGTGGGACTGTGAGAGATCTTCTTATTTTGGAAGTTTTTCTGGGGGCATTCAAGTGCTGCAAGATCTGCGGGCCAGGTTCACCAGCAAACCTGGCTGTAATTTATAATAGTCAATGAAGAAATTTTAAGCTACCTGCCCAAAATCACAATTAAAATTTCAGTTCATTCTAATGTTTTAAAAGCTACTATAATTTCACAACATGTAAACGTTGAGCAAGGTGTGTATGGGAATATTTTAAGGACACTTGCTACCTAACCCTAATAACTGATGGATATATTATAATATGTTGAGCACATACTGTGATGCGTGCACATGTTGTTGTCTCCACACCAGAATAAGGATTCATTTAATGTTTTTATTTTATGTTTTTTATGTTTCATTGCAGAATTTCTACTTGAAGATATTTTTATGTTAATTCCTTTTAATAATTTTGTTAAATGACTAGTTTAAAGTCTCCTTTTAAATTTACATGATGCAAATAAGTATTATCAAAAATTTTGGCTAGATAAAATTTTTTTATTGAGTATTACATATCATTAAAGAAAAACTGAAAAGAAGGTGCACTTATTTAACCTAATGAGAAATCTATTATTCAGCCAATTAATCAATAGTTGTCTTATAAATTATACTCCTTATGCTTTAACTTTAACATTAACCTTCCATTAACTATCAAACAGACTATGAAATATACTTTAGCCAATAATGCTAATAGAACTCCTGCTGTAGAAGCTAGAAAAAGATTTATATTTGATATATTGTAATGTGGTTTAACAGTTGGTCATGAAAAGTTGAACAAGTCAGTGATAAATGGGAACTTCTTCACACTCTAAGATGACATGTACACTGTAGAGTTTTTCTGTCATAATTTTGGTATGAGGTTATTCGTTCTCTGTACTTAGTGCTTCTCGGGACATTGATTTTGAAGTGATGGAGATACCTTCTGTGATACCATGACCCCACTGCTCTAATTTTCTTCATGGAAAATGATAAATGTTACGTATAATTGAACATTACTGTGCTGATGGAGCTAAGGCACTAAAAGGGGATCAATGAAATGGGAGGATTTCAATGAAAGTATCATAAGTACTACTGGTATTTCTGAAAAAAACTAACGGTGGAAAAAGATGAATTTACCTTAGATGGCTTCTTCTCTGTTTTTTTTTAACTCTGTAATCAAAATAACAAAAAAACAACAGGATACATACCTTACACAGCTTGCACCAACTGTACTGTAACCTTAGCTATCGCTTTCCACAAAAATGATACTTTGAGCCAATCCTCAGATGACTTTCTAACTTAATGCAAGCCTTTGAAACTTCAACATTAAAGGATGGCAGTGACGTAGGCCTAAAATACATTCACATTTTCTGTAAAACCTTTTTTTGCATTGTTGCAATCCCAGGCTGCAGAGTGAGTCAGAAGGTTGCATTTCTGCCTCTCACCTCCCAAGTTATGGGTTTAATTCCAGGTTCAGTTCCTTCCCTGTATGTGGGGGACTTGCATGTGTTCACTGCTCTCCTCCGGCTGCTCTGGCTTCCTCTCCCTGTCCAAAGACGTGTTTAAGATGAGCTGTCTCCAAATTTCCCTTAGTTCTTGTGTGCACCATTAGTAACCCTAAGTTGGATCATCAGTGGTCAATTCTAATATATATAATTCTCATATTACATGTTATACCTCATAGTTGAACTATGTTTTACTAAATTTGTAAACTCCATCCAAAAATTCATCTTTCAAATGGTCATCGGTACTGAGTCACCTCCAGATATAGGATCTCTGACTCTACCTCTACCCCAACTTGTAAGTGGTTATTACAATGATGCACTCAGCTTTTAACAGCTTGTCCATGTCATTCATGAGCATTAAAGACTACTTTATTATTTGAATACACATTACTCAGTTTCTGCACACCATGGCAACTCAGAAGCCATGTTGCTTTTTTTCAGCCTCTGATCCCAAGTCAACTCAAATAAAATAAGCTATATATGTGCGTATGTAATGAATTATTTTCTAGCATTTTCATATATTTTATAGTATACTCAGAAACGTCATTATTACGTCACAGCTGCAGTGTTCTTTGACATATAATATGGGGATTTGAATGAAAGGATACAAAAATGGGATGCGATTATATAAATGAATTTAGGGTATTTTTTAGATGAGATTTCAGGTTTAGGTGTAAAGTGTACCTAGTGTGTATTAAAGCGTACTCGATTCATTTAATTACTTGTCAGATTATCACAACATATTTATGTGAAGCAGTTTTTTGGATGGTAGTATTTACATAATTTCAGTTTGCGCAGAGGGAAAATTTAAATTAGATTACTCGAATTTGTGCAGTATATAATTCAGTCTTGTTGATGAAATACATCTATCAGATAAAGTTGATGTATTCCCTTGTCAGCAGCATGGTGAAGAAGAGAGTTTTAACTTGTTCAAGTAAATGAAAAAAAGAACACTCTTTTTTCTGACAGACACTCATTTTTTTTTCCTTGAAAAGTTGAGTTTTTTACCACGGTTCAAGAGAGCTCTGGTGAAATGCTCATTGGAAATTTAAGAGCAATTACAGTGTCAGACTGTTGGAGAAATTGCTTTTACGGACTGAGGACTCTGTGACGGATGCATTGTGGGAGAATTGATTCTTACTAAGGGGTAAGTGAATTGTCATTGTGTGTCTCTTATGACATCTAGCTGGATGTTGTCTGCTTTGTAACAGAAGATTTGAATCAGCCAACTGTGCCCACCTTAAACGAGACAGTGACTAGATTAGTGAAGAGGTGAACTAAGCCTCCAATGCATAGGTCAAGAGCTGAGGCTTTCATAGGTTACTGATCAGTAGAGAGGGTTACATCTGTGAAGTAGGGCAGCAAGAAAGCTTGACATATTTTACTGCTTTTGGTATTTATTTATTTAGAAAGTGAAGGGAGAATGGAGAGGAGAGAGTGTGGATGCCTGACCTACACGGAATTCTACATTTAATCCTTGAAGAAGCCACTTATAGGGAGAGATCAATAGAATACCTGTAAACTCCATTAGCCTGATTAGAAAGCAGGGACGCGAACAACAGGCACTGCCAAAGCAGACTCAACTTTATTCCAAGGATTATGTTGGATAAGGGATGCTTTGTTTTCTGGATGAGAGGGAAAAAGAGGCATCGCTGGAGATAAAACTTGGGCTGAAACTGAAGTGGAGGGGTTGACAGGTAATCCAGCTGACGCTTGGCGAACAGCTCATTGACCAGAAGGTGTCTCTAATTGGACTATCGATAGCATAGCAGTGTTTGCCGGCACTAATAACGGAGTACTTGAGACCGCTGCTCTTGATCTGACAGCAGACTGGGCAACTTGCATGAAGGGGAAAAAAATGTACCTCTTGTCCCGCTGTTTTAACTCTTGAATTAGTCAAATTGCTGGCATTCCAATTGAGCATTGTATCAAGTGGCTGAATATGTTACATTTTCATAAAGTGTACTTCCGATGTATGCGGTGTGACTTGCATGATCAAGTGTAAATGCAAATGCAAAGATCTGGTTTGTGTTTTGGAAAATGGAAAAATGAAAAACAGCTGCAAATACTGGTGCTGTAGACAACTGGTATTCCAGATTGTTTCAGAAACTTGATTTCAATATGATACGTAGTTTCACATTTGAGTCTTATGTTTCAGCCATGCAATGTCCAAAGTATCTGTTTCATAAACACACTGTTGCACTTCTATTCTCATTTGTGGGATAATCTACTCTTTCTACCTGTGACTTCTTTTCTACACTGGAAACTGATTAACAACTAAATCTGATTCCATTTTTATATGCACTACCCACTCATCGGCCTAATAGCTCGACAAGTACGAGTCATTGTATTAATGAATATCACAGGCATACCCAATTTGTTAATCAGATTTTACATGCTCTTCAATTTGCTTAACCCCTGTGTTGTTTTTGGGGTTGAAGTTACCCCAGTCCATTTTCAAAATGAGGTTAAATTCTATAGAATCTAGAATTTAGAACGGAAGAAGTAAAATACACAAGGATTAAAAGAACATTTACCCAACACTGTGCAGCAGAATCTGCTTCCAGATAAACTCTGAATGCTGCTACACTTAAGTGCAATATTTAAATACTTGAAAAAGTAAATATTCGAAACTTGTAAATAACAAGCCAGATTAATGAAGCACCTATTTTGTAGTGTAATGTGAGTAGCTGGCTTTTCATATATGTAAATATAACATTGATGCTACATTTTGACAGATGTATAATCCCTTTGGTATGAACAAAGGTGTGTTGTGGATAATAGTTTACACAACTTTTTGTGATGTTTGGGAAATGTTTGGGACAAGGAAGTGTTTGCTAACCTAGATGGTGTTGGTGCATATTATTAGTTACAAGGGGCACTTTCTTCGTTTGAGTACTTTGAGTGATTCAGATCACCTGTGAGCTGTAGATTGTCAGTCTTCAGGTCTGCTTTCTCCCAGCATTACCCATGTTCTACAGCTGACTGTGTCTTCCCATTGTATTCTGCACCAGTTCACCTTGGAGCAGAGAACCAGTTTAGGAAGTTATTCAAGTCTATAATGAGGATAGCTGTCACGCATCTCATAATAAGCCGAGGAAGTGTTTGATTTAATCAGCCTATGGCAGGCAAGCCTTCTGTGTTACATGGAATTTGAAGAAACAAATTTCTTATTGCATGAAATGGGGAAAACCAAGGAATATTAATAATAAGATGTATCTACTTCTTGAATATTAGTATGTGACCAAAGATACACAATTATGCCACATTGTCACATCTCATCACATTATTTCTTGTATTTTACTTGTCTTCTTTATTCCAGTTCAGCAAGTTATAAGGCTACAGCATACACACAGCCAAACATTTTTTTACTCTTTAAATATATAAAATCAAAAGCAGTGCCATTGATTTTGTTTTGCTTTCACAGTTCAGACCCAGGAAAATCTGTGAATTAGGTTAGAATAAATTTACCGTGACAGTGTCAGATTGGCTTAAAGGATCCTGTCCACCTTATTGGGAAACGTAAATTTTATTATTAGTTTCATGCATCCTTCATTTTAATTAAGCCATGGCAATCAAGCTGCACCTTAGACACACCCTGTAGAAAATAAAAATAAGTGGCTTTGGGGAATGTTTCAATAAATTACAATGCTAAGAAAGTCCTTTGAAATTAAAATGAAAAACACAAATAGATTTCTTTCAAAGGATATTGAACATCCTATAAATCACACTCTCCTATATTTGAATGTCTATATTCTGTAACAATCCAGACAGAGCTAACAAGATTACCACAACCTAATTAAAAATACAATAACCCTGTAGTGACAAAAATAGGAGTCATGCATGCCTCACAGGGGAACTTACTCAAGCATATGATTAAGAACAGAATATGAATTAATTTTCCAGTTTGCAATTACTGCATGGCTTTGACCATGGCTCCCTGCTACCTTGTGCTCATCAGGAAGTCTAAGAAAGGTCATTTTTTAAAGGCACGGCTAACCTGGCTAGGCCTTTTAATTGGCTCCTTTTGGATACAGACTCAGATCAAGAGCTTCACAGCTGCAAGATGTGCCTGTGGTTGCTATCAATAGATCCCTGGAGAGGGGAAACATCTGCTTAGCACAGTGATGGAGCGCAGGCCATATACTTGAATGTAAGGTGTTAGTATTACCGCTGAGCTTGACAGAACCAAGCTGTGATGAGTTTCGTAAAATGGTGAAAACAGTAGAATAAAGCTTTGTTTATACCAACATATTTATTTAACACAAGCTGGTGCTGGAAATGGGGTTCATTTTTAAGCACAATGGAAGGCATTCCTGTGAAAATTTACTTTTGCAGTGGGGTCTTTTATTTTCAGGACAATATGAAGTGCTGTGTGTATCAGTTGTTGGATGCTTAACGTCCGATTGCTCTTTACCAAAAATTCTAAAGTCAGTATTTGGGGTTCAGTCCATTATCTCCTTTTAGGAGAGGTAGATCTCATTAAAAAAATCAAAATGGAAAGCACAAGTTTATCTAATTTACAAGCTGATTCCAGGTGGGTCTGGTACAAAGAGACAAGAACCCACACAAGAGGTAATAGGTAGCAAATGATGAGTGGGGTACAATAGAAAGAGCCCCACTTGGCCCAAGAGGCATGGTGCTGTTGGGGCTCGGAGCAGAGAGGTAAACAATGATGGAAACCACTGATAAGCAGGTGCTAATCAACTTAAAAGGTTCAGCAGGTCCCTGGGTCTACAATACTAGCAAAAGATGCCAGATGGAGGAAGAATCGACTGTTTCGGCTTTCATGTCGGCTTTCATGTCGTACTGTCCTGACCTAATTCACCTACGGCCAGAGAGGTGGAGAGCGTCAGTCAGTACACATAATGTAAGGTTCCTTGATGGAATATGTGTGCACTTGCTAAAAAGTAAACAGAAGGGGAGGGGGGAGCAGCATTTTCGATTTATAAATGAGGTCTAAAACCTACTTATTAACAGAATGAACAATTCAATAATTATCTTTAATACCAATTCTTTTTTATAAAATCTTTATTATTTTGTCATTTGATTTTATCCTTTTAATTCATCTTAAAATCTCACCTTAATTTTCTATACTACAACATTGTGTATGATTGAATGCTTTAATGTTGCATTTATTTTTACATATGTTGACATATATGACATATACAGTACTTATAACTATAGACTTTACTGATGTTGCTAATATAAATACATTTAACTGTCATGTATACTCTATATAGGTTAGTACAATGTTCATTTAATAGCAATCAAAGAAATATGTATAAATAAATGTGGTTAAATAAACAGCTATACGATAATAATGAACTATTAGTCAAATATATTTATTGAACCACTGAAGTAAAATGAAAACTTACTTAAACAATCCCTCTTGTAGATTAATTGTGCTGAATAGGTACCTAACATTGTTCATTTGAACAACACAGAACACAGAGTTCATTCATTGTAAAGCTGTCTTCTTTCAATCTTGTATTCTAAAGCAAAGTCTCAGTTGGCTCCATCTCAGTTTCCCTAGTGGAAGAAAACCGATTCCACACAAAGTTGGTAGGGGGAAATTTGAAAGTGAATAGGTGACCCCACTAAAATCACAGACTTTTGGACACCTAAGAGGTGGACTTTCTACATTGTCTGGTGCAGTTCGGGTGGACAAATGGAAAATAGGAGGAGGAGAAACATTAAACAGGTGGGCATTGGCATTGTGGATTTTATGAATGATCCATTGATAAAATATAAAGGTACTGCTACAGTATCCTTAACTGATTTATAATGAGTTTTTTTTTTTCTTTGCTGCTCTTCAGTTTTGGTGTGAACACCTAACAAAACCGTGAAAAAACTTGTTAACAAAACATACATGTATTTGTTGTACAGCATAAGCTCTGACACAATGAACTGTGAGGGGGCAGACTTGCGAGTTACGTAATTAGCTCAGTTCAACTCAGTGTTAAACAAACTGTCAGGAGATATTTGACCCATTAATATGGAAGTAGAACAATCTAATGGAGCCTCTTGAACTGATGCTCTTAAAAGGTACGAATGTGCTGTGTTTACATTCAGGTCATATTTCTTTGAAACTTGCTAAACGAGATTACTTTCACTTATTATAAATGTGGTATGTAATCTTGAATATAGTACCATAATATAACACTTTACTAAATACACCGCAATTTACTTCATAAATAATTGAGAATATTAGAGCCTGGCATTTACTTGCTACTTTATTGTATTCACCTTTGCAATCTAATGAACATGCAAAATTGTATATTAAGAAAATATTTAGATGTATTGTCTGTGATGTCTCTGGTTTCATAGCTGCCACTTACCCTGATTATTGAATGTCATATTCCTGTAGCTAAAGATTGATGCACAGGTAAATATTTGGGTGCTGTATGTTTGAAAACTGTCTTCATAACTTCATTCTGATGAGTTGTCTGTTCACTCAAAATATAACATGGATTGTTAATTGTGTCCAAACTATAACACTACATGTAAATACCTTTGCATGTAAAAAAACGTTAGCTTGTTTGTAATGTTGTTTAGTGGATTAGTTATGACAATATTCACTTCTATTCCAAAGTAGGCAGGGTAAATAAATAAAAGGTATCTTGCTTTTTGTCACATTCAAAATAATGCTAAGTTGATGGATAGTTTTCGTTCTTACAGCATAAATTGATTACAGGAATAAGGAATCTTTTCTTATAATCAGACTGGTTCAAGATGAAACTCATAAATGAAATCACTTTTCAGCAATCTCAGCGAGGCGGCTCATGGAATCTGCGGTGAGTGCTTTTACCTCCCTTCTCCAGAGTTTGCAGTGTTCCCTTGTGTTGTCCAGTTTTTCTCCAGCTACTCCAGTTTCCTCCTTCAGTTCAAAGACATGTAGTCAGGCTAATTGGTATCTCATGGTCCATGTCTTAGATTTACTTCATTTACTTTACTTCATTTACTTAGATTTCCAGAAGGCCTTTGATGTTGTCCCCCACAAACGGCTCCTGCTTAAGCTCAAAGCAGCAGGGATTTTAGGCACTGTAGCAGTTTGGATTGAAAACTGGTTAACAGACAGGAAGCAGCAGGTAGTTATTAGAGGTACAATATCACAGTGGGCGTGCGTTCATAGTGGGGTACCGCAAGGTTCAATTTTAGGACCATTATTATTCCTAATTTACATTACTGTTATTGACACCAATACATACAGTAAACTGGTTAAATTTGCAGACGACACCAAGGTGGGTGGTGTAGCAGATACCGAACTAGCGGCACAGAGGCTACAGCGGGATCTTGATTTAATTAGTAACTGGGCTGATACCTAGCAGATGAAATCTAATATAGACAAATGTAAGGGAATCCATGCAGGGAGCAGAAATATAAACTACAGATATTTTATGGGTTCTATTGAAATAAATCTAGCTCATTATTTGAAAGACCTTGGTGTGTATCTTAATGCTTCCATGTCCCACTCTCGCCAATGTGGGGAAGCAATTAAAAAGGCCAATAGGATACTGGGTTACATCTCTAGGTGTGTGGAGTTTAATTCAAGGGAGGTTATACTAAGGCTATACAATTCCTTGGTAAGACCCACCTGGAATATTGTGTGCAGGTTTGGCCACCTTTCCTTAAAAAGGACATTGCGGCTTTAGAAAAGGTTCAACGTAGGGCTACAAGAATGATTCTGGGTCTTAGAGGAATGTCTTATGAGGAGAGGTTAGCTGAGCTGAATCTGTTTAGTCTTGAGCAAAGGAGACTAAGGGGGGACATGATCCAAGTATATAATATTCTAACAGGTCTGGGTGCTATTCAGCCAAATAGTTCAATATACTTCAATATTAGTTCAAATACAAGAACTAGTGGCCATAGGTGGAAATTAGTGGGAGAACATTTTAAACTAGATTTGAGAAAGCACTTCTTTACACAGCATGTAGTTAGAATATGGAATAGTCTTCCTGTTAGTGTAGTACAAGCTGAAACTTTGGGTTCTTTTAAATCAGAGCTTGATAAGATTTTAGCAAATTTAAGCAATTAGTCGAATTCTCCCCAAACAAGCTTGATGGACCGAATGGCCTCCTCTCGTTTGTAAATTTATGATGTTTTTTTTTTCTTATGTCAGTGAGTGTACTGTGCGTTGAGCTGGTATCCCATCAAGGGTGTACCAGGTGACTGCATACATAGAGTGCTATGCAAAAGTATTAGGCAGTCAGAGAAAAGGTTTAAAGCTTTATATCTGGGTAGTAAGTGTGTATTTGCTCTGAAAAGAAAAACAGGCTAACAGTTAAACACATGGAATTAACAGTAACGCAATAAAAATGAATAACTTCACCAGCAGCTAAATTAATTAATTTAATTAGATAAATAACTCAATGAGGTATTGATTAGACAAACATGACATACTAGTGGTCAGGTCAAAAAATACTTTAGTGTATTGTATTGTTGCTGCAAACATTGTGGCGTCTTTAGGAGAGGTTTTGAAATGGCTAAATTGACACTTAGACAGAGATATTAGTTTTACACCAACATGAAGATCATTTAAACATTATTTTCTTTGACTGCTCAAGACTTCAGCAGCCTTATATGCAACATTTATAAACATGAACCAAACTGCAATATTATCCATACATCTATCCACACCCCCATCCATCTTCTATACCTGCTTGTCCTGTTCAGAGTCAAGGGGGACCACATCCTACCCCAGAAGTTACAAATACAAGGCAAAGAACAGCTCAGGATGGGGCACTGACACATCGCAGAGTACAGTGTTATATCATTAAAATATTTCTCAGAAAACAACCTGTATTTCCTCAGGACGCAGAATATATAGTAATCAGTTAGCTAGTTAATGAATTAATTTAATTAATAGACGTATGTGTTTGTGTGTGTATCTGTGTTTGGGTGTCTGTGTGTGTACAGCTCTGGAAAAAAGAGACCTCAGCAAATTTTTTGTCTCACTAATTTTTCAATTTATCGGTGTGCATCTGTGAATAATGATACATGGCTGGTTTCTGGTTGTTCCCAGTGTCTCCAGCTTAACCTTGTTCTTGTGTACTGCTGCCTTAAAAATGTTGAACCTGGAAGCAACCTGCTGCTCAGTGTAGCTTTCTGCCAGTGGAACCAGGATTATACCACGATTTAAAAATGCAGATTTCTTTTTTTTTTAATTTAGAGTGATCCTTTTCCAGAGCTCTCTGTGTATGTTTGTGTGTGTATATAATAAATATACATAACATGTATATGTAAATATGTTTTGCTTTATGAATGATTGAAGATTTTTTCCCACGTATAAAAACGGGTCCAGATCTACAGCTACCATTCGTTAGTTGTTACACTCTTATTTCAGTTATTCCAGCATTTTTTGAGCAATGTTGCATTTTCGTTTTTTGTTTTAATCTGAGCTGAAGTACGTAATTATAAAAAAACCGTCACTTTTGGTTTGAGGCAAAGCAGTCAATATACTTAAATTAGACATACCAATATTTATGAAGTAAATGTTTCCAAACGAAGGTTTTATTTTTACAAGCCGTCACAGTGTATTTATGCAGACTATGTGAATTGACATAGTCTCCTCACGAATATTATCTCACAGCTAGCCAAACATTTGGTGATAACCACTGAGTGACACATGATCTCAAGAAATGGACATTAACCAGAAACACTGACCACAAAGCAGACATCACATCATGTACTTTAATATATAATTATCCTCTATCATCTGTTTCAGAACTTATCATGAATAGACAACACCTTTTCAGAAATGAAAGCATATTGTTTTAATAAAAGCTTTTAATTTTTTTATCAGTCTAAAGTATATCAAGCTCAATGTCAAGTTTTTTAACAAAAATTTCTCATTTTATATATAATTTAAGTAACCTCATTTGAACTGCTCCAGCAAAAACAATATTTAGCTTACTCTAGTATTTTCTACAAACATAAACTGTGTTATTGTTAGTAGCAAATATATTATGTATTAATAAAGAAATGGACAAATTAAACCATAAATATGTCATAAGGACTACTGGTCCACATTTTAATCAAACCTGGCTTAATTTTCAGCAATTACAGTTCTTATTAGTAGTAAGTATTAAAACACATTAATCCGGCTTAGCAAGGCTGCTAAGAAGTGCTAGCACAGCTTGTCACAGACACATACACATATTCATCAGGTGCATTAGCTTCCATCACTAGTGCTATAAACAATTTTTATGCACAATGAAGACATCATATAAATGGGTAAAATAAGTTGTTTTAGAGGTTATAATATTGTAATATCCTCACTTCCCTTTAGCTGTACAATTAATTCTGTCCGGAGAGCTCTGGTATTTCTCACTACAATTACATTTGCACCAGAATAATAAAAAAATTAGTAGCTTATTACTACTATCAGTAGATTTTAATGGCCAGTGTTACTACACATGTCGTCAATGTAGTATACAGATGCTTAATTTTTTTTATGCTCAGCTGAGTATAGTTTTTCAAGATGCCTGCTTTTGTCATCATAGGTCTATGCAACACATTTGCTATATTCTTTGTTCCTCTTTGCCATACTTTTGTCAATAAGTAAATGGCATGTGCAATATGACATACATACCTGTGAGGTGGCCGTTAGGGTACGCTTTGTATTTGCAGATAATTACAAATGCAAGGTTGAACAACTATAATATCATATAATGTTTTGTTCTGAATATGAGTTACTGCATTTATGATTACATAGATTAGTGGTAAATGTTAATTTATGTAACCTATCAGTCACAAATTCATCACGAGGAGAACCAATTTAATTATTATAACAGAATGAGATAAATGAACCTTTCAACTGTATTATGCCAGCTGGAAGAAGGGACTATGAGAAAAAACATAAATCTATAGCATGTTAAATGTTATACGCAAAAAATGCCTGTTTCTTATATTAGTGTATAAGAACTGTGATTTACAATAGAAAAAAAATATATTTAAGGGGAAGACAAGTGATTCCTGATATGCCATATATATGTAGTTGACATTCAGCTATTTTAGGTAAAATTTAGTATACTAAGTATTTATTTTACACATAAAAATTAACGTTGGATTAGCTGGATCCAGAATGAAACATTTCTTCCAGTTTCTTTATTCGTTAATAATCCTTAATCATCTTAATTGATAAGAAATCTTATTTTCTGAGTATTAAAATTTAAACAGAAGGTGATGTGCTCTCACCTATGGTATCCTTCACAAGTGAGGCCATGTGCTCCTAATTGTCTAGAGTGGTGGCAGAAGCACTGTTTATTCGTGCAGCAGACAGCGCTAACGGAATGAGGCTGTAAAAAGAAGCCCTCGAAACGATAAAAGTGCTGTGTTCTGGGTCTTTCTACCTAGAGACTAACAAAGGTTTTGCAGCAACAGAAGATAAAGAAATTGCCTTCTGCTGAAAAAGGGCAAAAGAAAGAGGAGAGAAATCCAAGAGTAAAAGTAGTTGAGGAGAACAAGGGACAGTTCAGCCTAATATATCAGCAAGAAAGGAAGACACTGAGCGCCAAAGAGTGGCTACAGGGGGGTATTCCCAAAAAGTGCGGAAAAATGTACCAAGAGCTTTAAGTGGGCACAATTTACATAGGGGATCTGATTCAAGAGCTATGGTAAAACAGTCTTTGGGTTCAGTATGTCCTATGCACAAATCTGAATTGGACATGTTGGTGGGTAGGGATTTTAGAAGCACACTTAACATTTTTAAAAAGAGTATGCCAGCACAATTGAGTGGATGAAGAAATATCTGCATTCTGTTTCTGGACAGTAGGGAAAGTTACCTTACTGGCATCACGCAGTAGCGCATACACACCATCATATAGATCCCCCAGTATGTGGACTCCTGATGAAATCCACTGGGAGTTTGAGATGGGTTGCCCTTCAATTTTGAATGCCTGATTTAAAAATATTGTCATACAGGAACGCCAGCACGGAACACAACGGAAGATCTGTACAACATAAGATACTATTGGACCCAGCGCAGGATTAATAGCCTTAGCCTTCAGGGAAACAAACGGAAGGTGTCGTAGCTGGTGTGGATACACCAGATTCTCTTCAATAAAAAACCAGGAGAGCGGAGATGAGGATGGCTCAAGCCAGTGCCAAAGTGAACATGAGAATATAAAACCTAATAAATTCTTTGCTAAATAAACCTGTTTCAGTATTCAAATCCAATAAGGATTTGAACCCAATATTCAAAGTAAATAATTCACTGCTGTTAATTTCTGCTCTAAGGAGTATCCTTCGAGACCAAATGGACCCATTCATTGTTCCCTGCTAGGGTTTGGATAGTGGCATTCATCAGATGAGGTATAAGAATAATTTAGAACTTCAGTATGCACGTTAAGGCCATAGTGCAGTATTGCTTATGGAGGTAGGTTATGGGGAGTAATAAGGCTTGCTGAAGCCAAGAGGCAACATTTAAATGGCCGCTAAAAGCTCCAGCTTAACAGAAATGTTTTATGGCTTTTATTTTTATGTTTGGAATTTATTCTGTGGGTCATATATTAATAATTATCTCGTCTCACTCCCAAAATATGGTTGTTAATTACATGTGAGTGTTTTAGGTTCGAGATGTTACCATTTACAGTGTTGCCACCGAAAGGAATAGCGATAAAGTTAAAAATATCATTAAATAGCCAATATGCAAATGGAAACCCTGTTATTAATCACATCGATATTTTAATTTAATCAATATAGATTGCTTGAATTTTTATATATCCATCTATCTATCCATCCCCTAACAGCTTATCTTGGTCGGGGTCATGGGATGGGATATATATATATATATATATATATATATATGGCCACCTAGCCACCTATAATGGGACAGAAAGTCTGCAGGAGTAAGGACACAATACAGAAGCCATCGACTGCTCCCTGTTAGTAAGAACCCTGAAAATCTGCACATACTCCCCATGTCTTATGCCGTAGATAGAGCCACTCTCCAGGTAACACTGGACCATATCCCTTAGTTAACTCAGATTTACATTTGCATTTATATTTGTTTATTTGGCAGACTGTTTTTTTTTCCTGCAACATTGAGGTGAGGCTCTGAAATGCCACTGCTGCCTATCAAAGTCCCATTCATTGACATATGTTCAAGTGCATGGCTGCTGCATGTCAGCAGTCAAGAACAGAATGTGCAAACGGATGTATTCCCTTTGTACCTGCTGAGGCTCTGACCTGTAGCCACCCACGGGATGCCGCTCTGTCCCCAAGTGACTTATGGCATTCTCTGGAAATGACACTGGAAAAAGTCAGAGGTATACCAGGTAAAGCTTGTGAAAGTAGTCAACTAGCCTTTGCTATGTGAAACACAGGGCAGGTGACACTGAAGCTATTCACATTCGGTACTACAAATGTGATTTTGTAGAAGAGCTCTCTACTGAGGGTGGCACAGCGGTGCAGTGGTTAGCACTGTCACCTCACACTTCTGGGATCAGGGTTCACGTCTCCACCCAGGTTCCAGGTGTGTGGAGTTTGCAAGTTCTCCCCGTGTCGTCGTGGGGTTTCCCCCCACAGTCCAAAAATATGCTGAGGCTGATTGGAGTTGCCAAAATTGCCTGTATGCATGCATGCGTGTGTGAATGTGCCCAGCAATGGGTTGGCGCCCCATCCTGGGTTGTTCCCTGCCTGCAGCCTCCAGGATGGGCTCTGGACCCCCCGTGACCCATATGGAATAAGCAGTTATAGAAAATGGGTGGATGTATGGATCTCTACTGAATTATGGCATGCAATGCACACCAATGGAACTTTTTGTAATAAGATATACTTTTTTGTCCCCAGGGAAAATTCTTTTGCATACAGCAGTTAGATGCATAAAGCACATAGATACAAAAATATGTCAAAACAGTGCAAAGGCAATACACATAATACAATTAAGTATACATAGTACAGATCACACACTGTACACATAGTGCAAACAGAATATTGCTACATACATTAAAAGACCTGAGGTTCCTTAGAAAATAGAGTCTGCTCTGGCCTTTCTTGTACAGCGCTGCTGTGTTGTCCATCCAGTCCAGTCTGCTGTACAGGTCGACCTCCAGGAACTGGCAGCTCTGCACCACGTCCACTTCCTCCCTCTGGATAGTGACTGATGATAAAGAGATTCTAGTTAGCATTTGCCACCCACAAGATGACTTAGTTAAACTCTTACATATATCCTGGACCTGAGCAAAAGGTATCTGAATTACTTACCAAGTGACATGGGCCCTTTGAGGTCACATGACAAGTTGCTCATATGAGGTCTGACTGCTTTACAGATACCATGTTCTTAAATCTTCCTAAATTGCTGGAGGCTTCTTGGTTGTCAGTTCTATCAAGACATTAGAAATGAGGACTTAAAGCCAGAACTCAACTGGAATTCAGAAAGCAACTCAAATTCCGGTCCTCTTTGATGAATGCTTTGAACTAAAGCCTACTGGCAGATCACCTTATTTCAAAAGTCAAAGGGAAACAGTCATTCTTCTTTTGGAATGCATTAATTTAGCATAGTTTCCTTGCATGGGGTACTGGCTACTTTTCAGTGACTAGTCGTTGCAGTTCTTATATTCGTATTGTCTATTGCCACTGCCTTTGCAGCAATGACTGCCCTTGGCTTTTGTAGTGATAGTGAGCAGATTCACATTCACTGGGCCTTACTGCTAAACCAGTGAGGCTGTGAATGGAACAATACCTGTGATTTCTCCAGCTGATAGGCCTGACCTGCTCCCACAACCAATTTCCAGATAGCAGGCAAAGTAATTTCTGACATTAGCTAATTAGTATTGATTCAATCCAACATTTTTTTTTTCTTGGCCAGCCCCTTCTCAGACCTGTAAAATGAGAAAGTGGCCCGAGGAAAAAGTATCATTAAAGCCAGAGAGTAATCCACATTAGCTTTTTTTTTAAACGTATTTCTGTATGCTTAAGTGGGACCAATCATGAGCTGTAGGCAGATAAAGGGACACCCCCCAAATGTACTGCTGTAATTCACTGCATCTGTGCTGTTTTAATTTGTTTATTTTGTGCTATTTTATTTTATTTCATAGTTTTTTGTGTTTAACACCCTACTGTTGTTGTTGTTGCTGTATTCATTCAGGTATCTAGGCACTTAGGGATCCTATACAAATGGATTCAGACTGTGAGACTATATCTAAACACATCAATGAACCAAAATATAATACTCCCACATCCATCCATCCATTTTCCAGAACTGCTTATTCCATTTCAGGTCGCGGGGGGTCCGGAGCCTATCCCGGAGGCTGCGGGCGCAAGGCAGGGAACAACCCAGGATG
>JAAGVU020000113.1:11736385-11747136 GCA_011763525.2 Mormyrus iriodes | reverse complement strand
TCAGACTCAGTGACCATCTTCCATTGCTCTGAGGTCCAGTTCCGATGCTTGCATGCCATACTGTAGGTCCTTGTGACGATGAACAGGGGTCAGCATGAACACTCGGACTGGCCTGTGACTGTGTAGCCCCATACACAGCAGAGCATGATGCCCTGTGTGTTGTCTGTGTAAGTTCCATGATTATCATCAAAACTATCTGCCATTTGTGTCACAGTTGCCCTTATGTTTTTGGTACGAACATCAGTATATGTATGTGTGCGTGTAACACTCATTTCCCCCATATTAGTGTATATGACAATTTTGGACATTAGTTAGACTACATTTTTGAAGAACACATTTTAATGTCTTTCATATAAATTATTCCAAAAGAATGAAAGTAGCTGATTTTTTTGCATCTGATGGGATATGCAAGTAGCCACTGTGACAACTGAATCACTGAGGTTGTTTCTAAATAAATGACAACAGTCGTGATGAATATCTCAAGCAGTAATTCTGCATTAAATGGGAAAAATAGTTCTTGTCATATACAATGTCCCGTCACCCTTTCTTGACTCCTTTGAGATGCATAATGCTTGTTTTAAGAGAAATCTAGCGCCTTTGTGTCCTTATTTAAGTATCATGATTTGCTATAAGGGGACAGGGGGAACTGTAGTAATATATTTCCTGTTTTGTGTTGTAACTTTTTATCATGAAATTGGAATTACATTATCAATTGTGTAATATTACAATTATCACATTATCAATTGTGTCAATACTGTTATTAGTGTAAATGCCCATAAAAATGTTGAAATTAAAATACATTTAAAAATTTGCTTTTGTTCAGCTACCATTTTAGACAAGTGATCATTGTCGCAAACACTCATGTGATAATAATCACAATGTAACTATTAAATAATAGTAAAAAAATTCAACCAGACCATTTTTCTTCTTTTATACCATAAACCATTGTCCTTAACATTAAATATGGTTGTGTACAGCAAAATTACTCTTTGTTATGTTTGTAAGAGAGGAATCTTATGTAGACTTTCAGCATATAATTTAGCACATTATCCAAAAATCATTCATTCTAAAATGATAATTCTCCAATAAATTGGGTCTTCGCAGTGAGATTACTGACGCTTGAGAAAGTGTGGAACTTATTTCACAGTACTTGCTCTTCCTCTGGGGAGTGGAACCAATCCCACAACCTGGTTTTGCTTATTTTTTTTTATCAATGGCCAGACAGCACTGAAAGACATAACTATTGTGCTGAGTTATCTATTCAAAGGAACATCCCTCTCTTATGAGGCCAGTAAGGTAAAGAACATTCAAAATTCATTCTCTTCTCAACAGAAACACTATGGACCAGCAGTGCTACTATAACTGCTATTGTGTTATCATAGTTTTAGATATAATTTTGACAGTATTGTAGTTATAATGTTCCAAACATTGACCCTTTGGAAATATATAGTTAAAAATGTGCTTCCTAATTATGTTTAAATTAAGAGCATGTGGGAAAAGTATAGATACTCAGCACTTCATATTCATAAATGTGAAGCATTCAGATGTGCTAATTGTCATCTACATGTGGTTTATTGAGTAATTAAAACTGAAAGGAAATGAATTGCTGCTAAGCAGACAAACAACTCATTATATTTTATTTATAAAATACTGTTACTGGTAGAAATTACAAATACATATTGAAATTGAAATATTGAATTAATTTGTGAGAGAATAAAACTATGATATTGAAATCACAGACAAAATGTATTTTTTCATTATATGCTATTGCTGTAACCTTTGAAAAGATCAGTTAAGACCTAGTATTAATAAATATACTATATATAATTTAATAATTGAAAATAAATTATTTAATTTTTCATAATGTCTTGTAATATCCCCTTGAGGAACTTAGTAGTGCATGTGCATGTTAGTATTTAAGGCTCTTTAAGTCAAACCAAGAAAGGAGTTCACATTTTTATGTGAGGAGAGTGACAAAATTAAATTATATAAAAATGTTTGGGTCACAGTTCACATGTGGTATCTCATTCGCAGTTGACTGCTGTTGGTTTCGCTCGCACAGTATGCGTGGCATAGAAATGAAACACCGAAACTCCGATAGATTGTTATACACCAGTGAATGGGTAACCTTCAGCACTTACCCTGAAAGCTGACATCACCGCAATCAGCAGGGGAGAGTACAAAAAAGAACAGATTATCTCTAGAAGAGGGGAAAGATGCACAATATCAGGAATTTCTACAGCTTCCTGACAGGAATGTCAAAGCAAACCATGCTTGTGAGCTCTTAAAATAGAATACTAATAGGTCATGTCACTCTGCTGGTGACAGGCTGAGAGAGAGGCCAGTAATCTCTTTGAGTTATATCTACAGCCTGAGTCCAGCTCTGTATGGACATTTTGGGAGAGGTCTACTTTATGTCTTCCCCTTACAATTCACTAACATTTTTAGTCAATGTACACTGCTTCATAGTTAATACAAGAACTCAAGCCTTATTTTTGTTGTGTTGTTTTGCTATTTAGTTCTGTTCAGTTGTTTAGGTCAGTTGTTTATTTGCCACACAACCAAGGCCGATGGAATTTGTTTTCGGTACAGTATATTATGTAACTCTGCATACAATGCATCAGACATACATATAAATATTTTAATTATGCCCAGGGCATTTGTTTGAAAGTTATGAAAAAAATATTAAACATTGTACAGGAAATGACATCATATTTATTTAAAATTGCCATAATGTACTGCTGATTCTTTTCTTATTAAACGCTATATGTCAGAAAAAGATCTAGATGATTTAATAGGAAGTTGTGGTGAGTAATATGTTTAGGGAGCATCTCATATGAAGTGGAGAGGGGGGGAATTCAAAAACATGAATGATACTATAGCCTTGTTTCGCAGTGGCATGGACAAGTGTATGTGGTATGTAATTCAGTTGAGGAATGTTGCTGTGCACCCTGTGAATGGAAGTAAATGCATCTTTATACATAGTGAATCTTATTCTTAAATTGCTGATGCCTGCATAAGGTGTATAGCAGAAACATTTATGCTATAAAATATTCGGCTTGCTGTTTATGACTGACATAGACTGGCTGAATAATATTACTATCCCCAAGTTCACACTGCTACAAATAATAATATATAATATATAAGATATGCCTATATCAATGCTTCTTGGACCGGAAAATCTGTATTAGGGAATCTTTGGGGTGGGGAGTGGTAGAACATGAATTGTCATGTGCTAAACTCAGTATAAAATGTTAATGAGCATGCTAAAGAAAAGAGATCTCAGGCTTAGCCATTAGAATTATTAATTTGCTTATACACTATGTCCAGTGTATAGTAGAATTTTATATATTTATATCTCTGCAAACTTTAGTACTTTTCATATATTATTAATAAAAATAAAGCAACTGTAGGTATTTGACACTGGGTATAATTATAAACCCATTAAAAGATTTCCGTATTGTACATTGGGGCTTTTGTTTTCTCTGTAAAACTGAATCTGCTCTTAATCTGCATATCAAACAGAGCTCCAGTAAGTCTGCACTTCTGTAAAAATCTGTATTTCACTACTTACAGTAACAAAAAAGTTGGGCCATTTGAACTGACAAATTGCATTGGCAACTATGTTTGCGCTTACCAAACCGGTCAAAAGGTTAACAGAAATCAGGGTTTTTATTTAACACGTAATCCAGGTCACATTACTAAAACAATCAAAGTGGTCAACAGTTCCCTGCCTTAACTTTTCTTATTACTACATATACATGGCATGGCATGATATACAGTAACAATCAGTTTACTGTCAAAAATCCAAAGGCCACTGGCCATCACAGTGGCAACTTTTGAAATAGGGTTTCATCAGAGGTTTGTTAACTACATTATGTTTCTAACCAGTCACAAGTCTGTGACTGGTGACTGACTTGGGTGGTACTGTAGGCCTACCTCTGTATGCCGCTAGAAAATTTGCTGAACTATATAATGCTGTTTCTCTTCTCTGCTCGTTGTCTGCTGACTTAATACTACATTAACAACATGTTAAAAATGGTTAACGCAGAATAAATAATTATAAATAATAAATACACTATTGAGATATGGTATGTTGCCTCACACACCAGTATTTTGGTTTCAAATCCCACTTCTGTGAGTCTGTGAGTTACTTGCATTCCCTGTGTCATAAGGGTTTCCTTTGGATACTCCAATATCCTCCCACAGTCCAAAGATGTGCAGTTATAACTGGCAGCCTAAACTGGTAGCATATGACTGTTTGTGAGTGTTAGCATGCATGTGTCCTGCACTTAGCTGACAGCCCATCCAGGGTGTGCTCAGCCTTGGACCCTGTGCTGTCTGGAATAGGCTCCAAGTCCCCTTATGAGCCTGACCAGGATTATCGATCGGAAGATGGATGTAATACACTGTGAAAATATACTCAGTTATCTTTAATACCATGGATATTTCTTTTCCTTTAAAATATTAAATTAAAATTGCACGTGAATACATCCAGTGTGAAGTTATGGAGAGTTTGAGCCTAAGATACACAAGTCAGGGTTTACCCTACCAGTGCACATCCACCATGTACACCTTAGCATGTTTTGCAGTACAGTAAGAAGCCAAGAGGGCACCCATTGGCACTGCACACACAGATCCGGGGGGATATTCAAATTCACATTCCAAAAGTCAAGAGGCCACTGTGCTAGCCACCACGCCACTGTGCAATTTGTGCATGCCTGCCAAAATGTAACATTTAACCCCTCTGTTATTTTTGGGGTCGAAGTTACCCCAGTCCATTTTCAAAATGAGGATAAATTCTCTAGAATCTGGAATTTAGAACGGAAGAAGTAAAATACACAAGGGTTAAATGAATTTTGCAACTAAAATGATCATCTGGGGTGCTGATACTCAACAATAAACCTTGGTTACACAGTCATGTCTTGCTATGAGCTAACAGCATGTGAAAATGTGAGAAATGTGACATAAGTCCACAAAAGACAGCCAGCCAAAATAAGTTTTAAATCATTTTCATAACTGCTGTATTTTCAAGGGATTTCCTGTGTGTAGTAGGCATGCTGTTCCATACTTTGTGGGCACTGGTATCTGACTGGGAGAATGCCGTTGGCTTACATCACATACATGGCCTACTCTGTGATTTTGTGGTGAGATCTGAGAAATGTTCATTTCATTTAATAAAGCTTCTTCCTTTGGTGAAGTACTTCACTCAGGCACTGAACATATTTTTTCAAGCCTTCCTTAAGAGGATGGCTTTGATTGCTATCAATCAACTATGATTATGATTTAGTTATATGATTTATTTCTCAGGCCCAGAAGGGATGCTGGAAATTAAATGTACATGCATAGCCTGTCAGTATTGTAGTCCAGTGGACAGGCCAGCCCATACAGGGAGTGTCCCAAAAATATAATTAAGCCTTATAGTAACCTGTGTTGTATCATTGTCAGATGACAGTAAGCATATCTGACAGTTGTTATTTTATCATTCTTTTTACTTGTCTGTAGTTTCACAGCAGATATAAGTTGTGCTATAGTTTAAGTAAATATTGCATACAGTGATCCCTCGTCTATCGCGGGGATGCGTTCCGGAACCCCCGGGGAAAGGTGAAAATCCACGAAGTAAAAACCATACGTTTATATTTTAATTTTTGTATATTTTAAGCCCTTATAAACCCTTTATATTCTCTTAGATATTAGGTAAGATTCGTTTTGTATGTAATTATGTATGTAAACGTACTGTTTATATACTACGGACAAATATACGTATCGTATATCATTGAAGAGTTTTATTTAATACGTAAAACGTAGTTGTAAACACATTGTAATGATACATATTTTAACAAAATAATTTCATATTTACTATAATATGCAGTAATGCACTCGTTTTACTTACTTACCCAGTTATATTAGATGAATTATGATTATTCATTTAATATTAGTATCATATTTCTAAAATACGAACACTGCAGTCACGCGCCATTTGCATTCTGGCAATGTTTACATTCTCAGCTGGTTTCGGCCGATTTGGCAGCCATCCGCCAATAGCGTCTAGTGTATGAAATCAACAGGGCAAACCAACTGAGGAAGCATGTACCAGAAATAAAAAGACCCATCGTCCGCAGAAATCCGTGAACCAGCGAAAAATCCGCGATATATATTTGGATATGCTTGCATATAAAACCCGCGATACAGTGAAACCGCGAATGTCGAAGCGCGACATATAACGAGGGATTATTGTATTAAGTTGCAACCAGTGCTAGACAGTATAATGACTATGTGATGTCATTCTGTGCACATTAGTATTTTTATGGTCGTATCATGGACTTTGTTAGGCAATCAAGTATGAAAATCCTCTGTCCTTGAACCTTGCAATGCTTAAATATAGTATTTATATGCTTTCCTTTTAATATTAAACCAACTTAAAAACAAAACCTATTTACTGAAAAAGTAATTAGTTTTTTTTATTAACATTGTCATATGTTTTTCAAACAATACCCAAACCTATATTGAGTTAGAAACTAAATTAATAGAAAGAAACAATATAATATTAAAACTGAAAACCAGCAGTGACCTTTGCTGATGCAGTTTACATTAAGTCTACATTAGCCTTTTGTCTCTCTTAAGTGCCAGAGTTGCTGGATTCACAGTTTACCTGTTTGAGGGACTGGGGTCTGGTGTGCTGCATGCTTGTTATTCCACAGAACAATAAATTAGAACTGGAATATACCACAGAGACCTAGACTTAGGCTTTGCCTAATTACATGCATTATCTCATTTGTCATTGTAAGAGAGTGTTGTACCATCTTCCATTAATTTGATTATGCTTTTCTCATACTGGCAGGGACCATTTGGTCTGAATTTTGCCCATTTTTTTCTTCCCTTTAGTAATGCAGAGTAATCTGTCAAGTAATTAGCCACACTAATTAAATTTTTGTAGCTATAATCAAACGAATATGCTAAAATATTCCTTCTGCTGGCAGTTCTCTGTCTGCTCACATTTAACTTGATATTTTAAAAGAGGCCTCTTTTCTGGCTTCCACTCCACTTAATCACCTTATTTGCATTTTATATTGGTAAATCAAATTAAACACCAGTAGCTTTTAGTGTGATTGACTGTGGTCAGGGCTGTTCACATGGGAGTTTTATTTTTTTTTCCACAGAAAATTAGACCAATTTTAATGTGTGCAGAGTTCAGCTTCCCATATTCAGTAAACCACATTCAATCAGCTAATTAAAAGCCTTTTTGCGTTTGCTGCTGTTTGATAGATCTGCCCAGATGGTGGATATGCATGCATGCATGTGTATGTATGTGTATATATATATATATATATATATATATATATATATATGTGTGTGTGTGTGTGTGTATATATATATGGCTCAGTTTATATAAGATGTGTCTGAATGAGAGATCCGTATTTACAAAACTAACATTTTTTTTTATTAGACACTGGAGATTTGATTAGAACTCACCTAGCTTTAAAACACGTTCTATACCTTCACTAAGCATGTTACTATGATCTGTGAGTGAGATACCTATTCAGATTATTAAGCATCCCTTTTCCTCTTTCACTGTACTACAAAGAACATTCTCACATGGTTAATATTATTTAGACACAAAAAGACACAAAATCATCACACACAGGTCTTAATTTCAAAGATCTGCTTCTGTTTAATTTTGCCTGTACATGTCACACAAACACACAATTGAAAATAAATTAAACCTATTATAAATAAGTAACAATCACAGACAGAAGAGTTGTGTGTATGTATGTGTATAAATATAAATACATATACATATATATATATTTTTTATATATATAATTTTTATTTTTTCCATGAGGTAAATGTGGAACCAAAGATACAATGTGGCAGGGAAGAGAATAGCCGAGGATCTGAATAAACGAAAACAGCGACACTTTATAAAAAGCAGCGGTCCTCCAGAGAGCATTCCCTCCAGGAGCTAATGGGCGCTGCACTCTCCAGCTAGGGGCTCGTCTGCAGTGTCATTCCTCGGGCTCTGACAGTCAACTTAATTGCAGCTTTTAGGATCATTACTGCTAGAATGTGAATTTTAAAATGGACAGGGCTCTCCATCTCTTGACAAACAGGCACCTACCTACAAGCTGGCGTTGGTGGTAACCACTGGGAAAACCATGGAGAGAGAGACAAAAAAAAAACCCTTGAACAGGCTGTTCAGCTCTGGAGAAGCAGGGTGTACCTTCTGACCATCCTGTTTTAAATTGTCATCATGTTTGCAAGAGTATAATTGTCATTTCAAACATTTTATATTATTTAGGTAGCCTAAATGTTATTGACATCATGACACAAAGCTATAAATGACATAGATTATACAAATGTTTACGTGGCAAAGTAATGTTACCAGTGAAAAGGACATAGCAACTCAAGCATGTAAAATAATCACTTATTGTAATTTGTAAAGAGTTTTTTTATAAATGTATCAAGTATATTAAGGAATTTCTTATAGTACAATGACAAAAACTTTGATCATATATAACTATTTTATGCTTAGTATTATTTTAAAGCTCAAAGTAAGGGTTGTGGTTTACTATGATGTGGTTTACCATTTTATTACCTTAAAGTAGTTTTTAGGCTGCAATAATTGGAAAGAATCTGTATATTTTGCACTGAACTTTGAAGACAGCAAAATATAGAAAAAAAAGCTACATAAGAAGTTGGACCTTGCCCATTTGGTCCTGAGAAGATGTAGACTCATTAAACAGAGAAAGTCAATCCAACAAAAAGCTTTTCTTGAGTGACATTTCACTCTAATCTTTTAGCAACTCTTGCAACTATTTCTGAAGGTAAAATACTCAATTTTTCTGACATTCTCTTAAAAGTATAATGAGTATTTGTAAAAGGCTAACCTGAAGTTATTTTCATCACTTTTGCATTAAACCAGGCAATAACACTGCATGGCTTTTTCTGGTAAACCTATATTTTAACATCAATTAAAATATTGAAATAGTGCTTTTCCAGCAGTAATTACCAAGAGATCATTTCTATATGTATGTTAATATTTGTAGGTAGTGCATACAATTAGCCATCTGTGGAAAGAGTAACAGGTCACCTCAAACTACATTCAGCTCAGATGCTGCATTCAGCTCAGATGGTGGCTAAACCGTCCATTGTGGAAGGTACCAATCACATATTCATAAATAAGGTAAATTTTCATTTGCAATTTTTTTGTGGCAGAAAAAAAGTGTTTGTCTTTTTTTTGTTTTCAGATGTTAAATTGTATACTATGGGAAGAATTTTCTTTGTGTCATGTATAATATGTGTCTGGGGCCCTTTGAATATGGTAGGTAGTGTGTAGTAATAACTAGTATTGTGCTAGTTAAATGCCAAAATTAGATCGAATTACATCAAAATGCAATTTAAGATGGTGCTTTCAATCCATTTTCAGTAATTGCTTAACCAATCACAGTGCTCCAGAGTCTGTCCTGGGAAGGCAGGTCATATGGAAAGATATATGACAGCAAGGACATATGGCTGCTAGCAAGCTAATTAAGCAGGCACTTTTACTGTTACATTAAGAGAACATTTGTTTAGTACTAATATTACATTTTTCAGTAGTGTCTTAATTTAAGTTGAAATAAAATTCATGGCAATCAAAGGTATCTACGATAAGTTAGATATATCTTTATTCCTGTAATTGATTTTTATGCTGAATTACACTTAATTTGGCATTGGATGGTTTAAAACAGAAGTTCTTTAATTAATGCATCTTTCTAATAAACCAGCTTCCTTGTAAATATGTATAAATATTAGAAGCTCAATTCTGTGGTTCATGGTCAAGTTTGCACTGCTATAAAGTGTAATTTGGTCTTCCTAGGCTGATTAAAATCTATGTGTCACATTATAGTGAAAACAAAGGTTAAAACCCTCAGAGGTCTTTTGTAATGAGTCCAGCTCTGCCATGGGGTGTTATAGATGTATACAGCTTTATTACAGGTACACTCCAAAATCTGATCTCATCTAATTTTTACTATCCAGACCTTATACTGCGGTCACGGTATTTTGATGATATTTTTAAAAGCAAAGTTATTCCTGTATTTTGAAATTGATGAATTTCACCAAGCAGTGGGAGGGGGTTCCCCTCACGATAAGAAAAGCCGAACTGTGGTATACCTAAAATACCATGGTATACCATATTGCCATTATACCACCCAAATCTAGTTGAGATCCTCAATACTTCTTGCTAAAACATGCTTAGTCTGTCATAGGAAACAAAACTTAGCATGCTTTGGAACTTTAATTTCAATGTTTGCTGGAGTTCAGAAGCCTATCCCAGAAGATACAGGTGCAAGGCAGGGAATAACCAAACAGTACAACATAACCTCTGCACCACCAAGCCATCCCCTTTTATACATTTTAAACATATCACAATATTTATTGCAAAAAAGAACATTGTGATATTTGAAATTTTTGTGTAGCCCTAATAGATATAGCTATAACCTTGACAGGCTTATCTGCATTCTGTAGTCTAGTGGTGCACATAAAATTGCACTGCAGTACTTGTGATTTGTCTTACTTATTATTCTTGAGCCTGGTAGCTGGTAAAGCCAGGCATACTGTGAATCCCATCACATAGTTCATTGTATCTTGAACCATAAAATACACTGCTCAAAAAAATTAAAGGAACACTTTTTTATCAGAGTATAGCATCAAGTCAGTTAAACTTCTGGGATATTGATCTGGTCAGTTAAGTAGCAGAGGGGGTTGTTAAT
>JAAGVU020000113.1:11714500-11736285 GCA_011763525.2 Mormyrus iriodes | reverse complement strand
TCATTTCCATCAAACGATGTGGCATCCTTTCCTTCCTGACACATTACCCAGTCCATATCAGTACAGCTATCCAGCATAATTTTTTTTCCCATTGAGATCTGATGTGTTTTTAAAGTGTTCCTTTAATTTTTTTGAGCAGTGTATATAACATATAACTTCTCAAGGTAGTATTCAATCTACTGATTGAAATTTTTCAAGAATATTTATTTTGGTCTGTAATGATCTTTGTGAGTTTATTCTGTGTGGAAAATATCCAGATTAGAAGACTGAAGAGAATCATCATTATGCATGTATTATGATTACTGGTGATTGGTTTAATAAAGGTTAATGTATGACAAGCCATGCATTATATGTTTATATGCACTAATCATTATATACAGATGGCTCTGGCGGTGAAGAACTGCCTGACATGGGATGGATTTCTTTTAAATAATGTCATTTTATGATTATAATTGCTCATTGATTTTCGCCTGACTGGCACAATGTGTGTGGTTGAATAATCAACAACTTTAAGATTCAAGAATTTAACAATGCTGTTGTACACATGAAAAATAACTAGATATCGATAAAGTGAATACACATAATCCTTATAACACATTTTATGTTATTATGTAAATTACATTTAGTATGTGTAAAATGAATATACATTTTTTTGTATCGTTTGTTTTTCTGTATAATTCATTAGTTAATTAGTTTGCTAGTGGTTGAGTTGTTCTTTTTATATTTATATATGTTAGTCTTTACATTATAGCACAATTAATTTTGGATCAGAATATCAGTTAAGAGGTTCCACATTAAAATTACTGTAACAATATTGTTTTTGGTGATATATTTAAATGTTAGTATGACTGAAATGTGAATTATTAGCAAATTAGACTAGTTTAATTTTTATATAATTTCAGTACTATACTATATCCTCTTGATATTTAATAAGGTTTAGAGCACATACAGTCAAGTCGTGTTTTCATAAATTATAGCGTTGATGGGGTTAAATATGTATAGTTATCATACATGTAATCATATTATCAACATGTCTTTTTGTTGAGCTGATTTGGAGAAGTGCCTAAATGATATTAGACAATAAAAAAAATATGGGCATGTTGCAAATCTGTTAGGACACAATACTGTGGTACCTAACAGCTAAGCAGAAACTTTCAGAATAACATCTGTGCAATGAAACACTGCTCTTCTTCAGATGCCATGATAATATGCTGGTGGTTAAAGAGGTATCTAGAGTACTAGTGAATCATTTCTGGGTTCCTCCTGCAATGGCAGAATAATTCTGTAGCAAAGAAATGAAACCAAAGAACTTAAGATTTAACTGGACCACCAAAGACACCTTTCCTTAGAAACCTCTGCATGTTATCTAAAATTGATATGAATATGGATTACAGGATAGCTAGCACCTTAGTTATAGCATCAGTAATAAAATCATTGATGTTGACTGGGGAAAGTTCTTGATCCCCTACTCTTTGTATGACCAACACTCATTTTTCATTTATTCCATATATTTTTGCAACACAAAACATGACAACATCCTAGCTCTGGCTTGAATATATCAATTCACAAATTGATCTTGCTGTTCATTAAGTAATTAAGAACAGCTAAGACTATGAGTTATTCAGTCACCATCATCCTACATAATAATGTTTTCATCAAATTAATTGCACCACAGGTGGTTAATTTTTGCAAACTGGCATGGCAAATGAATTATTTAATTGACACTAAACATCACTAAATATCAGTCTTTAGTATTATGCTTTTACTTCATTTTTTGCTTTGAAATCGGTTGATAACATGGAAATATTAGTGTTAATGTTACTCAGTGTTGTTACACCCGTGTTTCAAGCCAATTTTATAAAAACATTGGTATCCTATAGAGGGTGCCAAGCTCTTTGCAATTACACACTTGGTAGTCAGTCTTAACACTATAGTCATGCACGACTGAAATACAAATTTTAACAATGCAGCAAGTTTACATAACACCCTGAATTTAAAATGTGAATTCAGTCAGCAGATCCCTATAAGAAGGCTGAACTTCACTCTCCAGACACTTAAACTCATAAATTCTTTTTGTCAATATTGCCATGCTTGAAGTCATGAAACCTGACCTTTTGGAAACTTAAATAGCTCTCGGCCCCAAACTTTTTAGACCGACCCCATTATTCAGTTTAAGGTGGCTTTACAGGCTTTTAAATGCAGACATACAGATTATCTGTAATTTTATATACGTCTCCTTCCCTATAATGTAATGACCAGCTTGTGAACCATTTGATCCTTTGTAATGCCCTGATGCCCATTGTTTGTTTCCTCTGTGGTGCTTTGGAGGCAGCGGTGAGATCAGTCGTTCAGGGACGTGGCCCGTCTCTTTGTGTGGTATTTATGGAGGGGTCCGGTAAATGTCAATCTGCACTTTATTGTTATTGTCTTGCAACCTGTAACTTTTTGTCCTATTTTGGCCCATGGCTATTGTATTCTGGCTCCTATCTGACCATTCTTAAATGTTTATAACTTACAGTTATAAAGGCATGTAATTTATCTTTTACAAGGTAATATTGCTATGTGTAGAAAAATGGCTGTTTTGCAGCTCTACAGACTTATTCTAGATGTAGTAAATTACTAATTTAATAAATTTTTTAGATGAAAAAATTCATAGCTGAACATTTCCCTCTATAACAGCAAAGCTTCAAAAATATATATTTCAAAAATACAGTACAAATCCAGTGCATTTTGTGACTTTTTTTTTACATTGGAGCTGTATTTGTAACTTAGGCCAGTGACCATCACAGAAACCCAAGAATATTGATGTGAAGATTAGGGATAATTTAAACAGATTCTAGCCTGAAATGGAAGGTAGAATCACAGTATGTAGAAAATTATTTGTATTATCAAACTATTACGTCTGATATAAACAGACAAGGCCTCTGCCTCTGAGTAATATTGCTTTTTTTTTACTAAATTGAAGCTCAACATAAAATTCAATGCACAAAGAAGTAATTGGGTTAGCAGGGAATTGTGTGTGCCATATCAAGGATGATTGCCCACATAACATGCTCCAGGGGTAATGCGTGTAGCAGCCATGCCTCATGTCACCAAATGCTGCAGCAGTTTTCTGCTAAGCTGGAGTGCTTGTTGAAACATCCTTATCTGTCACTTGTGAGCCATGCTTGATTGGGACCCATGCAACAATCTCATACGAAAACGAGTCGGAGGTTGATGGGCAAGTTTAACCTGGCAATAAACATTCATATATTTGCTATGAACAGTTTCACATGTTTCGTATAATTACTTCCATTTAAAGTTCTCCTTACTAAATGTAATAAAGCAATACTCAAATTCAAAATTCTGTTTTTTACTACTGCATAAATTTCTGTGACATAATTTTACAATTTGTATTGCTTAACTCCCTGTTTCTCTGGCACGTTCCAATTGTGCGTATTATACCTATATAGTTAAGCCCAAAATTATTCATACCCATACCAAATACTGATCTATGGTGAATTTTAATTTGATCAATAGGTTTCTTCTGGCTGGAAATGGCATAAGCATCTGACAAAAGATGGTCAGACATTGTGCTAGTGATATAAATGAAAAAAATGAAGTATTTTGATATTTATTTTACATTTATTCATACCCCTTGAAGTTGCCCAAATTTCAGAGAAAATGCAAGCTTCTATACCATTCCAAATAGCCCTGGTAATTACCACGATGTTCTAGAGAATTCAGATCAACTATAAAATGAGTACAGCTGATGCAGTAGTTCTCTAGTCAGTTCCTAGTCAACTGTAAGTCATGGTTAAAACCAAAGAGCTAAGTGAGGACCTCCAGTTGCACATTGTAGATAATCACTAGATAGGGAAAGGCTATGAAGCCATGGATGGAAGCCATATCCAAGTGTTTTCAAATGTCAGTGGCCACAGTGCAAAGCATAATCAAAAACTACAAGGAGATCTACATTGTGAAAAATCTTAAAGGGCGTGGTAGGAAGCAAAAAGTGACTCCTGTGCTGGCAAGAATGGTAGTGTGAGAGGCCAAGACGAACCCAGGGATGACCACCAAGGCCCTCCTGACAAATCCTGAGCAATTCTACTTACCAGCATCACAAGGTAGATGCTCTATTGGACACTGCACAAGGCTGGTCTCCATGAATGCCAACCGAAGAGGATTCCACTACTCCAAGACAAGCGTACAAAAGCTTGCCTAGCCTCTGCAAAAGCTCACCTGGACAAAGAAGAAAGCTTTTGGTCATCAGTTCTGTGGTTGGATGAGATGAAAATTGAATTGTTTGGACACAGGGACGTGGCTTTCATTTGGTGAAAAAACAGAGACTCATTAAATCCCAAGAACACCACCCCCACGGTCAAGCATGGTGATGGGAATGTAATGCTTTAGGGGTGTTTTTCAGCCAATGGGCCTGGAAACCTTATTAGTGCAAATGGCTTTATGAAAAAAGAAGACTTCGTTAAGATTCTGGAGGAAAACATCAGGCAGTCTACAGGAAAACTTGGCCTTGGGCAGCATTGGATCTTCCGACAAGATAATAATCCAAAACATATTGCCAAAATGGTCAAGAAATGGTTACCAGTAAATAATATTCCATCAAGAATCTGTGGAGGGAACTGAAGACCAGACTGATGGCAAGGGAGCTGTCCAACCTCAAAGACTTGGAGATCTTTACAAAGGAGAAGTGGTCCAAAATCCCAGTGGAGACATGCAAAAAGCTTGTTAGCAATTAGAAGAACCATGTGATTGCGCTGATGGCAAATAAAGGCTTGATCATTGAGAAAGGGTATGAATAATTTTGAATAATCTAAATATATAAAATTCTTTTCACATTTGAAACAGAAATTACGTATGATCACAGAACATATTATAATACACTACGTGCGTATGACAGGAAATAGCGTAACTAGCGCTTACATTTTACATGAAAACAGTGTACGTGCGGGGAACTAATCACTTCGTTTGTGGACGCCATTTTTATATCGGGCTTTCTGTTCTCGGGTGGGTACACCAAAAAATGTATATATTTATGCACCTAATGGGCAAACAAAAAATGTAGTTTACCTGAAAGCACTGCAGTAGTACTCAATGTATCTTTACTTCTTAAATGTTAATGTTTTACTGTTTAATAATTTATATGCTTCATGTATGTCATTCAAATTCTCTTATAAAAATGTTTTACTGTTTAATAATTAATATTTATATGCAATGTGCTTCTTATATATTACTTCTTATTCTCATATGATTGCCCAACGATGGGTTGGCGCCCCATCCTGGGTTGTTCCCTGCCTTGCGCCTGCAGCCTCCGGGATAGGCTCCGGACCCCCCGCGACCCATATGGAATAAGCGGTTATAGAAAATGGATGGATATTGATTTCTGTGTTATTGTAAATGCTCTTTATTTGTTGAAAAATAAAATTGGCAATTAACAAACTTATTTTATAAATACTGCATTTTATTTTCTTCCCTTGCACTCTGAGTGAAGCCACTGGGTAATCTGCTAGTTTAAAAATATTAAATAAAAATCAAAAACGTTTTTTTTTTTTCATTTATGTCTCTAGCACGATGTCTGACCACCTTTGGTCAGATTCTTATGCCATTTCCAGCCAGAAGAAACCTATTGGTCAAATAAAAATTCACAATAGATCAATATTTGGTATGGGTATGAATAATTTTGGATGAATGAATAATTTTATATACAGCATATTGTGCACATGCTGTTGGATACCCTTTACAGGAACCTGGTCCATTCCCAGTTACTCACACAATTTAAACCCACCCATTTGCCTGAACAGTACTGTGTAGGAGGATAGTACAACACTCTCAGGAAGCCCTTTATGATCACAGGAGGAACATGCAGATTTCACATGCGCCTAGCCTAGGCCAGATTTGCACCCTTATACCAGAATCTATGAAGGAGTGCTGCTGTTCATGTTATAAGCAAGGTTTGCAGTACTGAATTCGCCTTGTGCCCTAATTGCTGGATCTGAATGCTGTCCCTACCAGTCATATTCAACAAGGAAATATTAAAGAAGTTATCTAACATCACTGTAGATCAAATCAAATCTTACCTCTATGATGACATAACTAAATACAATAGTATGCATAGATTTTATGCATGCCATTCAAATTATATTCAGTGCTATTAAGGGCTTAATTTCCCCATCTTGCTATAGTTGTAGATTTCCTTGGGCAAAATGGATGTGCAAAAGAGTTACAATGTGGTTGCCTGCTTGATTGATTGATACATTGATTGGTTGAATGACTCATCAATTGATTGGTTCATTGGTTGACTGCTTGATTGGTATATTTCTTTCATTCATCTAATACGGTTACATTGAGAAACTTGTAAGATCAGACACTGCATCAGAACTTTCTGTTTTATGTATTCCAGAGCTGCATAATCATTCTTAACTGGAGTTAGAATAAAATTGTCGCTCATTAGTGTAAAGCTATTCAAATCACCTGGTTCCTCGGAATGTAAGACTAAAATGTATGTTTGTTTAATTTTAACTTAAAGCGCCATTTAAAACATACACATGGGGGAAAAATATAATGGGCAGTCTCAACCATGGTAAAATACTCTCCATTTTAAGTCCATCTTAAATCATGTGATATAAACCACTGTTAATGTCCCTTCTCAGATATTTCTTAAGAATGACCACATAGTTGTCGTAGAGCCCATGTAATGCAAAAGCTCAAATCTGAGTTTTGCTGAGCTGTTAAAATTTTGATTAAATCTTCACTGTTTGTTAGTAACACCCCTTTCCTTTAATCACTGAAATTGCTGTTTTTATTTCGAGATTATGCAGAGGCGGAAAATTCAGATCCAGAAAGTAAATCTCCAGACCAAGGTTTTGTTTCAACCAACGAGTTCAGAATAAAAAGTCACAGTCACAGAGTACTTAACTGGCTAGTTGAAACAAAACCTTGGTCTGGTTATGTATTTTCTGAACTTTTCTGAACTTGGACCTGAACTTTCCAGCTCTGAGATTAAGGCTAGTACGCATTACAAATTCATTATCAATGATCCAGCACTGTCATGGCATTTATATCAATTGTTTTACTGGTACCGCTTAAAGTCTGCAACGATCACTTATCATGCAGTGTAATTCCTATAATTCCTTGCATGGTTAAAAAGATATTTATGGATATCTGATATTTTATGTCATGTGTAATGATGTGTTATTGATGTATTATTATTCATTATGTATTAATTGTAGCCTTTTATGACGGCATTTCAAAATGACTTATGCATAGGATATTTATATTAAGTCTTCTGATCTTATTATATGAAGTGAATTTTTGTTGCATCATTTACTAAAGGGAAATGTCAGATATAAAATAATCTAATCAGTTATTTTAATCTGTCATTTACTCTGAGAGAAAACATTTACTCCAGTAAGGGAATGGAAATATATTAGTCTGTCTTTAGCAAAAAATGTAGGGATTTTTTTAAAGTTTGTAGTTGTATTCTGTGTCTCACTTATTTTTTGCAGTGAAGTGACCTTGCTGTGCCTAAACAGTTACATATTGACCTTGTTCTACACAGGCAATTCCATAATGTACAGTTTTTACTGGCAAATTAGAGGGAGGGCATGAAGAATGGAGAGGAAGAAAACATTATAACTTCTGCATGCATAAGTGCAGCACTTTGTACAAGCTCCTGGGCCCCATAAGTAGGCTGTATGCCTCCCTCTAAGGCATGTTATCACTGTTCTTTACCTCCAACTCAATAGCATGCTATAACAACGTAACATTTTTTTCTCATATGAACTTGGTACTTCATAAATATTTCTCAGGAAGGATGCCCAGTGCAGGGGATGCTTTAGATTTTATGCTTGGGTAACAGGTTTGTCTACGGGGTCATCATCATTACAGCAGACTCATGAATGCACAATAAGTTCTGCATATAGAATGTAAATATATATATAGGGTTAGGGTTAGGGTTAAGGTTAGTAAGAATGTCTGGTGGTCAGGGAAAAACAACATAACAGAGGAAGAGGCAGGAGAAGATGAAGTGAAGCATACATAATAGTCAGTACCATAGACTACTGTGTTTTTCCTTTAGCATGACCTCTATACTCATTGTAGTATCAGAGGGGAACACAGAACACGTATACTCTGTACTGCTGTACTCTGCTGTATTCTGCTGTTCCCAATGAGAATATTATTTTCCAAAGCTGATTTTGTATCTTCTCTGCAGTGGATAGTAATGGAACTGGAGGCAAATGAAACCCCTGTGCCAGATCAGTGTAGAGGGAATATAACAGTGTATGATGCTATATCAAGAATTACTATTCCCATCATTGGCTGTAAGAATACACAACATCTGCTGACTTTTTTGGTCAGGCTTATGAGAGATCTCATTTCTGAGAATGAGAAGGGTATGAAATGACTTGTCAAGTTACAGTATGTGATTATTTGAGGCAATGTAAGTTTTCACCATGCAAATGCCTTCAGGGAATGGTTTTGGTGTTCATCAATGGATGTTGATGGTGTGCTCACCATATCCTCCATTCCTGAATCCAGCACTCAAGAATTCTTTCTACTAGATTTCATAACGTTGTACCATAGTATTTTGGTTTTCGAAAGCAGTGCTATTTGAGTATTTTTAAATCTTGGCAATATAATTCACTGGGGGGGGTCCCTTGCAATACAACTAGCTAATTTGCTGACTGCGGGGTGGGGACAACAAGATACCCAAAACACCACAGTATACCATAATACTTCATCATACCACTGAAGACTACTTTTCACTTTTTGTGGGTGGAGAGTCTATGATGTCCAAATGTCTTTGGTGGATGAAATACATACTTCTTGTGAGGAAATATGCAGCAGAAGCCTGCTAGTGCATGAGTGTGGCATGTGAGAGGATTATCCAACATTGTATTGCAGAGTAATATCAGGCGTGACGTACACAAAAATCTGTTACAAGACATGAGCGATAGTCTGTCTAGTGAGGTTGACACTGCATCTTTACTTCTGCCTTGCACTATATTTGGTACCCCCACTACATTGTTTGTTATATTTATGCATTTTATTAAGTAATGTCTTGTTAGTGATTTTTTTATATACTGCAATGTGAAGCATTGTACACCACTGAAATTGGTGCCTGTGGTATGAATAGTATTCAGTTAGCTACAGATAAATGCTGTAGAAGTTTGGTACCAGGAGCTGTCAATGTCAGTGAGAAAGTAGGAAAAGACTAATTGATAAATGAGGAGATAAAAAACACAATTTCAGGGTATACAGTCATATTGCTTTTAAATGATAAAGTACCTTTTTATTTTTGGTGGCATTGACTTATACATTGATGGAATTATTCGTTTTTAAGTATGAGTTTTGGGCAAGTTAAGGCCTTTAGTTAAGGCCTGTAAAAAAAAGCATTTGAATAAAGAAATATACAAACACTCTCCTTAATAGCAGATTTCTGTGTTGCCTGTGAAATGAAACTCAGCATTTCAGTAGCTGTGTGTCGTTTAGCTTTCAATGCCTACTGTTATGAGGCAGCCAGCTCTGGTTGCCTTGGTTTCCATGATGGTATCGCTGCAATCATTCTGAGCTCACCAATACCTCAGGGTTACTCCCAGGTGTAATGCAACAGCCAGTCAGGCACAGACTGTGTGTTAGTATATCACCCAAACTGCTTTTACTTTATTTCACTCATGTTTTTACCACAAACTACAATTGGCCATTAGTTAATAGAATTCATCCATTTGTATTTTGTGTACTCCCTTTTTATGTGTGTCTGTTGTGGAAGGCTAGTTCAACAAATGTAAGGTTATTTCAGATTTTGTGGAAACCAACCTGTTTCGGTCTCACGTAAATTCAAGGTTAGGGGTTATGTTAGTAGCATCAATTAGACCTGAAACATATTTTTTAAAAATAAACCAACATTTAAATATATAACAAAGATTAACAAATAAGATTAAATCATACATCTAGGTTTTCTGCATTCCATTTGGCTAGGGAAATTGTTCTTTTGATCAAAATGCAACACTAGAAATTATATATAGTATACATCTTTTGACTGAGTAATTTACTAATGCTAATAAAATATATTTATATGGTTCTCAAAACAAAATATATATTTTGTCTCTCTATTTATTTGTTTGTTTGTTTAACTTTGTGTATCTGTCTGTTTGTGTTATTTTGTACCATTATAAAACTTTAGCCCTAAATTCAATACTTTTGCCGCATCTACGACTTGTCAATTAATTGATTTTTTTTACGTGATTTACATTGTGAGATGCATTTGCCATATCAACCAAGGCTAATGTCAGCTTTAACAAAAAAACAGACAACCTTTTGTCAGTGGATTTTGGTTTGCTGAAAGCGATAGAATATTTTAATATTAATTTTTATAATTTTTTATTATCATCATGTTTGCAAGAGTATAAATGTTGTTTAAAACATTTTATATTATTTAGGTAACCTAAACATTATTGACATCATGACATAAAGCTGTAAATGAAGTAGAACATACAAATGTTAGTGACAAAGAAGTAATATTACAAGTGAAAAGGACATAGGACACAACTCATGCATATAAAATAAACAATTATTGGAAGTTGGACCTTGTAACCATTCACACAGTTAGTGCTGGAGAGAGAACAGACTTATTAAATAGAGAAAGTCAATCCAACAAAAAGCTTCTCTTGAGTGACATTTCACTCTAATCTTTCAGCAACTCTTGCAACTATTGCCGAAGGTAAAATACTCAATTTTTCTGACATTCTCTTAAAAGTATAATGAGTGTTTTTAAAAGGCTAACCTGAAGTTATTTTCATCGCTTTCATCGCATCATGCCAGGCAATAACACTGCATGGCTTTTTTTCTGGTAAACTTACATTTTAACTTCACTTAAAATATTGAAATAGTGCTTTTCCAGCAGTAATTACCAAGAGATCATTTCTGTATGTATGTTAATATTTGTATGTAGTGCATACAATTAGCCATCTGTGGAAAGAGTATCAGCTCACCTCAATCTACATTCAGCTCAGATGGTGACTAAACCGTCCATTGTGGAAGGTACCAATCACATATTCATAAATAAGGTAAATTTTCATTTGCAATTTTTTTTTTTGTGGCAGAAAAAAAAAGTGTTTGTCTTTTTTTCCGTTTTCAGATGTTAAATTGTATACTATGGGAAGAATTTTCTTTGTGTCATGTATAATATGTGTCTGGGGCCCTTTGAATATGGTAGGTAGTGTGTAGTAATAACTAGTATTGTGCTAGTTAAATGCCAAAATTAGATCGAATTACATTAAAATGCAATTTAAGATGGTGCTTTCCATTCATTTTCAGTAATTGCTTAACCAATCACAGTGCTTCAGAGTCTGTCCTGGGAAGGCAGGTCATATGGAAGGATATATGACAGCAAGGACAGATGGCTGCTAGCAAGCTAATTAAGCAGGCACTTTTACTGTTACATTAAGAGAACATTTGTTTTGTACTAATATTACATTTTTCAGTAGTTTCTTAATTTAAGTTGAAATAAAATTCATGGCAATCAAAGGTATCTACGATAAGTTAGATATATCTTTATTCCTGTAATTGATTTTTATGCTGAATTACACTTAATTTGGCATTGGACGGTTTAAAACAGAAGTTCTTTAATTAATGCATCTTTCTAATAAACCAGCTTCCTTGTAAATATGGCTGAATATTAGATGTTCAGTTCTGTGGTTCATGGTGAAGTTTCTCTGCTTTAAAGTGTTATTTGGTTTTGATAGGCTGATTATAGTGAAAACAAAGGTTAAAACCCTTTTGTAATGAGTCCAGCTCTGCCAAGGGGTGTTTTAGATGTGTACAGCTTTATTACAAGAATAGTCCAAAATCAGATGACAAGTGGAATAATGAATAAGTGTGACATGCAGTTAAAATAGATAGATAGATAGATAGATAGATAGATTACTCAGTTACTCCCGTCTATGTTGACAGTATTCACCTTTGAGGCTGTAACACTGACCACATACTTCACCTTCTACTTCAATTTCTGTAGTTGGCTTGTAAGGTCATGGTTTTTGTTTCATGATATAGGTAAATGTTATAGGTGACCTTTGCTTTCATATTGATTTCTTTCGCTATCATGTCTCTGTAGCTTTATACTGTTTTTACAGTGCTGGAAGGAGGAGATGGATGTTTGGTCTCGTCTAGTATATCACTATTTAGTCCATCACTTTTTCTCAGTAGCATTCAGCTGTCAAGATCATGAGTCTTGTCCTTTTCAGTTTTCTGGTTGCAGCTGGACATTAGGCATCTCCTATTGCCTCAGCTGTTGTTGCTCTGCTATAGAAGAATCTCACTATTTTGACTTTGTAATTTTGTCATGTTTCTCATTTAACCAAGAACTCACAGTTTCATCACGTTTTAAATACATCAGTTGAAGATTTCTGTGATGTCCAGCCCTTCCCGGTCTGTGTTTCCCCAGTGTTTCCCCGCAGGTGGGGCTAGGTAGCAGCCACGCCTGCTCCATGTTGCTTGGTTACCTCATGTGTTTGCCCTGTGTTAATTACTCACAGGTGCCCCTCGTTCATTCCTCCCTGTTTCCCATATATAAGCTTCCCTGTCCTGTGGTTCCCTGTCGGTCATTGTGAAGTGCATGTTTGTGGACACCCGCTCCTTGTTTGTGCTTAGGCATGTAATAAAGTCCCCTGACGGGGTTCCCCAGTCTACGCTGCCTCCTGAGTCATTCCGCCCAGCACCATGCCTCGCCGCTCCGCCCGGCGGCGTGACAATTTCAGTCCACAATTGAAACATCCTTGTTCTGTTTCATATAGTTGCTTCTTCAGATCCAGTTGGATTGATGGGAATTTGGTATTAAATATTTTAAAAAAACCACAAGGGTTTCTTATACTATTTTGAAAATTGCCTTACAAAGTACTCTTGCCCATACATTATTTGGGAATGGAGAGGTGCCTTTTATCAGAAAATCTAGCTAAATTTGAAGTATCCCAGAAGCATGCAAAATCAACATATAATTTTGGCTTTCGGTGTGAAATAGAGAAAAAAAAAAAGTTTTTGTTAATAGTACCTGCCACTTCCCGATCCCACCTCATACTTAAGTTGACATTGTGAATTTAGTGTTAAAATATTACTGAAATTAATGTTACTGTTTAAAATGTTGTTGTTTAACATCATAACTGAAATCTGTGCCAATAGAGACATCTTCATATAATAATATTGCAAATGGGTAATGATACATTAATACATTGTACTGCATCTTTTGGAGCACACATAGGGTGCAGCAGGGAATTACAATAAAAGCTAGCAGTGACAGTCATTTCCAATAAATCCATTTTTTTACCTGCTTGTCCTATGCAGGATTTGTGGAGTCCAGAGCCTATCCCAGAAAGCATGGGTGCAAGGCAGGGAACAACCCAAGATGGGGTACCAACCCATTGCAGGGCACATCCACATACCATTCACAATCTGGTAACTCCAACTGACTTTAGCAAGTTTTTGGATTTGGGGGGGGTGGGATATGCACAATGACATGGGGAGAACCTGTAAGTTTCATACACATAGGGCCATGGCAGAGACACGAACCCACTTCCCTAAAGGTGTGAGGCAACAGTGCTACCCACTGCACCACCACAAGAGTTGTTTCTCATGATTTTATTGTCAAATAAATTTTATTTTAATGTAGAGTCAGTGGATAGACTTCCAAAAATTATTCCTGGAATGATAAACTAAAATGAGGCGTCTCGCATTTTAATATGACCAAGTAAACTTGTCTGCAAACTTATGTCCTCTGAAGGGTGATAGTTATACATGTGAAATGTTTTAAATCACCAAAAGCATAGATACAAAATGGGTGGTTCACGAGTTGTGAGTTTGAATCCTGCTTTCACTCTGTGTGTGTATGGAGTTTGCATGTCCTCTTGATGCTGTGCAAGATTCCTCCTGCAGTCCAAATACATGCAGTTAGGCTGCTTAGTGTCTCTAGATTACCCATATAATATTTTTGTGTCTGTAAATGTGTTCCCTGTGAAGATCTGGCATGCAAACCCAGGGTGTACCCCAGCCTTGTGTTCTATGCTGTCTAGGAAAGGCATCAAGCCCCTCCTTGAATATGATGGGGGTGAATCATTAGAAGATGGATAGATATAATGCCATGCTTAATATTTTACATTAGACTTACCAATGGAGAGATAGAAAGAACTGTATGAACTGTTTTTTTTATGCATTCACTTGTATAGTACCCAAGCCTTGTGAAAAGAATATTTGCTTAATTTTCCAAGAAAATCCATGAAACCTAACTAGATAAATCATTATCAAAGTGTTTGCAAATAATGTCTCTTTGTGACCCATGATTAAGACCACTGACAGAAGATGGCCTGGGAGCTTTGAAGGGCTGCACTGAAGAGTTGAAGGGTGCTCTTTCAGCACTACAATTCATTCTCCATAGATTTGCTTAGCTCGTCCGCCAAGCCACACCATCGAAAGTAATATCACCGAGGCTCTTAATGCTCCTTTTCACACTCATTCTGTTAACAAGTAGCACTTGTTGTGTCCCTCTTCATTGGCGCATTGAAAGCAGCAGGATCCTGGCTAAATCTCCTCTCTGTCTGCCGACAGACGACTGAAATGTATGAGAGGACTTATTTTTAAAGAGGTGTCATCTGCCTCTGTGCTTGCTTCTGGAAAACGTTGCTTCATTCACAGAATTCTGTGATAGCTTTATCAGGTGATATTGTGTGGGAACAGAGTGCATGCTTTTAAAACATAACCTTTTGCCACCATTATCTTTCCTTTGTTTTTTTTAGGTGTACCCATTAGGAGGTAAAGCTGGTTGTATTTTGGGCCACACATGAACCTTGTTTTGTTTCTCTATGAACACACCCTAATGTAAGATGTACAAATAGGAAAGTGTAGTGTTTTATTGTGACATTGACTCAGTAATTAAGCATTTAATTTTGTTTATGGTGCTTTAATGAACCTTTTATTCAACTGTTTAACTTTTGATAGGAAAATTAGCCACAAGAATTATGGATAGCCCAAAAATTACTAAAATTTCAGTAGATATGCTACTAATATTTTAAATGAGATATAAATGGAAATTCAAAAGATTTAAACAGGGCTTGCAAAATTTCTAAATCCCTGGTAGCCCTCTGGGCAGGCATCCATCAGATTTTAGTAGCCCAAAATGTATTTTGACTAGCCCAGTTTTTAACAAGGCAATTAAAAAAAACATTTAAAAATTAGATGTTGAAACATATTCTAAAGGCCATTCTTACCATTTCATGTTAGGGAGACCAGCAACATTATCTGGGTACCGTCAACAAACTTATGACAATTTGTCAGCATCACAGGCATCAACAAGAAAACAATAAGAAGCAAACAAGTCAAATAAGCAGAAAAGGCAGATAGAGTACATGATACTTGTCATCATAATAATGAGAATATCTGAAAAAGCACACAGCAGTACAGAGAAGTAGGGACTGTGTGCTGATACAGCACACTGCCATACCCAGCACATAATGAACCACCTCAGGGATGAGAACCCAAGTGCAGCCCTGTGCCTGGTGATACCTCAGCACCACACTAGCTCAGATGGAATGGAACAGTGCAAAGTTTTTTTCTGGTGGCTGGAGTATCAATCTTGCCACCAACCTCCAAATTATCCCTGGAAGTTGGAGAACCTGCTTGCAGAGCTGGATGTAGATTAATGACATACCCAGGACAAGGCAGTGCAGGTTATGAGCCTTGCTCAAAGGCCCAACAGAATAGAGTCACTCCTGGCATTTATGGGATTTGAACCAATAACCTTCCAATTTCTGACACAGATCCCTAGCCTTGGAGCCACCACACCATATGCATATAAACATAGGCCACCATATGTTTTATTTATTCTAGGGTCTGTCTTATCCTGTTCAATAAAGTGCTTTAGGTGTTTTTAAAAGCACTGTAAAAATTGTAACATTCATTCATTCATTCATTCATATCCGGTAAATCAGAGTAAATGGCTGGAGACACCACAACACTGTCTGTATTTATTTTTGCTGTACACTATTCCTATTCTGTCTTCCAGTTCAATCTCAGCCATGCTGTAATGTTCTCATCATTTGTGTTTTAACTGTCTTGTGTGTTGGAATTATGAGGTCAGATCCCAGACTATGTCGAGAGATTCCTCCTCCTGCTCCTACACACACAATGCAACTTCATTTCATCCAGGACCTCGTCATTGTTTCATAAAGTCACTGCCAGGTACAGTGCTGCTTTTGTTCTGGTCATTCACTAGCAGAATATCACTGTGGAGCCAGTGCTGAGTGGTAGTCTTTCAAGAGCTTTTGTCCTCCCTCTTGCCCCCTTTTCGACTGTCTGCTACATCAGAGAATAGATGAGGACATTTAAAGCTGGAACTCCTTTTCAGCTGACCGAAAAGGATAGCTGGAGTCTTCCATGAGTTACTGCTGAGGTTTACTGTCTGGTAACACAAGAATTCCTGTCAGTGATAATTCATTTTTATTGTTTATGTGATAAGCAGCTATGTTTTTCTTTTTTTTATTTTAGGCTGCTGGGACCAGATATTGTGAGTGTCTGTTAGTGGGAGGCTGTCACAGCTGTCCAGCTGAATTAAGTGAAGATGTTCAGCCAGAAAGGTTCAAAATGCTGGTGTATCAAGTCGCTAATACCCTCAAATGCTTGCAACAGAGTTTGAGATCCCATTCACTCCGGACACAAAAACATCAACACAGTGTCCAGTTTATTGATAGTGTGTTGAGTCATCCTCAAAGCATTTAACCATCCATCCATCCTCCAACTGTTTTTCTTGTACAGAGTCATATGCAATGCAAATCCAGTCAATTACCCATGTTAGTCATGCCTGCTCTGAGTTGGTTCAGTGTGCTCTCCCCAGGGGTTTGTAGACAAAAAGCATAGCACACAGTCAGATGTCATTGCTGAACTGCTCCAGAGAAATATAATAATTTCATGGGGCAAGTAGTCAATAACAAAAGTTTTAGATTGCATTGCAACCCCAGTTCAGCATCTCTTTGTTGAGCCATTTTTTTCTGTGGTGGATATCAGCCGGATAGTTACATAATAATAAATGTGTTTTATGAAAAGGTTACAACTACTTTTAAATTATTAAAATGGTTAAAGCAAGACATAATTATTCCGGTACAAAACTGCAAGTAGACCTCTATACTAGTAACCACTAAAAACACAGTGCCTTCACCAATTAACAACTAAAATGTGTCTTATTCCACTTTATCTGATTTGTTTCAATTTTTCTGATAATAGATTACTGGATGCATTTATTGATTGTCGAATAACATTAAGATATCGTGCATTATATACTGTATTGCCTGTGCAGCTGTACATATGTGTCTGTGTGCTGCCCAGCTATCAAAGAACTTATTCACAATTTCTCCATCCTACTCAGATGTCTGCCATGAAAATTGTTTGAATGTTTTCTTGTTATTTAAATGATATGCATCCATCTTCAAGTCACTTCCAGAAACTGCTTGTCCAGCTCAGGGTCACAGAGGGTCAGGAACCTATGGGCACATGGCAGGGAACAACCTAGGATGGGGTGCTGACCATCACAGGGAACACTCACACACCTATGGGCAATTTGGTAACTCCAGGTAGCCTCATCATGTTTTTGGACAGGAGGGGGGGTAAATTGGTGTACTGGGAAGAAACCTCACACTGACACAGAGAGAACATGCAAACTCCACACACTTGGAACTGGAGATTTGAACACAGGCACCAGAGGCATGAGGCAACAGTGCTAACCACTGCACCACAGTGCTGCCCCTGTTTTAGCTTATTAAAGAAATTATTATTTCGTAGCAGTGGTGTGGTCTTAAGCCAAGTTCAGTTCCAATAGATTTCTAACCAGTTAATTATTGTAAATTATTTAGATCCACCATACCAAATCAATGATAATATACAGCAACCGAAAAATTAGGCAAGCTCTAAACAATCTGGGGAGAAAAACATGAGTTGTGATGAATAAATTTCCTACTTCATGTAACGTTGCTTATTGCTGTAGATAGAGAACAAAAAAATAGGTTGTGATTGAGATTGCTTAAATTCATAAATCCATTGGTATATGGATTTGTAACCAGTAGGCCACTGATTTAAATTTCTGGAGGATTCCTGCTGTTGTATCCTTTAGCAAGGCCCTAATATGAATTGCTCCAGTAGAAAAACCAGCTAGACAGTTAAAAAGCGACTGAATATAATGCAGAAATAGGAGTCTGTGCTAATTTAGAGATGGTGTTTCTAGCCATGCTTTGAACAATCACAATAGGTTAAGGAACAATTGAGCTGTGGTGCTTCAATAAGACTTAATAACCCACTATAACTCTGGAACAGCTTCTGATATATGCTAATTTCACCACCATGTTAAAAAACCACAACAATCAGACTGCTGTCTGGCTTTGAATTAAGCATAACAATGCCATTGTTGGATGAAAACGCTTGATGCGGTGCAACCTTTATGAACCCCATGATGTGATATTTGTGTAAAGCATTTCTGATACAAGGTTTTAACCAGTGTTCATGAAGCTATTTTTCTCCACAGTATTCTGCTTGTTTATTTTTTACTGTCTGTTTTCTGTTAATGGGGAACAAGCATCTTTATGTTTTATTTGCTTTGTAATAAATAACAAAAGCACATTTTTTACCTTTTTAAAATCATATTTGGATCATATGTAAACAGAATATTCTCATGAATAACCATTTTGTTGTATTTCAAACAATAAACATACCAATGGCATTAACAGTTTTTTTCTCAAGATAAAGTCAATTCATGATCATTAATAAACTACTAAACCCAATACATTCATATATCAATACAAATACACAGTTGATTAAATATGTAGGACATTAAGGTGAATGTCATATGATTATGATAGCACCTTAACTCAAAAATGTCAGTTACTCAAAGGCAGACGTCACTGGAACTTATGTCAGTGAAGCCTGCTGTGAGAAATGTACGCGATAAAGCTCACTGTGGCTGTAGCTGAATGCTAAACATGGTCTTGACCTCAGACTGACATTTCCTAGGCAGCAGGATGGTACAGACCGCAATATGGACCAATATGCTGCCTGCCAGAGTTCTTCTGAAAGTTAGGGTCAAAAAATGAATATAACAAGGACAATACCAGCTTATTTGGTATGCAATAACCCGTATGTTCCTTGATAATAAAAATGACACTTTACTGATCCCCGTGGGATCCTACTCCATCTTGCTCTCCATGACACACAGACACATATGTAGGTAAAAGCAAGCTTGGTGCTGAAGGGCAGCCACCTGCAGTGCTGCTCCTGGAGGCGGGGGTTAAGGGTCTTGCTCAAGGTCCCACTGACATGTGACCATTCTGCTGAAGCCGGGCTCAAACCTACTACTGAGCCACATGCTGTATGCTTGGCATATTGTAAATATGAACTTAAATTCTAGTCTGTATTAGAACTTTTAAAAATATACATAATGCATGATCAAATCCAAATCCTAGAGATGAATTGCATTAAAATTTCTAAGATATACATGCTCATAATCACAAAAATTAGCATTCAGTCAGGAAAATTGCTGAAGCGTCTGTAGTCTGTGTGTATATATACATATGTACCTTATATTTCAGTAAGTTCAATAATTTAATATACTGTACAACCAATCTCTTAATTGCTTTTTGATGGAATCATAAAGAAGGGGAATCGAGAAGGAAAGTAACATGTTGATATATTTATTTATAAAGATGGCCTATTGCTGTATTGGAAGTCAATATAAAGAAATAAGGAATATATCTAGAGCTCACCTTACAGATACAGTTTGAGAAATACTAAATATGGTTTGAAAATTAATATGAGTGAATGAATTTAAAATAGTATTCATATGTCAATAGGAAATGCAGTGTGTCTGTAAGAATATTAAGTAGCGTGTTTGTTGTGAATGTGAGTCTTTCTTATAACTCTACTGTATGCCAGACATTCTCGTGCCAGTGCAGATACACAGGTCATGAAAAATGGAACCAACTCTGTGAAAACTCTCCCTACAACCTTTTCTTGGATCACATATTGAATTTATATGGTTTATCTTCCACATCTTTAATTTATGTGCAAGAATCCATTCAAAGCGAATGTGATCATTCCTAATACTCTGTTTGCTTTAAAATGAGGTGGAGGCAATGATATTTAGATACATTTGTGTTCAGACTAATAGAAGATGTGCAAAGTAAGAAATTTACAAATGGATTCCATGTGTCCCTGATAGTGATTTATCAATGCATCTTTACGGGCATGTCAGCAATGCCATGAAGATGATTTGTTTGAACGGAAGTCATCCTGCTTTGTTCAAGAAACCACATTTATCATTGTGATGTTGGGACGAGCTGAGATGAAGACAGATGAAAGAGAAATCCACTGCTGTTTGAAAGCAGATTGTCATTGTGGCATATTTATGCTTCTTTTTGAGACTTTGTTGCTAAAGTGTAGGATGCACAAAATTGCTAAAAACAGATAAATATAAATATAAAGTAAGAAATGTTGTTTATATCCCAAATATAAACATAGCTTTTTGCTAAAGTCAGAGAATCCCAAGCAACAGCACTGTTCACTGGACACATGGCATGCAGATATACTCACATTCTTTCGGCTAATCTAGCCAATGTAAAATATCATACTGGAACATAATGTGCTGATACGATATAACAATTACCCATTGGACGGAGCTCCTAAGGACTGTGTTCGTAAGAAGCATATCCATGAGATTATTCTAACATATCCACCAGTCTACTTGTTCACATGTCTACATATACCCGTGCCTGTAGTACATCCGTATTGTCATTTCCCCTTTAATACATCTAGATTCATCAGCATAAGTGCATTTTAAAATTGCAACATACTAATTTAAATATCTGCGAGATGTCTAAAATAAATCAGCGGTTGTACTATTTTTGTTTACTTTTTGTTTTCTACTACAGTTATACATATTTTTATAGAAAACATATCTCTTAAAGTATTATTCAAAATGTTTGAATTTATGTGCATAATGCACTGGGAGAAAATGTTTTCAGATGAAATATTCGAAGACTAAAGATCTGCAATAACTTTCCCCAATTATTCATAACAGTTGTAATAAATACAGAATGTCTGTGACAACCTAGTTTGCTTTAATTTTGACGAATGATGATAGTGATATTACTTGATATCACTTATACCTGATACCTGATATTACTTATTTCGGCCACGGAACGAGCACCATCCAGAGAACTGTTACCTCTACATTGGAGATGTGTTTATGCTTATTTATTCAGAGCCCTAAAAGGTTTCCGCATATTTTGAAGACCACGCCTACAATATATCGCCAAGAAGAAAATTTGAGTAGTATCTGTCAATAGGAATCCGTTTAAATTCAGTTCCCTGGTTATGGAGGGAAGTGGTAACAAGCATGTAACTCTTTATTTAATTCTTAATTTCTCTGCGATTGGCGATGCGATTTCAATAACTTTCAAAGGCTAACGCGGTCAAGTTAGTTCAAACGGAGTCTTTATGAATACTAGATCAGAGATGACAATTCCTGCATAGTATTATTCTAATATGAATTTGAAGTGATCGAACATAAACATTTGCATTTTATAAGAATGTTGAGTTTTAGGCTGTTGGCACTGGCATGCCGTCATTTTGATTGCTCCGCTAATCATGTAGCCTAAGAGATGTCATTAAGTCGCACGCTAATATATATTGGCCTGTATATACACAGGGGCGTAAGGACCGGGGGGCGTGCACCCCCCCCCCCCCAACATTTAATTTGGATTCATTCA
>JAAGVU020000113.1:11683702-11714400 GCA_011763525.2 Mormyrus iriodes | reverse complement strand
TTCATTCATCCCCCCCCCCCCCCATAAATAGACATTTTTTTTAATGATTGCACCCTCCCAATAATAAACTCTCAACTTTGCCGTAGCATATACAACATATAGAGCTATCAGTGGTCTGCAACAAATAATTATATAGGCCTAGTGATTATACACCTATGTTGTAAGTATAAATTCGGAGAAATGACAAAGTATGTCTAAATCTGTGTTCATTATTACTCAGTTTAATTATTAAACTAAACAACTTTAAAAACTGTAATTGCAAATCGACCGTACATTTCATACCTAAAATAAGTGATACTAAGTAGTTTTTTTTTTACTACGTAAGTTTTCTTAATTGATTTAAGCCTACGACATTACATAATTTTGTTTTTAATTTTTGGTTAGACTATTAGTGATCACGTTCGTTCCCTTGTTCTGTGCGGAAGTTTCCCTTGTGACGTTTTTAAAAATACTATCTTAACGAATAGAATAACGCTCACACGTGATCTAATATGCACAACGGACTAGAATCCAGCAAAATTGCTGGCAAGCGGATTACATTTGGTTGTAAATGCACAATATTCATTAATGAATTGTCTAAATAAAACTTTTTTTTCATGAAAACATAGGCTTACAGGTCATCGATCTAAAAACCTAAGCAATAAATTTTTGGAGCCTTAATATCAATTCAGGACAATTGAAACAATAATGCGTAACTTATTATTATTATTATTATTATTATTATTATTATTATTATTATTATTATTATTATGAGTAGTAGTCATAGTGGTATTAGTCGGGAGCCTATGTCTACGCAAGACTTTCTTTACATAATTTCTCTGTAAAGACAGGACACGTAAAACCCGATAGATTCAAAGAACATTATTACAATATAAAATCAATATAGATTCCAAGACGACTGTACAATATTTTCTCTTTACTTCAACAAACAGAAATACATGAAAAGTGGCACGTCTTTCGACAATAAATAATAAATTATATTTTTGTAGAACAAAAACAGGAAAAAAGCTAATAACGTGTTTTTTTTCAATTAATAACTATACACATCTTTGGGAAAAGGTTCCTGGACAGACACAAACTCACACACAATATTTCCACGAAGCTTGTGGCAAAATAGAGGTATACCGTGTTGCAATGTTAGTACTTGAGCTTTTATGAAGATCTTCAAAAAGTCAAATAAGCAGTACATCTTCAATCCGCATTAAGTCGTTAATTTTGTGTTTAAATTCTCGTGAAATATTTCATGAAACCGGGGCTGACAAGTCCTTGTGTCAGTCAAAGTCAAGTTAAATGCAATGTCTCATTCCGAAAACACGTTAAACACTTTTCGCCGATATCATTTCGTTCCAATACTGCGTACCCGATTTTTCTTTAAGTCCACAGCTTTACTAAAATACTGCATCATTTACGCATTGCATCGCTTTATTTATTTTGGCCGAGCTGTTACCAAATTCATCCCCAACAGGCAGCATCGTTTTCGTATGAAACTATATCTAAATGCAATTCCACATTTCCAAAATTTATATCATGGATATCTTCTGAGATGTTATGCCTGGAATACTTTTGAAATCTGCGTAGAATCACATATTTTTCTTCTAAGTAATTCCCATGATTGTCTTCACAGTGTACAAACAGAACCTGGGGTTATTTAAATAAAGAGGCTTCGTGCAGATGAGAGGAGGGTACATTTCAAATGATGAAACCAGTGCAGACTGTATTTTTCTCCCTTTCATTCGTTCGATGGGTCCCATTCACGCCTCTATAGGACTCGATACCATGCTGTTTGGTGTGTCTGGTAGTTGAGAGGACATTGATGCAACTTCACTCCCAGTTGAATTTGAACCTGGTCCTCCTTCTGAAAAATTTACCTGACAAGTAAACAAAATCTCACTTAAAAGCTTTCAGGAAAAATGCTTTTTTTAATTAAAGTTCTTCATTTCTTTATTTGTAAGCATATCCATATCATAATATATTCCCACTAAGTCAGTCATGAAAAAAAAAATCACTGCCTACCGTATATACTTAAGTTGCAAACTCTCAAAATACAATATGTGGTTTTAAACATGTAAAGCAACAGTCACTAATATACGTGCTTTGAAATGTGAAATTGATTTCAGCATTTGTGTGTAGGTTTGGGAAACAGGGTGCAGAAGGCAGTTACCTATATCACAAATTACAGCCATTAATATCTGTTGCACCATGCATATAGCTAAAGATTTACATTATTATTATTTTTTTAACCAATTGTATTTCTGATTTATTTATAACACAAACTGTACTCCTTCATTGATGATAAAGAGAAGGCTACCTGCATTAGTGCCGGGTGGTGATGCAAACAGTGCAGGCTTTGTGCTGGATATTGGCACTCACCAGTTGCTGAAATGCAGGCTGGTCTATGTCACTCTGCAGTGCGAAGTCACTCAGTACTTTCCAAGGTGCCTGGTAACTCTGCACCTCCACTGGGTTTGCCTGCAAACCACCGTCATGCCTTTCCGGGCTGGCGGCCACCATGGGGGTTCCCGTCATACCCTGTATATTCTGACCATGATCCGAAAACATTCAAATTAGCATATGCATATTTCACATGCTAATAGTTATTTTATATTCATCTGCATATTTAAAGCGGTAGCACTAACAACTGGTCGATCCAACAGTAAATGTAAAAAACCATGACTGTTAGTAGTAAATCCATCCTGAAGAGAAGGAAACATCCAAAATGCAATGTGTTACTTCACACAAACAAGGAAGTATTTTTTCTTAATTTTACTTATACTATGAAATAGAGCCAATATCATATAGCTATACAGCCACCATGTATTTCCTTGTATCGTAATATCCAAAACCAAAGACAGAATATCTAGCCGAGGTGCAAAAATTATTTGTATGCTACTAAGATTTATTGCATTACTGGACAGACAAAATATTGCTGCTGAAGGTCATCCAAAACAATGTTATTTTTTCCAGTCAAACTATCCACACGACATTTAAATTTAGACGTTCCAGTTAGTGCTCTTCTTTTGCTGGTTTGTGATTTCCCCTAACCAGTAGCTGACTGACCAGAGCAGCATGCAGGATCCTCACCGTCTTATCATTAGGCTGCTGTTGCTGAAGTTGTTTCATCAGAATGCTCCGTTTCTTGTCCTTGCACCGTTTGTTTTGAAACCAGACCCGGATGACTCGAGGACTTAGGCCCGTCATTTCCACCAGCTGCTCCTTCATGAGGGCATCTGGTCGTGGGTTTGCATTGTAGCAGGTTCTCAAAGTGTGTAGCTGTTTCTCGTTGAGGACCGTCCTGACACGAGTCGTCTTCTCCGGCTGCTTGTGGACGTGCGGTCGAAGTGCAGGCTGTCTAGCAGATACAGGTTCTGCTGTGATAAAGGACACAGTAGACAGGTAAACAAAATAACTCACCAAGCAATGATGGGGCTTGCTGTAAAACTGGTGATCTTGACTCACTTCTGAAGAGGAAATTTTATGACCACAGCATTACCCAGCAGAGTAGATAATCCAGTGAATGTAATGGTCATTGTCACATTAAAACTAAAAGCGGCAGTTGTGTACATTGCCTGAAAACTTTCTAAATGTCTAGGTATGTCAAAATATCTAAAAGACAATCTTGGGACATTTAATGCAGACACACCCTTTAGTGACTCTGGCCACGTCAGGTAACATGAAAATAAAGTTTGTAAGGATGCTCACATTTGGTAAGTGATTTAATTTTTATTTTTCATTACTTTGAATGGCATATTAGGTACTGAGTATTTGCGGCCAGTACAGTTGGATGTGTCAGAATATCTATTTAGTCAAACAAAATTGAAAGATGCATTTATTCTATACAAATCAGTAGACGGCTGTTGAAGTTAGTCGAAGGCGCATTTTTAACTAGAGAAACGATGTACTTGTGAAATGCCACAGTTTCTCTAAGATGACTTTCGGGGGCGTATTTTCAGCCGTTTTGCTTATAATTGTTAAACCATTTCAGTTTACGAGTTTAGCGACTGTTTGAATATGATATTCTGAAAAACATTTAAACGGTTGCAGTAGTTTTTAATTATGTAAGTAAATAAAGCACAATAAATAAGCCGGGGCATACTGAATTCCCACAAATATTCATTTTATGTTCGGAAATAGCATGAATTAAGCTGCCAGTTACTGACTGATTATCAAATGAATTAACTGTTTTCTATTTTTATAAAAGAATATTGGAGGTGTTCATCCAATTGACCCATTCAACATAATTAAATTAGGTATCATTTATTGTTGTGTCTTAGCATTCTCCTTATTTTGACCTATTCAATAGACTACTTTATTCAACTTCACTTTATATCATTATATATGTATTTTACTATCAAAGTCAGGAAAAAATGAAAAACCATCATAACAATTACATCAAAAATAAATTTATAAAATGAATTAGAAAATGTTGAAAAATCCAAACCTACCTGCCATCTGTAAAGGTCTTGCCGGGTGTAAAGGACTAAGAGGGTCACCAGACCCCATTGTGGCCCGTTCCACAACGTTGTGATCGGCCCTACAGAAGAGGCCATCCTCTCTCAGAGCAAACTCGTCCCCGGGGATAAGCTGCCGGCTGCAGGCCACACACCGAAAACACTCGATATGATACACCTTGGTGCGCGCTCTCATAACAAAATCATTCTTGCTGAACCCTATGTTGCATTTTGCGCACTTTATCCCGTATAACCTAGAATAATGAAGAAATATAATTATAATTTTAAAATCGCGTTAGACTGTTCTCTACCAAGAAAAATTATTGTAATGGGAAAGACCGTATGTATTCCAAAATTAAAAAATCAGTGGCGACAAATGAAAATATAACCACTGTTAATTTAAGATATACATTTTATGCGTTTTTTAATGTTCTTGTACAAATAAGAATCCGTATGAGAGTAAAAGGAAGTAAATGTATAATATCTATTTATGATACTACCGGCAACGAATGCGCTTTGAGTACGAAAAAGAGTGATACATACAGTATTCAATCAACTATTCTGACTATATAAATATATACTGCATGTTTGAAATGCATATCTTTTAAAATATTAAATTAAGTAAAACGTGTTACACACAGTTAAGCATGCTCTCCCTTCGCATTGCACGACGTAGTTGCACTTCAAAGAGTGTATGTGATTCGTAAATAATGTATTGTGTAGTTAATGGGCTGAACATGAGTCACGTTTCTATCAAATATCATTAATCTAAATTTTAAGGGACGACGTTACAAGAAATGTGTAATGCCATATTATGGGATGATTTTAATAACGCAACATAAAATCTTTTGCGTATTCTACATCACAAATAAATCGCCATTACTTAGTAATTATAGAACAACATATGTTTGAACTGATTAAATTGTTGAACAGAATGTAAACTGTATTGGCAAATGAAAGCCGATGTCAATTAATAGCTTGTAATATGAATATTTGTTAAAACAGCACATATAATCGGTATATCAGCTCCACTGCGGTAGGAATTAATGTCATAACTCTGTTATCGTTAATAATACTTTTTAACAGAGAAACATCTTATGTTCAGTTTTAGGAATCTTTATTTATTTGTTTATTTATTTATGCATTATTATTATTATTATTATTATTATTATTAGTAGTAGTAGTAGTAGTAGTAGTAGTATTATATAAACGCACATACTTTCAATTGGACACACTACTTTAATTTCCAGTAAACATCAATAAGGCCTATTATATTTTATACGCCTCAGCAAAACAGGGAATTAATCAGAATGTGTTCTGTTTTTATTGATTTTTTTCTTTTAGAGTGTATATTCAATATAGAATACTAAAACAAAGAAAATATTTGCGATGAGTGTACTAACTGCGATGCGTGAACAGACATCATTTACGTCAATAAAAGGATTCTGCTTAATCAACAGAAAACCTACCTGATGTAGTCTCTTTTACAATAGGTTTTTCCGTCTCTGACAAAGCAGGTACACGATTCGTCCAAATACTGATTACATTCTGCACATTTCAAACACGCTGCATGCCATTCCAGATCAGGAGAAACCCGAAGAATATACTGATCGTGAATCTGATTTCCGCATCCAACACATAATGAAATCAGCCGTTTTTCTACAGACAAAGAAGCAAGAAAACACACTGTAAACTTTTGCACACTGCTTGTTAAAATATTATGGAATTGTATGCTGATGCAGTGCACTGAGGTCACATGCGTCATTTGTGTACAAAGAAACAGAATAAGTTATTTCTGCCTAAGTATCCTGGAAGTATGTGATAATAATGCAAATAGTTAAAAAGTTTTTCATATAGACCAAAAATAATATTTTAAATAATTATTATTTTCAAACAACAAGTACAACAATAAAACAGCAACAACAATTATAATATTATACTGCTAGCTCAATATAAATGTGCTTTAAGGTTTCTATACATCTATGTGAAGGTCATCTTACTTTATTTACCCTCATGTCACGTTTAACACCAACTTAAGATAAATGATTTAAGCAGAAGGACAACGGAAGAGAGAAAACATGTCCATGCGCACAGTAGTTTCCGTTCTCATATCAGCACGCAATATTTCTGGAAGTTCGATAAGGCTGTTGTTTCCACAAATAAACAAAATCCTCTCCAATGTAACAACTTGTACTTACTTTTCGGTGGATCCCCCATATCTCCCATGTCAAGATAGTAAGGTGGTGTTAGGTCCACTTTAGAAACGAAGTGCAACCGATTATGGCAGAAAATGAAATTTCGCAATTGCGGCGGGGTCGTACTCGACTGATACAAGCGGCACTGCAGGGATGCTCTGAAATCGTATTGTTCACGTTTAAAGTAAGGGGTGTGCGTGCAGCCGTGCCTATTCCCAATGCTGATGAGGCACCCGTGTCCTTATCACTCAAACTCTCTTCTCTTACTCTACTGAATCGCCATTGGTCTGACGTAGGGTGCGGAAACGTCACCTGCACGGAAAGCTGATTGGTTATGAAAGAGCTGTGCAGCTGTTCCTGTTATCGCATTACAACTCTTGAAGTCCTTTAGTGAGCTGTTTTATGTTCCTTTTCATTCTCCCGTGCAGGAGAATTCTTCTCTCTTTGCATCTCCTCTTTGATTTTCCTTATTTGTTGTATGGTGCACGCAGTGTTGTATGTGTTTCTTTTTGTCATTTACATTTTGTAAGGTCTCTGTTTCGGTTATATTTTTATAGATGATATTGTCTTCACGAATAAAGGGGCATATGTAGCATTAAGTCAAAGCTGACTTTTTGATGCCTACCAATAATTAGCTTAGAATTTACTTTATAACAAAACAAAACAAAGTGTTTCCCTATTACGTCGCAGTATCTACAATAACATGCTAACTGGATTTAAAAAACGGATGGATTTACGCACGTTTATCATGCAAAGGCATAACTGAAACGATTCAAATTAGGCTAAAGCCTGAATTTGTACTGTACATTGTTTGGTTTCTGAACCAGAAACAAAGCCATGTAAATTGTCAGTCCCTGGAGTTTATCCATAGCATGTGAATATTCCATTTAAAATTGCTTTTTAAAACGTTTAATTCAACATCACCAGTATTATCAGTGTCTTACGATTTTCGTTTGAGATACGCTAAATTATTCTTTAAATTACAAATACCCCGTTTGCAATGCATAGCTTATATAGTTGATTACTTACGGTGTCACTGAGGAAAATACTCGTTGATTTTATTTTCCTACTTTTTGTATGAATATTAAATAAACTTTATACACATATTGACTTCAGTGTTGCAAAATAGCTATGACACAGTGTGATTATAAGCATTGACATCCTTAGACGATTTAGCTTTGTAAACCAAAGGGCAATTATACAAACCGTAATTGCAGATAATGACAACCCTAAATAGACAGTGTGACACGTGGTATAATGTAAACCTGAAGTGAAGGGCAATTTGGCCTAATAGGCAAAACAGAGCACGTCCAAGTCATTTTCAGGCTATTTTTAACGAAACGAGCAAGTGCATTTTTTAAAGTCCGTGTGGCATCTTAAATGTTCCCAGTGGTATCTTACTGTGTTTAAAATGATCAAGAAAATCCCGCAAAAAAACTATTTCCACTATAAAATAATCATTTTAAAAGCATACAAAACATAGCTGCATTGTGTACTACTAAATGGAGATTCATGTAACTCACACTTGACAGCCGGCAACAGAGTTTTTCTTCGAGTGTCTTACTGGACACTAAAGCGCCCCCTTGCGTCGAAAATATTCGGACATCATCAAAATGACATCCTCTAGATAAACAAAGGTGGGGCGATGGATACGTTTGTCAGAGCAGAAAGTAACTGCTAGAGATGGTGGAAGAAGGTGCTACACAACATTCTCTGAAATATTAACTTTGGGTAGTGTTGTTGCCTTACACATTCAGAGCTGCGGTTTGTAACAGTGTGTAGCCAGCCTATGTGCCCTGTCATGGACTGGCATGTCATCCAGGGTGTACCCCACCCTCGTACCATAATGCTCCCTAAGATGGGCTCCAGCCCACACACGCATACACACAAACACACTTGCACGCACACACACACTCGCACACGCACACACAAACGCACACACACACACACAAACATATTTTGCCCCCATTAACAGTAGGATTTTGCCCTTGTATATAAACAGTAAGAACAAAAACTCATTTAGTTCTTCAGATTTTTTAAAAATATATTTAGCATAACACAGGTTTTAAGAAACAGAGCTCAACAACAACAGAGCTTCAATATTTTCAGTTCATGATTATGTTCTTGTTTTCCCAACGGGCAAATGGGATTTGTCTGAAAACTGGGAGAAATTGTTTGAGAGATTAGTTTTTTCCTTCAGCAAAACTCAGGAGATGTTGTGTTATATGTTTGATAGAGCAGAAAAACAAATTATGAATACAAGAGATGGTGGATGAAGATTTTAAACTAGATTCACTGAAAAATTATACACCGATCAGCCATAACATTAAAACCACCTATCTAATATTTTGTAAGTCTCTCTTGTGCTACCAAAACAGCTCTGATCCGTTGAGACATGGGTTCCACAAGACCTCTGAAGGTGTCCTGTGGTATGTGGCACCGAGACGTTAGCAGCAGATTCTGTAAGTTGCAAGGTGGGACCTCTGTGGATCGGACTTGATTGTCCAGCGCATCCCACAGATGCTCAACACAATTGAAATCTGAAGAATTCATTTTCCTCAAACTATTCCTGAACAATTTTTGCAATGAGGCGCATTATCCTGATGAAAGAGGCTACTGCTATCAGGGAATACTGTTGCCATGATGGGGTGAACTAGGTCTGCAACAACGTTTAGGTAGGTGATACGTGTCAAGGTAACATCTGCATGAATGCCAGGACGTTAGGTTTCCGAGCAGAACATTGCCCTGAGCATCACACTTCCTCCACCAGCTTGCCTTCTTCCCATAGTGCATCCTGGTGCTATATCTTCCCTAGGTAAATGATGCCACTCACCCGACTGTCCACATGATGTAACAGAAAAAGTGACTCATCAGACCAGACCACCTTCATTGTCTAATCCTGATGTTCATGTGCTCATTGTAGGCGATTTTGCCGGTGGACAGGGGTCAGCATGGGCACTCTGACCAGCTACTGTAGGAATTGTGCTACAGTAGCTCTCCTGTGGGATCAGACTAGGCAGGCTAGCCTTCACTCCCCATCACATCAATGAGCTATGACCCTTGTTGCTGGTTCACCAGTTGGCCTTCCTTGGACTACTTTTAGTAGGTACTGACCCCACAAGACCTGCCATTTTAGAGATGCTCTGACCCAGTCATCTAGCCATCACAATTTGGCCCTTGTCTAAGTCACACAGATCCTTACGCTTGCCCATTTTTCCTGCTTCCAATACATCAACTTCAAGGACTTACTGTTCACTTGCTTAATATATATCGGCACCCTTGACAGGTGCCATTGTAATGTTATAATCAATGTTATTCACTTCACTTGTCAATGGTTTTAATGTTATGGGTGATCGGTGTATACCAGTGAGGGTTAGATTGTATTTCACATTAGATATGTAGTTATCTGTGATGGGTTGGTGGCTTCTCCTGGGTTTTAACTTGTCTGGCGCCCATACCTTCCAGAATAGGCTCCAGACTTTGAAGCACAGTCTGATTTTTGTACATAACATAGTTCACATCCTGTCTATAATTTCTTTGTTTTTACCATCTTCAAGGCATGCTGTGGGCTTAAAATGTTGCCAAAAACTTTTATAATACCTGTTGCATTTGTTTTATTTATTATGCAGTATCTTGTTCATTTTGATTCAAATATCCAAGTCTGAATATATTTGAATACAGTTTTTTTTTTTTCGCTTATGGGAATTGTAAATGAAAATTGAATAGATAGAGGCAGGTGTGAATATCACATTCAGGTGGATAAAAACTCAGCTGTATCTACTCAACCAATGATTAATGCATTCCTTCAGCGGAAATATTTGGTTGTATTAAAGATTTTATGAATGAAAGGCTTATTGACACTCATCAGGCTCAGCAGTAGATCTTCTTTTTTGTGTTTTGATTGGCCAGTTCCCAAAATTCTATTAAAAGGCAATAAAACAACAATTATGTGCAAAACAAGAGGGCTACATAACTGTTTAATTGCACTCATAATTCTTGCACAATGCGATTTATTAATTACTGTGGACTGGCTTTGGTTGCAGATAGGCTGATGTGACAAACCCTTTCTAGTACAAAAAGTCGTGTAAGTGAGATAAATGTGTTCTCAGCACTGTGGCTGGGCAGACAATAACATCTTCTTTTCACTCTGGCTTTGATCCAATTAGCAACAACCTTGTTATAAGTAGGAAGCTGTTTGCGTTTGTTGGGCATTACGATTTACAATCATATTGAAGAGTGCAGTTCTATTTCACGCCCAGTCAAGCACAGGCCTTTAGACACAGTGGGGGTCCCTCAGTGGAGTGGCAGGAGTTTGTCCTCAAGCTGGAATTTCCTCCTTTATGGAATATCATCTAGCTAGACTTTTTAACACTAAAGTCCAAGTACAGTGCTTCCAAATGACAATTAGCTGTCGCAGAAACATATTTACAAAAAAAAATCTTCTTTGTGGTGACCAGGCTGTCCATAACAATAGAGAGGTTTGGGCACTAATGGCGTTCTTGATCTGGAAGAAGTAAATCTGAATAAACTTTAATTGTGACAGTAATATGAAGAATACTAGACTAAAACTAACTCAGGTATAGTGAGTTAGTTTTGCCTAGCTGTCTAGTTTGATAAACCATAGATAACCATATTTTTCAAGGCTGAAAGCCCCCCTTTGTTTATTCTTTATTTTTTTCTTGATTTCTAGAATTTAGGACTGCTGAGTATGTAGTACCTCCACTTATCTGGAAAATAACCAGATTTACCTATCCTATCCAAAATTGTCCCAAGGCACAGTGGTAAATATTGGTTAACTTTGCAGCCATTTAACACGTGTGTTCCGTGAGAGGATTTGCTGGGTAACAGCAGTGTAAAACAATACCTCTTAATCACTCTGTTTCCTAATCTTATCTTCCTGGCATGACTTGACTACACTAATATGTGTACGGCATAGGTGTAGCATCGAGTAACGGCATGATGCAAAGACAATAGCTGCTTATCTGATGTTTGCTTTCCAGGTCTTAGAGTGAATCTAAATTGTAGACCTGTTTGTTCACTAATCAATCATCTCAAAGTAACAAGGCAGAGGACTCCATTGTCTGGAATCATTACCCAAAACAATCGCTCCACTTTAATTAACATCAAATAGAAATGGGGGAAAACAGCTTTCCTTTACGTTGAATTATGGATGCAAGTAAAGGTCTAGCTGATGAACAAGTAATCTACAGGCTGACCTCACACAATGCACTGGGAAGAGAGCCCTAATGTTCTGCAAAAAGATTAATTGCCATACTGAGTTTAAGTAATTGTACTTTCCACTCTATAAGGAAAATTGAAGCTGTGGCTAAGGAGGAATATGAAAAAAATAAATAGATGTGAATTTAAAGACAGACATATTGTATATAATTGGTGCATTAAATTACAATTACGGTTAATTTCTTGTTTTTTTTTGGTTTGGTCGATATGAATTATTTACTTCCTTCGAATATGAAGACAAAGATCTAATTTAATCAAGGTTGCTGCTGGACAGCATTGTTCTAAATTGGGAGAATCCAATTTAGAATTATGCTATAATAAAAATGTGAGCTCTAACTCGATCCTAAAATTTACAGAGGACTCAAAGCATAAAGAAATCTGAGAACAAAGGGAAGATAATATTTATTTGGAATAGTTGAAGAAAAAGGTGGAGCACAGACAGTATCCCCTTACCACAATTACTAATTAACTTTTATTTCAACGTGAAGAGCAGCCATCAGTTATTTATTATGTGTTGATTTATAGACAAGTGCCTAATAATTTACAAATCAGGTTCAAATCTAACTGCAGACCGTTCTTTATATTTCGTATATTCTATAAAGTTGTTGTTGTTGTTGTTGTTCTTGTTCTTCTTCTTCTTCCTCCTTTTCTTTTTTATAATTCTTTTTCTTCTTTTATTATTATTATCATTATTGACAACAACAACAGCAGTAATTCAGGATGTATACCAGCCTTGTATTAGCTGCTTGGGATTAGATCCTGCAGCTACCAGGATAAGTGGTTACAAAAGCAACAGCCACACAGCTCATTTTCTGATATCCCACTAGCACAGAATACAATACACCATCCTTCTTTTGCATTTGTTTCTGTGCCGGTATTTTATAGAAGCAATTTATATTCCTGTGAAAATGTATGCCAGATATTTCGCACCTGAAAGAGAAGGGGCATTATACAACCTTGAAGCACTTAAAGACACAACCTTTTGTAATTAAAGGTACTGTATAATAAAGTGTAAAACTTGCTCCTAAAATTCCCCTGCTGCATCTAGATGTTTTACTTCTATCCAGTTTTACTATTTTTTCTTTCAGGGCCAAAGCAATGTCAGACAGGTGAAGGCAGGTGTTGCAGCTGAATCTCCTCTTGGAAGTGACTAGATCTGGCCTGGTTGGAATGCTGGATTTAAGAAAAAAAGCGTGAGTGCTGCCACAGTGTGTAAAGCAGGATGACTGATCTCACATTCAGGAACCAGATTTGTGTACTAGCTGCTCAGTAACCAATGCAGCAAGAGAAGAGGGAAGGACAAGAGAAGAGAAGCTGTGAATGCATAGAGTTGGACTGAGAGGGGGACATTTCAGTTCCAGAAATTAAAAATCCAGACCAAGGCTTCGTTTCAACCAACCAGTTGAGTACTCTGTGACTATGACTCTTTATACATAACTGGTTGGTTAAAACAAAATTTTGGTCTCGATTTTTACTTTCTGGAACTGAACTATGCACTTCTGGAAGCTCTGCAGATGGCACAAGTAGGCAAAGCATGCTGTGTTCTTTTAGATGCCCTGGAGCTGTTTGCAGGAAACGCCTGGGTTCACTGCAGCCGATGTACAAGCAGAAACATCACACAGATATTAGTTCTGTGATGAACCCTGACAAGAAATTTTAGAGAAATGCTGCTGTTATTGGATGACTTGTCATTAGACACCCTGTGAGGGTTTAACAACAGGCACAGAAATTGTTAGGCTGCAAAATGTAATGGCTGTAAAATGCTGGACACAGTGCAGCAGGTTTGTATGTCGAAAATGACACCGACAACACCAACTGTGTGGTGGACACAGAAAAGAGAGCAATCTTCCATTTCAATTTGCGGTATGATATTTACCCACAAGAAATCAATGATATATATATATATATATAGTAATAACATAAAGTAATAAAGTAATTCTATTTAATATTTTGCTACATTTTTCCACAGTTGAGTGAAGCACTGCTTAGGGATATTAATGCCCTTCACCCTGCCAAATCATCATTTCTCAGACTTTCAGGAGCAGGCTTCAGGATCTGAAGAATTTTCTATATAAAATCCTTGTTTATGGTAATAATAAAATGCATGAAAAAATCTAATAATATTTCCGTAATTGGTATTATTATTATTACCTAATTGTATTGATAAATTACTAATAATTATATTATTAGTAGCTAATTTCAAATGCATATTTTGTAAAAAGAGTCACATCATTTATGAAAATACTGTAGAGGTCAAACTGACTCCTATGAGTAGCCCTAGGGGTGGGTGAAATTTCAGTAGTTTTAGTTTTAACATTGCCCTTTGCATTTCTTATCATCCCAAAGTCAATTTTTTGATATATTGTCAACTTCTCATCTGTGCTTAGAGGCTAGATTGAACAGCAGACCATATGGTCTTTGCTTCTCAACCACCTGAGACCCTCATAATCAGAGCAAAGAGCCACTTGACACCAGTCAAACAGATGGTCTTCCCTTCACTGATACTTTGCTACTTTGAGCTTGTCTGTAACTATTCAAGTGGGGATACTAAGTCAATATGATGTTTTACCAACGGGTGCTGAATAAGAACAAGAATCCTTGCCATCTTTTTCCATTGCGTCCAGAGTTAACATTTGAGAAACACAGTACATCAAACAGAGCCATTGCCTAGGAATAATTCAGATACATGAGGTGTTCCACATGATTAAAGGGAGTGCCCATGGCATGTTTGAGTGAGTGATGTCCATCTTGGGAAGTACTATGTAATATATCGTGTACCATATGATGCTAATTATCCACAACAACAGAAATCCCAATATTCTGATACACAGAGGTACATCCTAATATTCTGTTACATTTTACACATAGGTGCATAATCATAGCATGGATACCTCAAGGACAGAAGCTTCAGATATTTATTAAACAAACGTGTTTTATTATATAGAGCTGCTTCAACATATTATTCATCTAAACAATAGCCCATCAAACAGTTTTCTTTTCAGTTGATGGAAAACTAGAAATCTATAGACATTATGACTGATATTGGAAAGATTTACATTTACCTAATGCTTTTATCGAAAGCAACTTAAAATAAGTGTTACAATTTATATCTGCTGCCAGGGATTTAAAGACACGGCCTTTGTGTTTTCAGTGCAACAATCTACTTGTTGAGCTACAGGAGCATTACGTTAAGTCCACTGGGAACAACAACACTGGGGAAACCTTTATAATATACTAAATTGTGTTTAAAAACCAAGGATCATCAAGATATTTGCATCTCAAGTATATTTTTAGAAAACAAAAGTGATTATTGAAAATACAAAGCAGAACTAGATTGTACCCTCCATGAAAACATAGATATTAGTGCTTTAGGGTTTCCCAAAACAGGTGGAAGTTGCCTGGAAAGGGCAGGAAGTTTAGGCCGTAACGTGTAACTGTAAGTGACGTCTAGATCAGTGTTTTGTTTTAACCCTATTAAACCTAATTAATTCTAGACCACAAACCGGCATACACAAACGAGTGATGATATTTACATTTAACATTTCCCCTAATAGTAATATGGCTCAGGGTGCAAAACAAAAATCACTGTGAAAGCTTGTGCATTTTATGTATTTAATGTTCAGTCATATATGTTGCATTTCCCTTGGGTGCTAACCACTATGATATGTTTTTTTTTGGTGGAAGTATAGACATATTTTTCGATGAAAATGTGCCACATTGTTGTCTTTCTTGTCTTTTCAGGAGATTAAAAAATTACACCACATAGAACGAAAGTCATTTCTTGCTGTTCACTCCAATTATCATTTTCATCTCTGGATGATCCTATCTCCTAATGACACAAGACAGTTTATAAATAGACATGATAGTGTCTGCATTTGGCAAGAAAGAAAATGACCATGAATTGCAGGGTCATTGTTCCCAGTTCAGTAAATGCTAGCCAAAATCACTTGCTCAGGAGATTGGGATAAGAGCTGGTTTTGCTGCTGATATGCAGAACATAAGTACCAAGAATAGACTTGTTCAGCTCACAGCTGGGCTTGTACAGTAGTTTTTGAAGTAAATAGGATTTATGTATTCAAGATCGGAAAAAGAGAGAATAGCGATGAATGTGTATTTAATTGATACAGAGGGGAATGAAAATCCACTTGCAGAGTGCATTCTTACCATTAACCAACCAGCTGTTTAGCTGCCATGGATTTTAACGCAAATTGCTATATCCCATTAAAATTTTGACAGCTAAGAAAGATGATTAATCTGATGTTTGCTGTTATTTTTGGCAATAATTAAGCAAAATAATCCAAGTTGTTCTGACAAAAGTCACAAAGGTATGTGACAGTTCACACATTGAGGTTATCTTTATTTTTTTTTTGGTTACTTCTATCTTTCATTTGCTATTTAACCACCAGAAAGGTTAGGGCCCTTGAATTCTATTTTAACTTTCTTATCATAGTTGTGTGGCCTGGGATTGTGATACACATTCATGTTGCAAATACCAAAACTGATGCAGGGCTGTCGTGATAGCACATATCACTGTACGTTTTATGCACAGAGGCCGTTCCCAAAACTGCGTCGTACCACTCTTATTATTATTGGTGTAGTTGGTGTTGGTGTTGGTGTTGTTGATGTTCTGAATAAATTATTAAATTATTGAAGATTTGAAGTATGAGTCAAGAAAGGGATTTAGCAATAATTCAACAAGGCAATGCAGTTAATTTTATCATAACACTTTTATTCCAAATATAACTTTCCCTAAATTAACTTGTGTACAATTACACAGGGGGTGGGGGCTGGGGGGTGGCATAGAGGCATAGAAAACAAGCTTGATCAACATTTGTTGCAGTTATGCATAACAAGTTTTTCCTCATTCACTGCAAGTATCTCTTTGACCGTTAACATTCCAGATTAACTGGTACATTTCTTGGAACTATCTCACCTGAGTTTTTACTATGCCCCCGTTTGCTCATCCTTAAATACTTGCAATCATTCATAACATAGCACCAAATTATTTCTTTGTCTGGGCAATGCATCATGAGATCAGGAATGGGCTCTTACAACCGGGTCCCTAACTCAGACTGAGAACCAAAACCCTCAGGATTCCAGGCGCTCACCTCAACTCATGCACTGTATCTTTGAAGCCATGACCGGAGCTGGGAACCTTTCTGGTTTTTAATAGCACACACCATTAGTCATTCTGATATGACCCCAGTATGGAGAAAGCTTAGATTCTTCCGCCTGAGACATGGATGACTGGTATTAGGCAAGCAAGCAACAAAAACATGTAGAAGATACTTATAATCCTTGTAACTGGAAAAATCAGCATGAGTGACTGAGTAGATAAAACCAATACTCAGCCCAGGCAGGATAGTCATATGAATTTGATTGAATTACTAGTGTTTATCTTTTATCATGTGGATTTTTGATCTCTATCATAAATTTGCTTGTTTAAGCTGAAATTATCGTAACACTAAACTGTATTAATTCGGAGGTTTTTCTATGCAATTTAAGTATTGGATTCCTGTTCCCATAATACGCAACAAATAATGCAGCCAAATAAACTATATAGTATAGTGTAGTATAGTACAGTATAGCATTTCATAGTATTGTGTAGCGCAGTATAGAATTAGTATGCCAACTTATTTTTCATTTAAAATACAATAGTGATACCTCAGCTGCCTAATTTACCATGTACATCTCTTTTACGATGTAACAGTCACAAAAATGCAGTTATCATATTCTACATGAAAATAGTATACATTTTCCTGAACTTAAAAAACAATATGGTGGGCCCTCTGTATCTGCACATCAAAAATATTCATTAAAAAAATTCAGGATGTTCTAAAAAGCAAAACTTGAATTTGCCATACACTGAACACTATGCTGAATCCACATGAATGAAGCGATGTGTAGGCATACCCCGCTGAAGCTCGATGTCTTACCACTTACCTAGATCTTATCACCTCACCACGTCTGCACTGTAGGTACAGACTCTTTTTTGTCTTTATTCCCTAAACAATATAGTATAACAGCTATTTACATTGCATTGAGTATTATATGTACTCTAGAGATTATTTAAAGTAGACTAGAGTATCTGTGTAAGTTATATGCAAATACTACGCCATTTTATATAAGGGACTTAGAGCAACCTATTTGGATTTTGGTGTCTGCAAGGCATCCTGGAACAATCCTCACAGACCCAGAGGTACGACTGCAGTTATATAGTCATCCTAGAAAGAAAAGAGCACAAGTCATACTTCAAGTCCATCTTCTACTGTTTGTTTTCTGAGTTCCACATAAAGCTGATGGATGTTTGCAAAATGAGAGCAAGTCTGTTTCTCTCATCAGATTAAAGGTGCATTACTTCAGGAATAAATGGGTGGTTTGCTTTGCTTTGACAGGCAGGTAAAAGGTGAAAGCTTAGTAGGCCAGCACATCCATGTAAAAGAGTGTTATGTTTGTCTTCTGGCGCCAAATGCTATTTCAGAAAAATACATGGCCTGACAGAGTGCCTGTTCTGGTATTAATAACCTTCTCAGCCCTCCCTCAGTTGCTGGGCAAAGGTAATGTCGTTTTCATCAGGTCTTTTGTGAAATACTGTTCTCTAATTTCGTTTTGCAGTGCATGATGGTAAAATGCTCTAGAAAAAAGTAACTGACTTCTCTCAGACAAATGGCATTGTGTAAATGTGTATTTGTTTCATTATTGCATCAATGAAAATTGCTAAGGTTGATATTAAAGGTTATATCTATGTCTATTCCCATCTAATGAATATAGCTGTTTAAAAGAGATGAAGAGGCTAACTAGGAAGGATGTTTTATTGCAGAGCAGTCAGCTAGGAATAATGTTTCATTGACTCCTGTGAATTAATGATGTCGTCAACAAGCTTTCCACTACTGTTCTATTTAATTAGATTACAAAAAGTAACATTTCTGGAGTGTTCTCCCATATGAACAAAAATAGTATGGTTCATATAAGGCTATCAACCATTTTTCTTGTTTCAATGTATTATTTTTTTTATATGTTCACTACAAGTCAGTGCTTTTTCTTGTGTGATTATGGCCACATTCATACCAAAAGTCATGCTTGACATGTAAGGCACTAGGGAAAAGTCTATAGGAAAATTTTTACTATAAGTCTTAATATATGGTATTAGTGGGAATTACTGTTTATTGCTTGTTGTTTCTGGATAAAATTTTATATTGTTTTATGCTATTCTAATGAAAGACATGTATGATCTCTCCACAATGAGTTGGTTTAATTAGACATGAGAAAATTCAGTGAGATAAACTCAGCGACGTTATGTTCTCGGGACACAAACTAAATGCATCAAGTGAAAAAGAATGTTCCATTCTCAGAATACTCATTCTAGTTGTGTGGAACCACTGCCCATAATTCAGATGAGTTCATTCAAAGAATTATGCATAAAAACTAATACTGACAAAATGTTCATTTAATATGCATTGTACATCAAGGTAGATCTTATGTCTTTGATGAAACATTCATTTAATATGTATTTTACATAAATAAAGGACATATATGACAAATAAGACATTAATTTAATATGCATTGTACATGAATATAGGATTAATATGCTTAACGGTATATTAATTTGATATGTATTTTGTATTAATAAAGGACATTTACTGTGTGTCTACTGACACCAAGTTCTTCTGCATTGTATATTTATCTTGAGTATCATATAAAGAACTTGAATGATTTGGGTAAACCACATAACAGTCATGTTATTTTTAAAAAACTTTTCCATATGGGCAGGCAGCTGACCTACCAAACCTGAAAATAAGCTAAATATAAATATAAAGCTAAATAAGTATAGCACATCTAGACCTCTACAACAAAAGTCACAAGACTAGCTGTTTACATATCTAATCCATTTTTCTCAAAAGCCTGAGACAGTGTCTAATTGTAGAGCTCTGTTTCTGAAATTAAAATAAAGTTGTCCTCATTGAGCTCCCAGGTATGTCCCAAAGACACCACCTAGCATGATTAGCGGCTGCCCCAACCTTCTCAAAGATAAAGTTATTTGCCAAAGTGGAAATATGCATACAATGAGGCAGAGCTCTGATGTGTTGCCAGGACATACTCCCCACAATAGACAGTAGCAGCAGGGCTACAGGGAAACATCCTATAAGGACTTAACCACCCATCACAAATTATTAACATGTATGTGTGCAATCAATTTTTATTACTATTAGCAGTAAAAACTGGTTGGCTTGAGGTTCTGTGGCATATAGGAGTATGAGTAGGTACAGCCAATCGGCTTGTGTCAGTTCAATTGTCTGGGGACAGCAATGCACTCAGGGGAAATGTCTGTGTGATGTGCGCCTCTGCCTTTCTCAGTGCAGGCCACAGTGCCAACGACACCTTTTTTACTCAGAGCCGCTGTTATGTCCTGCCTTAAGGCTCTTTGCCTTTTCACAGTTCTTGTCAGGTCATTTGTTACTTTCGAGGCTCTTATTGCAAGTGAAGCCTTATGTATGTGTGAAGCAGTCATGCAGGAGTAGAACAGACTCTGAGAAATGTTCTTGGTGTTCACAGAAGTCATTTGTATGTTTTTGTTGAATGCTTGTTGGATTTTTATATACAAACAGAATCATGGCAATGATTTTATTCTCTCTATATAAAGAAAATGTGGTAACATTTTACCTGAGGGGGCACAACTAATATAGTATTATGCTCTTACTTATGTATTAATTAAACACAAACTAAGTCTTATTTACAGACTGATCGCATGTTCATTCATCATTATTACATCGTGACACAGTTACTATAGTTGTTACTATATCTGTAATTCTGTAAACCTTTGTAAACTGCTGAAGGAACAAATAGTGAATAACAAATACAGTAATGTTACTTTCGAGGTTCTTGTTGCAAGTGAAGCCTTATGTCTGAGCGAACCAGTCATGCAAGAGAGGAATGGTCTCTGTGAAATTTATTTGGTGTTCACAGAGATGATTCTTACATTTTAGTTTTATGTTTATTGGATTTTAACATGAAATACTGATCTCATGTTTGTCCATCATTAATGATTCATGACACATTTTTTATCTTTAGTAACACCTGTTACTATGTCTGTTAATTCTGTAAACCTTTCTGAACTACTGAAGGAACAAGTAATAAAAACAACAAAGGAAATACTGATCTCATGTTTTTTATCATTAATAAATCATGACTGTTTATCACAAGTAGCTACTATATTTGTTTGTTATTTGTACTACTGAGTATCTGTCCCCCACAAGTAGAATGTTACCAAAATCCTCAACAATAGATGTTTCTATACGATTTTGTTATCATTATTGAATTTGTGTTGGTTAATGTTCAGTTGTGGTATTGAGTGACAGTTTTGATCTAAGAATTATATTCTTTACTGACTGAATTCCAGTTTATTTTAAAAACATTCACTAAGTCACTGGAGGTAAATGAACACAGTAAAGGACATACTGCTCCAGATGTCAGCAAATCTTTTCCCTGAGCCAGACATAGTGTAATTGGTTGAATTGATTTGCCATTTCACATCTACAAACGATGCCTTTGTTTGTAGTGGGCATTGTGCCATCATTAAAATGACGTCATTAGGAAATCAACACAATATCTTATAATAACATTTAGGTATGAAAAAGCTGAATTACTAAAGATATTGTAGTGAATCCTATTCTAGAACTTTTCTTGGTATTTGTTTATACACATTATTTTGTTTTGATTTTTTAATTACTTCCTCCAATTTGGTATGAACCAAAACTGATGAAACAGTCATGACCTCTTTAGGCTTAGTTTTATGCTTGTTTCATTGAGTATACAATTAATATATACTGTATTTGTCTTTGATAAGATTAAGAACCTTAATAACATTAACCTGCTTATATGTAGTTTCTTTTTATTTTTCCCCATACAAATTTTAGGAGATTTTATTACAAAAGAATGGTTTACAGCGAATTGCATGTAGGTGCCATATAATTTTAATAATATAAAGGCAATGACTGAAGTTTCAGAATTCCTTTTGTTTTTATGCTTAGTAAGAGAAGAGTGCCCTGAAGAAAAGCCAAATGGCACAGTAATTTTAGCACACCAGAATATTAATTAAAGTAGCTGGATTTGACTTTTCAGCTTTTCACAGTTTTGGTGGAATCCAGTTCTGTAATGAGTCTCATGTTACTCAAGGATTAGATCTGTAGAAACCCTGTAACCCAATAGGCACCTGCCTGTTCTCCACTGGCGTCAGGCAGCCTGCGCCACTCCACCAAAGAAACATACCTGGCATTCCAGTCGTGCTTCCTCACTTGCTAAGTGGATTGGAGCCTGCCTACCAAAACATTGGGGTATTGTTATGAATGAGAAACCCCCCTTAACAGACAATTCAAGTGTGAAGTTGGTCAGTGCAATGCCCTATTAACTTCATATGAAGTCCACATGTTGCTCTCGGTCTGAACCCCCATTATGGTAACTTTACAAAGCTGATTTTTTTTTTTTACAATATTTACGGGGTGCACAGGGTTATCTTTCTGAGTGTCATCAACAAATGTTCAGTGACAGACAAATCGGTGAAGACCTCCCATCCTGTCACATGACAGTGTTTACCTCGTCTTGGAAGAGAGAAAAGGCCAAGGATCAAGCGGAGGTGGTGAAATCCAAACCAGAGCCATCACAGTCTTGCATCCACAGTGCCGTTGAGACTGGTGAACCGTCATCTCTTTTATTCTTTGTTTTTTGTATTGTGTTTTTTAATGGTATTATTTCTGATAATATTTTAATAGTATTTTATGACCGAACAATTCATCCTTTTCTATTTTTATTTTAAATGAACTATACTCAGTCAGTTGTAATGGGAATCTGTAAAAATCAACCCACCTTCGTCATATATTTAAGGGTCCAAGCAACATAGCTGCCGGATCCCTATTGTTTTTTCAGTATTATTTTCTGCACTCGTTTTTTCTCTTTTTTTGGCATTCCATTGTGCTGTACACAATGGAAATTCCACAAAAATACACTATTTAATAATTACACAGGTCAATTGTTCAGTGTTTTGTGTTTGCTCATTTGTTTGTTTGTTTGTTTTTTTTTGTGTTAATGCGATAAAAACCACTGTTTAAAACCAAGCTGTTAACCATCAGCAATGGCACAACTAAGAGTCACATGGGGTGCTGGTTTAAAATGTTCTGCTCTGCTGCCTGTTACACAGAGTGAAACAAAACCATTCCATTTTAATATGTCAGCCTCATCTTACTGTAATTATCACAGTGAATGGATCCTGTAGAAGATAATTGCCTTTTTTCAATAATTTGGTGTGGGTTAGGTAATTTAGTTCATTTTAAGAAATATGCCAATTAGATATTTTAATTGCACTCTTCATTGTATCATTAAAAAAAAAAATCCAGAATGGAGAAAGAATACTGACAAGATGAGATCCAAGCATGACCCAGTGAACAATTTGATACATCAGTCCTGCAGATGCAAGTATAAAAGTAGATCTCTGCTTCTCACAAATAGCATTTTATGATGTCTCTTTTTATTAAAAATTAAAAATTAAAAATCATTCAAGCGGACTTAAAGCAGCTCCTTTGCAGATGTATTAGTTATTCTCTGTTCTTCACTGTTTCAATGGAAAAATAAGGTTTCTTTTCCATCTGTAAGGAGAAATTTTAAAATTCCAAAAACTATGGACTTTTCCAGTCTTATTGGACAGCAAAAGAAGCAACTAAAAGTTAAAAATGATACATCTACCATTCTCCCTGTTTTATGTGGTTTTGGGAAATGCAATAATCTAAATTAAAAACTAGAAGTTTAACATATACTATCCCTTGATTTATATTGCCCATGGCTCTCATGCTTCCCAATTAACAACACTATTAATATTAATTGTTAGTAATACTATCATTAGCCATGCAATAGGTTGTCCCCCCATCCTGGGTTATTCCCTGCCTTGTGCTCATAGCTCTGAGAGAGGATGGATTGATGGATGGATGGATGGATGGATGGATGGATGGAAGAAATACTATTTTTAACAAGACTAATATTGCAGACATTTTATTTGAAAGCTATAAAACATTCCCATATCATGGGTGTTTAAATGGCCAAGATCTAGAAATTTTGAAATCTCAAAATATTGGCATGTTTTGACTCAGACTAAGTACAACAGGCCCTCCATATCTGCACAGATCCATGGGTCCAGGACCCCCCATGGATACCAAAATCTGCAGATGTTCAAGTCTCTTATATAAAATGGTGTAGTATTTGCATATGACCTACGCAAATCCTCCTGTATACTTTACATCAACTCTATATAACAGAAAATACCTAACACAACATTAATAACAAGTGAAATTACAGTGCACAAATAAATGACTCAATAATGTAAAATGAATTTGGTGTTCTGCCTTTACTACTTAAATACTTCTTATCATATGCCAAATTTTAACCAGCATCCTTTGTTATCAGCTGAAGGGAGCATATCTCTGACATTCAGTCTCATCATTACGGCAAACCAGAAAGCAGAAAAAAATGAATGAAGCCCCATTACCTAAAGCCACCCCCTTATCTGACTGAAAATGATGATATCCTACCAAAATAAAACTTTCATCATAGTGCTGGGCATGTGCCAAATTCAAGTTTTATTTTGTGTAACTGTCTCATTTATTATTATTTTTTAATGGAATGTGGAACCCATGGATACGGAGGGGCAACTGTAAAATGCATATTTGGACAAAAAACAAGCTTCCAGCATTTGAGGTCAATGAAGCCTGCAACCTCAACAAAGACATATGCTGGATACCGTTCAGTGTCGCTGTTTAAGTTTCAATAATCTGAGTCATCTATGACAAGAGACAATGGCATGCATTTAAAAAGTTCATGAGAACACAGGGTTCTGGAAACTAATTTCCCAGATATAGTCACTACTGTAAAGTCTCTTGGCCCTTGGTGACTGTGATGTCTTTACCAGGGTAAACATGTTTAACAACGTGAAATGTGGAATACAGCAATGAGCTGTATAGAAATATATAAAACTAGTTCAAGGATTATGACATGAAAAGTTATGTAATACTACTAATGCAGTTATCAGTAATACAGGATAAAGGATGTTTTACTGTCATTCCAAAACATGTACATGAAGGGAACAAAATGAGATCTGGGTATATTGCCTATAGGGTATGATTAATATCGCTTATATTTTCAGAACAATACAAGTTCTGCTTGCAGTCGTCAATGTCAAGCAGCAAGGATACTCTAAGGTCTAGATAATATGCTTCAGGGGGAATCTGGAGCCTTTGTCTACACGTGATTGAATATGACAGAATAGGTAATGGTAAAAATGGATTCATGATTTAAAAAAGTAACCTCACAATACACCTCACGAAAAAGTAACCTCACAATACACCTCACAATACACCGCCCTAAATTGCTCTCACTGAATAAAGTTTAACAGGTGCTGACACTTCACTGCATTCATTTATTTCAACAGATGCTCGCCATTTTACAATACCTCCCCAGCTTTTTTCATGCACGCTGGCCTTTCCTGAAGTGCCCTGAAATAATTAAGGGTAAAATAGTCTCCTGAGACAAACAGGGGGAAAAATTACATATCATGGAAACCTGCCAAAATTGTCTTTGGATTTTCTACAAATGGGAATAGACACATACATGTATTCACCCATCAGAAGGGCTTTGGCTCAGGATGAGTGTAGAGTGAATTAGTGTCATGATGCATTTGAGGAAATTCAGAATTAATAATAATGCAAAGATTTGGTGGTTTTCAGAGCAAGGCAGCGAACATGATAAATGTTAGCCTAACAGGGAGGTTTTTAGAGTGAACCCTTCATTTTAATTCTTGTTTTTCATGTTGTCAACTTATCAAGCTGTTTTGTTTTTGTTTTTTATATATACATACACACACACACACATACACACACACACGCACACATATATATATATATACATATGTGTGTGTGTGTGTGTCTGTAACATTTTCAAAATTTGACTTTGGTTAACGCTAATTTATAAAATAATAAACATAATAAGCTCTACCATACACCACATATTGGCTGAGCTTATAGCATTCTCCTGATAGTAATTTTACCCATTCATACCACTGGATACACTTTCCGGTTACGTTAATTACTTTTGGACAAACAGCAGGTCCTAACCAGAGACTTGAACCTGCAGTCTTTTGTTTCAGGAGTACTGCACCACCTGCTGTCCTTTGTATTTGTTTTCTTTGCAATTTAGTGTGTTTGTGTTAAGCATATGCTTGTGTATGTTCTTATCACTTTTTCTCCACTTTACCACTGGGCCAGGTTGTTGAAACAAGAACTTTTAGTTGCATCAACATGGAAAATAATTAAAATATTTTCAGCATTGTTAGAAGGATTGCCTGTTACAATGCCTTCAATTTTAGGAGAGATAAAAAAAAATTCGAATGGTAAATGAAACATTTTTGCCATTAAATTATGGACTTCCAACTAAAATAACAATGATGAGTTCATGCATCACTGTCTTTTGTTTACAAGACCATTTATTATTGCCATTTATAAATGTAAGCAGGCTGTGGGAAAAGTGCAAATATTTATATTATCGTAGTTATATTTCCCATTAGGGCTGTTGCTTTTTCAGTGCTTGCTGATGACAGTAGTAAAAAAAGATCATTTTATGCTTAGATGTGCATTATACAAGTAAAATTTTGTCCTTGTAACCTGTGCCTACCTGTCAACACTGCAGTACAAGTATGAGTTTCCAGGAGCCGTAACCTCCTGGCTGACACAACATAGCAGGTTAGAGATGTGTATTCATGAATCACTTGCCCAGCTGGGGGGATTGTGGGGGTTCCAGAGGAGTCTAATTAATCAGCTGTATCATTATGTTTGTCTTGTAGCTGCCAAGTTGTGTTTGGGAGGTGGGCTGGGTTTTAAGATGGGGGGCAGTGTATTTAACCCTGGGCTTTTCTTTAAGCCCATGTTATCTTCATGCATGTTAATCCCTGCAAGACACTAGGGGATAAATCAAAAGCTCCTCTTGAGCCTTTGGGCAAATAAAGTACCTGCAAACCAAACAAACTCACAGAACTGCAGTTACAATCGTTTAATCCCTCATTGATTCTTTAGCTGTGTTTGGGAGGGTATTCATTGGCTGCGAAGGACGGATTTATTGGTATTGAATTTTTCCACTAATTAGAGATCATGAGTGGGACAATAAAATCATACTGAGGTGGGATGTGCAATGTTTAGTTATTATTCAATCAGAAAAATAGGAAGATTGCATAGTTATTTACAAAGAATACAGATTATTGTGTATATTTTTAGTGTATTTTTATAGTCATTTATCATCCCTCCCAATTTTTTTTCTTTGCTATAACCTTCAGAAACCATCATTTGGGTGTGTAAATAGATTACAGAAGCCACTCTCCTCAAAATCTTCTACCCTACCAAACCACACAAATAGCAACTGGTTGTAATTGGTATGACACTTGTAGTGGTGTTCTGATGTAGACAGCTCTCCATGAGGACCCCCAGCCCTCAGCAAACAAAAGGAAAAATCCAAAATAATGGGTATATCCTGAATTAACACTCCAAATTTTTGCCATGCACATATACATTTTTCTTTTTAGAGTTTATTGCAAAAAAATGTTTTGTTGGGTTTTAAAGAATGTTAATGTTGTGGAACCTAGTGTGATAACTACACCAACAAAATAAAAACAATTCTTTCTTTTACAGTGCAAACTATGATTGACTGAATTGTGTAATTAAACTAAAAGATTTTACAAGATTAGTGGATTCACAACAATGCATTTTGTTATTCTGTTTTGCAATTAATATTTCATATTGCTAATTGTTTTATATTTTCTTTTGCATTCACATGTCAAGGGCATCAGCGTTTATGCAGTGGGATTATAAAATGCAGTGCTCATGTGTAACATTCAGTGTCACATTGTTGGCTCGTCTGTAATGTCACATTTCCCCCCCTTGTAGTACACTGTAGCTAATTAGGAGAAGAAACCAATAGCCTGTGGGCTGGAAGCTTGCTTTTCTTCCATCTGTCTTTCCTGGGAAAGGAGCTATCTTCTCCTAAGCAGATGATCACAATGAAGGGTCAAGAGACGGGTGACACCCTCTTACACAATACAATTACAGGACTACCTAATGGTAAATGTGGGCATATCTTTGGAAAGGCTATGTGTAATCAAACCAAATAAAAATTAAGCATCCAAAATTAACTGACAGAACTAATTTGTATTGTCACTTATTAGACTTTATTATTGTCTTATTAGATACAATTTTCAGATTTTTAAATCAGAGGAAATATATAAATGTCACTATTAATAACAAAACATGGGGAAAACAATAATTCTAAAATAACAGAAAACGAGTTTCAGTTTTATTATAAAAATATATCTGTTTTTTTTTTTAAACAATGATCATACTTTTTTCAACTGGAAATGGCTTTATTTAGCTTCTCACTCAATGGGATGCATTTCTTTTTCATTACTTAAAACCTGGAAGGTTATCATCACTGCCAAGTGTCTGGAATTCTGCCCCCAAAATCAAATGATGGGAAAATCTGTGCTTCCATTCATGACAAAAACCTCTGTAGCCCCCAGGCACACATTTAGACTGCCTGCAGCAGCATCAGCAGCATCCTATAATTTACAAACCTGGGGTACTTAATATATAATGCAATATTCTGCTTCATGCCATTTGTCATCTGAACTGGGGATACAGATTATAGCTCAAGGCACTGCATCTGTCCTGCAAGCCCTCAGGAAGGGGGCTAAAAGCTCCTGCAGCTGAGCCTGCCAAAACCAGCAGGGCTGGAGTCAGACCTGCTGCAGAGGTCACTGCCTCATTCCCTGCGCCTTCCAGCCAAGCCGAGACAGGCAGGTTGTATAAGCACATCCGGCCGTCAGCAGATCCCGAATGGAACCCCAGTGGGGCTGAGCTATCCCTCTTCATTTTTGCCAGCAGTTCCCAGTAGGAAGGGCCTGCTGGGTGACTAAGTGGAGCATATTGACGTGCTAGGAGATGCAGCGCTATTGTTTTGATAAATCATCATCCAGGTTTATTAATCAGACCCATAAAAGCAGTGCAGTGAATAAGGAATTCCGGCAGTAAGGACCAGGCCCACCCGTTCAGGACAGAGCCGCCTCCTTCAATGTGTCCCTCACGCTGCCTTATTTCATTTGGGCCAATTTGTAATGATTTGCTTTTTTAATCAATCAAGGAAACCACTGATAATTTACATGTGGGCTTTAATCAGCCGTGGTGTCGTTTTATTTGCATTCATGATAAATCACACTCAGGGACCTTCTGTACTTTATCTGAACATTCCTTTGCAAGTCCTCCCCGGATGGTCTTAAAACAGGATTACACAAAGATAAGTGCTGTGCGCAAAACTGAAATAATCTTACACATGTTCCTGCAGAAGGATTTGCTGAATAATGACAACCTGTATGATTATTACAATAGCATGAAATGCACTTAAAATATGCATTTTACATGATCTAATTCTGTCTTTTCTAATACATATTTACGTATTAATACATTTTTTCTTAATATCACTACTCTGAAACAACATTTTATAAATAATATATCACCTAATTTATGTTACCTCATACATCAAGACATTTGTATAATCATTTAAACGGCTTAAAGCTTTTGACTTCTATCAGACATAATGAGGTAGGACACTGTGAATCCCTGTTTTTTTTTTTATCCCAACGTGAATTGCCAAAAATTGACATCCAAATTAAATTACATGCACCAGACATTCACAAAAAAGAACAACGCACAATGAGAGAGCTCAGAAAACCCTCCATACACAAGGCTCTATTGTTTCAGTCCAACTAGATTTGGACTGAATGGGAGAAAAAGCCAGTGTGTACAGTTGGAAGTGTGATATATTTTTTTGTTATATACTTACAGCGCCATGTATACTGTTATTTACTCGTTTGTACTAATGGATCACTTAATGAATGAGATATTCATGGTGTGACCATTTTTAACTATCTAGTAATTCTAGATGTACTACATATAGAGCTTAGCATATCTGTCTGTCAAATCATATCAAGATATATACCCTGTGGCTGCAAATGTTAACAATGAATGTATATACAACTTTAGTTTATTTACTTTGATACATGCATTTAATACTTTTTGTAACCATTGTTTTTCCAGTAGAGTATTTAGGTAAATATGGGCCATTCTCCACTCGATAAATTCCATCAGTCTTGTGCAAATAGAAACAACAGACTTGACATGTTTTTGTAGTCTGTTTGTAAATGAATGCAGAGGAAAACCAACAAATGACAGGCATTATACTGGCTGCAAATAAAACAAAAATTATCTGCATGACGTTAGAACTGTTTTTGTTTTTTGTCTAGAAGTGCTGAATTTGTTCTGTGTTGGGTTACTTTTATTTTGCAAAACTTCATTTTCTTAATGAATATTTTGTATCACAGTTGAGAATTGGGCTGTTGTGACTGGTGGGTAATTAGATACTTGGCCTCCTGTTGTTACCCAGCCCATATACTGGTGATCTGCACCCCTCCTCCCAATCTGGTCTCCCTTGTCTTGACAGTTCCACAGAAGACACCTCTCCAGGGCTGGGAGTTCTGGGTGATGCCATTGTCCTGTCTCTCCAGCTTTGCTTGTTAGCAGCCCTTGTTGCATTGTTTCAATCTGCCCCATTGCCAGTTAACCTTGGGCTCTCATTCTTGTAGGACAGTCCACCTTTTTTTGTGTTTGTGTATGTGTATGTGTATGTGTGTGTGTGTGTGTGTGTGTGTGTGTGTGTGTGTAGGGGGGGGGGGGGGGGGGATTGT
>JAAGVU020000113.1:11669861-11683602 GCA_011763525.2 Mormyrus iriodes | reverse complement strand
TGTGTGTGTGTGTGTGTGTGTGTGTGTGTGTGTGTAGGGGGGGGGGGGGGGGGTACTTGTTGTGCTAAAGCGGGTGCCACAAGATTGAGAATCAATTAACACTTTAATAGTACTTCTGTTTTAGTGAATCATTTAATTTCGTTGTTACATCCAAATTTGCCTGTGGATGCTGCAGGAATGATTGTGAAGTGTCTATGAAATACATGTTTCACGACACTGTATTTGCGTTCATGAATTAATATTAATGAATGTATTATATTATATATGTGTTGGTGTGATAGCATTGAAGAAATTGTGCTTTATGGATAAAAAATTTAGATTTTTATCAAATTCAAAATTTTTTCTATTTATAGCCTATGAAGTTATGTTTACATGTATCATGCTTGCCACAGATTTTGGACCTGTACTCTTCAGATTACTTACTTTACCTACATTAATACTGTTCCAGTGTACAGTTACATGGGAGTGGTTTGTTCATTCAATTTGGTTTTAGAGGCTAAGATGTGGAACATTTCCATAATGCAAAGAGTGCAAAACATTATTTTGCTGTACTGTATTTTCTAAATTATTTTTAAATTAGTCTACCCCTTTCAGTGAACAGTCAAAAAAAACCCTGTTAGAAATGAGAGAGGAATTATATTGGTAGATTTTCTTTAATGGTTTGTTAAAAAATGAAATATTCATCAATAGAATACAAATAATAGAAACCAAAAGGGGCGCTGAATTATACAGGAAAGGTTAGGGTGTAATTCAATTAGGATGTGCGGAGTGCATCTCTTTTACACTCACTGTCTCATTCTTTCTCTCCTCCCCCTCCAAGGACTCGAAGCAATCCTTTTTTTATAATAATCCATTTTATGACCTAGGGATTTATGCATAGAAGTAAATTACAATTATGATAAATGTAAGAATTTATTTATATATCTACAATTTTCATTAATAATGATTGTTTTTTTTGTTTACCAAATGCATTTGTGACACATGCATATTTATATAGTTTTATTTGTTGATTGTTATTATACCAAATTACCTATGCTTGCATATGTGCTGCCTTGTACATTGTAAAGGTCATTGTTATTTTGTGTACATTAAATATCTCCTGTTGTTGTTCTTGAACCTCACATTTAAAACTTCATCCTTCTCTTAAATTCTCGTATTTATGTTCTGATCACATTGCTGATGCTTGTGTTTTGCCTAATATTTCATTTTGATACTATGATTAATTAAAGTCAAAATAATTTTAAACATGCAAAATGAAATATATAGCATAAGGATCTACATAATCATCAAATATTGGTCTTATTATTATTAGAAAAAAAACTGAAATGTACGTTTATACTTTTTTCCCACTTTTTGTAAAATCCATCCAGCGTTATGAAAATTTGTCATGTCCAACACATTTGCTAAATTTTGAGAAACCACTTTTGTACACTTTTTGTACATGTCTGGAGGTAATTGTCTGTTTTCTGTGAAGTTATAAAGTAACTGGGGAATATGTCGTACCAAAGGAAAAAAATACACTCTGCCTTCTAACAGGTGGCTGTATTGGCCCTCAGCTGGTACCATGCAGGACTGACACTGACCTTCCCTGGAAGGAGCTCTGATCCCGCTCCACCACCCCCGGCACATCCCCCTTTTGGCAAGAGCAAAAGGGGGGAGGGGCAAAATGTTACTGTACTTGGCGTGGTGGAAACAATTTGTGGATGAATAATTTCTTTCAGTCCCTTGAGGGACACGAGGCTCTTTGGTCTGAATTAACATAAAGGAACAGTGACAACAGCAGCCTGAAAGACCTAGCTGGTGGGAGGATTAAGTATATCATTGAATGGAATTATATTGTAAATGACGGGGAGGGGTTGGGCCTTCTGTGTCGTGGTCCCATCTGGTCCTCTAAAGAATACCTTGCTGTAATTACCCCCAGATGGCTCTGTGCTGCCTGCAGTCCGTCCAGCCAGGTGCTGGTGAGTCCTGCTGGGCCCCACATTTAAGGCCGCCAGCTACCATCCAGAGTGAGTCCGGGCCACCACATGATTTCTTCCAGGGTTTTAAGCAAATTAAGGCTGAACTTGAGTGCATTGGTTTATTTGCCAGTAGATTCTCATCTATAGGAAACATTTATTATTTGCAATTATTTGTTTTATTAGTAAATAGAAAAAAAGACACAAAATTTTGTTAGAATAATGAACAGTACATGTTTACAAGGATGTTTAGAAACTAAATGCATTTCATTCACAAAAACACAGTTGTATTTAAACGAATTGTCAGCTGAGAGTTACAGAGATAGTTTTTTTTTAAATCAACAAGGATAAATATGAAATCCTAAATTATTACTAAAAAAGCCAAGAGGAATCCAGTATAATAAACATAACGAACGCACACCCTAAAAGTGGTATACTAGCCTTAACAACATTTTTATTTACAAATTGTTTGACATTTGTATTTCTTCATTTGTAAATGTAGGCTAGAAATAGCAACGCTACCCAAAACATGTGAACTCACTTAAAAACACAAGAGAGTTAATAATGACTTCCATATAAAGTACTATTTTGAAGTGAAGTAACTGTTATAAATAAGTACTTCTATAAAGTAACAGTTGTTTTTTTTTCAAAGGAATGTGGCTCATACACTAAGTAGTTTCTCTTGTTGCTCCTACATGTACTTTATTCTCTAATGCTGGTCCTCCAGCTCCTTCTTGCAGCTGTGTTTTTGGCATTGAGCCAATCATAATAATATTTTTGTTTTACAGTTACTATGCTTCTAATAGTGCTCCCTACAATTTTCGATTTTCTCCTGAGAGTTTTAGCAGTAAGAAGTAGGTGAGTAAAAATATGGGAATACAATTCAAAGTTAACCTGCCAAGGACCTTTTAGTTTAAATGTGTTGGCAGATAAGACCAACCAACTACTAACAGGGGGAATAGTCCGCTTCTTACTTATGGAAGAAGTTGACCTGTTGGTTCCTGATAGGTCTGAAGGAAACATTAATATAGTGACTAACTGGAGTGCTCTGGCCAGCTTAAGTCCTCCCACCAAATAACTCACATTGTTCTGAAGCTTCCAGTCACAATAAAGGCGCTCCAGAAGAGTGACATTGATTAGCTGAGCCCCTAATGAGCCTGTAGACTATACGCTACGCTAAACACACATTGGGTTATTCATTCATTCATTCATTCATTCATTCATACAGGAAATTAACTATGGGCATTTTCAAGATAATATCCCAAAATTAAAAGTTTGCTTTGTGCAAAATGCAGCGTTATTCTGATTTCTGTACATGTATCACTAGAGTGCCATCTAGTGACTATTTACATTAAGAAATATAGTTATATATTTATCATTGCACTATACAATCTATTTAAATTACCGAATGCCTCTCTAGAGGGGGGATAACTTCCATAGATCCCATATTTAGGTTAAATATATTGTTTCTTGTGATCTCATTCACTCTCCCTTGCTGGAACACGTCATATTTTATATATAAAAAAATAGTCAAACAATCCAGAATTATTGATATTTTCAAAAATGTTTTTTCAGTAAAAACTTTCGGTTCTAATGTTGAGTATTATTCAGCTTATTGTTATGTTGGAGCAATTAAAACTTATTGTTTATATTTCACTTCACATGTGGTAATCATGTGTAATCAAGTTTCAACGACTTTATTTTCATTTCCAATGAAGATATGGGAGCACATGCTGAGGTAAATTGCATTTTCAATAAATGACAATGACACTTGCTTGAAGTTTGCCTTGTCTTTCTTATACATAATACATTTCATGTGTAATATTCCTACCATAAATTAACCCACAATTTTATTCAAGTAACATAATGTCTCTTCATGTGTACAGAAAAATTGACTAAACAATACAAATAAAGAACCAATAATAATATTGGTACATCAAATGAGTAATGATTGTTTTGGGTAAACATGTTATGTTTATTTATGTTAAAATTAGTTTTATGCAAATGTGTATTAAACCTAGCACTGATTTAATTTAAATAGTACAATAAATAGATATTTAATGTAGTAATTCCAACACAGCAAGTCAGCATTTATTATTGAAACTGATAGCTGATAGTTGGTTTTGTTGCTGCTATTTGTCATCTGTGCTTCTTGTTGTTGTTGTTTTGGTCTTATTCAAATCAGCAGTCATATATATATAAACTCAATCGATGAGTAAATGACCCCACCCCTCACCACATTTTGTGTGAGGGACCCCCGCCGATTCGATTTGCTCCAGGACCGAACTGCAGGACATCTCTGTGTCGGCGGAGTCAGGTCACATACATGGCACACCATGACTCCCACCATGCTGTGAGCACTATTGATTCTTTATTAAGGCAGTAAGTAGTCCATAGCCAGCCCTGTGTGGCTCTGTTATCCAGTCATCTTTGAGTGAAAGGTGGCATTTAAGTGTTGTGACAAAGGGCAGGGCTGGCAAAAAAGCCACCAGATCCTCCTCTTATCTCTCTAAGTCTTTTGGTTTGGAAAATTTCACATCATTATCATTATCCATATATTGTTATTAAATGAAACACTCACACTATATAAAAATATTTTATACACACACACATACGTACATTTCTGACTACTTATTACACTATACAATTAATATTTATTTTTAATAATAAGATGGATTTTATGGTAACCTAAAAATATAAAGGTTTTATTTAAGGAATAAGAGCTAAGTGCTCACAGTAATTCTTTGAGCTTCTGCATACTGAGTTAGAGAAAAAAATCTAAAAACATAATTTAATTTTTGTATATAATTTTTCTTATAAAACTAAAAACTGATTGTATATGTTTAAGCAGTTCACTTTTGCAGCATGATACATTTTGTTGTATATTTTTGCAGCGGTTTATACCATTACATGCAGGAAAGAGGAAACGCTGTGAAGACATCCAGAACAGTGAGGTAGGAAAGGAATCCTGCCAGTTTGCCGTGGTGCTGGACAACAGTAGCAAAGTAAAGGAGAAACCAGCCCTGTGGTGTCTGACACATGCCAACTCAGACACCATCAAAGTGTCCCCAGTGAGACACACCAGCAATTATAGGACACTACACATTTCTCAGTAGCTGTGCAATAATGGCTACAAATTTAGCCACTCACGGGGAGACATTTCATGAGGATAATAGGGCTCTTCGAGTGTCCTGTAGGAAATACACTAGAAATTTTAATAATACACAAAGATGCATTTTACACTACCATCTTTACCATATTTTCTATAGTGGTATTCCTAAAATGTGATTCAATATTTAATATTTAATATAACCAATGAATAAAAAGATATATAACAAAGACATTGCAGCTATGTTGATAGAAACAAATAAATATCAAATCACATCAGATGGGAGTTATATCTACCTCAAAAACATGCATTTATACAAAAAAAATTAATGCATACATTTGTTTAAATGTAGATTAAATGCTCTCATGTGCATTCAGAACCTGAAATTTTCCTTTCATTACTTCTGTGTATGCATGCCAGCTGAACAGATTGGGGATGTAATTGATTTTAGGTGAAGTGATATTAATTCTGCACTCATTTCAACCAAAAATGTTTACCAAAACATATAACAAATGATGCAGATAACAAGACAACAAATATATTTGCAGCAATAATAATGAGGACATCTAAGACAGTAGTTAATGTCATACAAAAAAAGAAAGTGTACCGATTTATATTGTGTGTCATTGAAAGGCTGGTGCTTATGCAGTTTTAATGACTATAAATAAATACCAAATTGATTTGCAATCTTTTAAAACAGCAAAAGTATCTCAGTTAATCTCAGTATAAAACAGAACCTTGTGCGGTGGTAGAGATTTCTTGTGGAAAGAAAAAAGAATTATATTCATAAAGGCTGCAGTATTTTGTCAGAGCCATCGCATAACTGATATTACCATTTACTTTGTAAAGTAAAATTACTGAAGGGTTACACATAGAAATATGCAGTTTAAACTGGTGAAAGATTATGTCAGTAGCATATGTTTTATATAATTAATGTGGGGTACTATTATTCCAAAGTGAAAATGAAAATAATTCCTGATATTTGTAAAAGAAGTAGGAGTCCTCTAATTCATTCTTTTTTAAAAGGGGAGGGGCATTCAATTGCCTAGGAGAACATAAGATAAATCAGTATCTAGCCTTTACAGCCCAGTGCTCTTATTGATTATCTGCAACATAATAACAGATGTACAGTTGTGCCAATTAGGTACATTTTGTCCCTCTTCACCTTACTCACTGGCCTCTTAACTGTTACTTTCCTTTACAAAAAATATACACAAAGACATTGTAGCTATAGGAACGGACCAGTGAATGAAACAAGAAAAATGCATGAATAAAGTATTATTAATGCAATTTCGGGAAAAAACCTTTTTAACACAACTTGGGTTTAATGAAAAAACTGATCATCAGAATGACTTGGAGTGCTCTTTCTCAGTCTCAGAAATGTCTTTTGTATTACCAGATAATCCCCTGACTTTTAGGGAATCAAGTCAGTGTTCTTTAATCCCCATTAACAGAAACTATATTCTTGTGGTTGAGTTAGCTGTTCATGTCCCTCACTGAAAGGTATACAATATTTTCGTTACTATGTTCACCGCATTCACCACCTCTGACAACCAGAACTGATGCCAGATTCAAACAGATCTGCATGCCATCCCTGTAAATATGCATGTGATGCAGGACAGAAACTCCAATCACATCACAGGAGTGCACAAGCAGCAGGGGAATTCACAATTGTTCCCATGTCTAAAAAGACAATTTAATCTTTCATCTTAAATTTCATGGCAAACGGATGGGGGTGGGGGGTTAACAGAAGAGGGAGCACAGAAAAATACCCCATCCATCGGGCCTTTGTATTGACTACAGGGTGTTGAAAAGGTCTTCGGTCATGCCCTTAGCAAAGCATACTAATTTGCTCGATCAAGTCTGTCAGAATATCGACTGCGGGAAACGGCAGCGGCTGCCTTTGTGCTTCCAATAGCGGGGAGCCTTTCTGTGAAACAGGATTACCAGGGGTCACACAGACAGTGATGGGAGGCCCGGTGCTTTGCGTCGACTAATGCGGCAGGGTGGGAAAGGGGATCGCGATTGAGATGTGAGCAGGCATCAAGCAATGGCAGGGACCGAATGGCAGAGTCACACGTTTCTGTTATGACAGCATTTTTTGAAACAAGATACAATAGAAAAATTAAGTCTTTTTTAAATCATATAGAAAGATTATTCAATTTTTTTTAACATTAAACATATTGTGGAAGATGTTTTTTTCTGCAATATTTAATATAGAAATAAAGCAAGTACTGAAACCATCATGATAAGATCACAGTTATAAGTTTTAGTCATATAAATTAATTATTCTGATTTAAAAATGTACTTAAAATATATACACCCAGAACCAAATTTAGGGTGGGGCATTGTTAGTGTCTCGAGCAAAAGGGAAACTTGCCAAGATAATCATTAGCTTAACAATAATAAGTTATTAAATATACATTTTTTCCTTGATTGTATGAAGCCACATTTTGGCTAAATATTCAGGCTGTAATATGTAATACTCGTTATGTACAGTTTTGTACCTCATTTTCAGTTCTGTTCACACAATCGTGTGACACGGGCAGTTCATAGTAGATGTTCAACACAGAAAACATTATGCTAACTGTGGCTATGAGTTGGTTACGGCTAATGCTGGGTACACTCAGTCATAATCATCGGTTTGGGAACATACTGGTTTCCCAATCGAGTACACCACCATTGGAAAGAGAGTAGTTGATAAGCCCTATCAGCTCTGTTATGCTGAACTTGTACATGTTGCTGAAAACACAAGAGCAATGCTAACTCGTCTGAGATGACATCACTCGAGTGTGTGTACGACCTGAGCAGATACAGCCCCTGCAAGCCCCTGCCGGGATATTCAGACTGGGCCAAAAAACTACAGCTATGGGGGTGTTTATAGCTTCAGATAGGCGGCCATCCTCAGTAGCAGCAAACATGCAATTCAGGTCATTATGACTATTATGATATTATATTTTTGTTTATGAAAATTATTTTATGTAATTGTTTTTACAGTGTGCAAATAAGAGTCTCTTAGGGTTTGCTGTTCAGACATGTCAACAGATGCATTGCCTTTAGATTGCAATGTTCCTAATTGTGATTTTGGTTTTTACTTAAATGAACTTCCAATCCCTGCTAACACAGTGCACTGCACAGTGTTACATCGCCTCAATACAGCACCCCCGTATAAGTTTAATAGAAAGAGGAGCATCTGTAATATTATAAAAATAATACCTTCGGGATTTCTAAATACTGGGGTATACCGTAACACCGTCATGGTGCCCAAGCCTAACAGACACAATGATGTCCATTATTTGATGTTGGCCTCATCAGGGGCCCCAAATAAGTTGACTCACCCTGAACCTCGCCCCTCCTCAGAGACTAAACATGGCATTCGTATAGATTTAAATGTGTGCAAGGTTATCTCATTTATATCAAAGTTGGTCATTCAAAAATATGTTTATAAAATAAGTTAATATTTCAGTTATAAAGGTAGATTTTATTCATATGACATCCCTTGATTCTTGACTCGCATTTAATAAAGTTTCTGGACAGCATTTTATGAAAAGCCCACCACACAAAATTCCATGACTATGAATGCTGACTCACCAAAATGGGGTAAAATTCACATGATAAAATAAATCTTCCTCAATCACCGAATAACTTAATCTATATAAGCCCTATAGATGTAAATAACTGTAATAGCTGTTTGTTTGTACAGCACTTCAAATAAGAGTATCAGTTATACATGCTGGTAATAACAGTTCAATATAACTATTTTTTTCGGGTCATTATAGAAACACATTTTAATAATATTTTAAGTAAACTGCATAGCTGGTGTTTTACAATCTTTTTCTGAAAACTCGAATGAGTTTCATGACATTTTCAGTACCAAACAGTATAGCATGGAAAACACTATCCTAGATCACTTGGTGAAATTCCTAAAATGACTTAATGCCTTGTTTCTTCATTCTTTTTGAAATTTGTTTTCCTTATACAATTCTATTACACAATGTATGACAACTAAGAATATAGCTGTGAGTCTGTTGATATGTAGATATAATGAACTCTTACACTACATTGCTTTCTACCAATGAAAGACCTCTTTTCTGGACAATATGCATTTTAGCTTCTATAGTGTAATCTTTGCTTTTCTTGCCCTGTCCTGTTGTACAGTTATTGTTGTTGCCTATTGAACTTGGTACACATCCCAATAGAAAAACTTGGACAAAAGGTAGTGTCATCAATCACAGTTAATCTTCGGCTCTTCTGGTTTCGTACAGTCAGTACAGCCCTGTCTAAATTGCTCACTCTGTCTGAAGACCACAAAGAACACTGGACACATATGAACAGAAGATATTATGAACTCCCCCCCAGTGAAAGGACTTTTTATTTTTTTTATCCAGCATGACAAACATCCTATTCTAGTCTTTACCTGATTGCATGCTTCTTTATGCTTATGAGGTCAGATGCTCTTAGCTCTATAGGAGGGACATCTGCTTCCTGGCTGAAACAAACCACGGGAAACCTTTTAACCTGTCCACAAATGTTTTTTGCTTTCACACCTTCTGCCTGTTTTGTTCACCTTATTTACAAGGCAGGTGTTTCATAATCATTGGACAATTTAATATGGTCACACCCTTGAGTAGTAAGTAAATAGAACAAGTAGACAGTCTAGTCATATGGGTAATTTATTGTTTTTTTACCTCAATAGAACCATCTGGTGACTGGAAAAAAAATAATGTTTTGTTGAATTGAAGTGTTTTTCCTATATAATTGTTCTTTCAGGGAAACCGGATTGCTCCACTTTAACTATAGTTACTAAGGGCCATGCTTCAAGTTTCATTTCTTTGTTGTTTGGTCTTAGCTTATGTAATATTATTTGAGCCACAAGCTGGTCTGTAAATCAGAGCTACTACCAAAACATCACTAAAATACAACTTATAAGAAAAGAATAGCAACTTGCTGGTAAATAACATACTTTGAGTAATAGATATGCGTTTTTTTTCTAGAAGGATAAATTATGATCTGTCCACAAATATGTCAAAATTTAATGTGCTCCAGAAGAAGATGCAGCCTCTGAAGAGAGAGAAGAGAGTTGCAACATCCCTGAAGTGCAACACGTCACACGATGGGGCCTCACTGTGGAATTAAATGGAGGAAAAGTCTGGTAGAATTATTCTGCGGCTTTTTGCCCAAGGGATCAATTAAGCATGCTTACACATATTGACCTTTTTCTCTTAGGAAGTCATATGGATGCAGGTTTGTATATTGTATGATTGCTACTAAGGATTAATGAGTTCATGCTTCATGCTCTATAGGTCATTCATGTTTTACATATATTTCCACTATATAAATACTACATTATACTTTGAATACTTTAATGTAAGGTTCCCTTGTTCAGGTAAATAAATAGGATCAATAAGTCTCTGCATATTTCTGTAACAAAAGGGGAATGGGTTTATTATAACCTGTGGCAAATAGATGAAAGGAGCAGAATTTTCATATAAGCAAATTGAAGTGGCAGACAGTCTTGGAAAAATACTCAGCCCTTTCTCAAGCGCACTATGTTTGACTCCATTAGGGGAAGATAGCATGAAACTAATGGACAGTATGAGACAGTGTTTTACTAAACTAAAGAAATATCCCAGTGTATTTGTGTACTTCCTTACTCCATGTCATTCAATAAGAATTACATAAAAATCCAATAAGAATAAGAATAACAAATACAATAATATGTCAACTACACCGAAAAAAGTAAGCAAATGATTTCATAAAAATAGGAGGGATCTGTTCTTGCTGAAGACCCCAAAAATGATATTAGTTGTATTTGAAGAACATTTCTCTATATTTGGAGAAACAGACATTGTTAACACCATTACCATCATCAGCCTCATTATTACTGTTTTATTACTACAATTAATAATATTCACACCACTGATTAAGTTCTCTTCAAAAACAACGTTCTTCAGATGTGGAGTTTATTTGTATTCTACTCAGACCTTACTATAAGCGAATGCTGTACAACCACATACAATTAGCACACTGTTGACAATTGCAGAGTGAATCATTAAGAGCTTGTTAAATCGCCATTTGTTCATTCAATTCCCTGAAAATGACGATTATGTGAAAACTTTGTGATGGTAATGAAACAAACTGATGTAATATTTTCAACATGATATATGACGTGAAAACATGTCGATGTTACTGTGTGATTAAAAAACAGGTAGATGTAACTGTGTGGTGGAAATGAGGATTTGACTCTAAATTAAATGTACATATTATACATATGCTCAAACTGTCACAGATATTTCATTGCACATCAAAATACATTGACCAGTAGTTTTAAAATGTATGATAATATATTTTATCCCTATATATATATATATGTATATGTATATGTGCGTGTGTGTGGATGTGTGTGTGTGTGTATATATATATGTTATGTTAACTCAGCACCAAATAATACTTTGCATATTTTTCCTAGCATTTATATTTAAAGTTTCCCCTAAAGTTATATTTAAAACCTGAAGTTAAAATTTAAATGCAAAAAGTTATAATGATACTTGCAATGAAGAACGTTAATTATACGGGAGGTTCTTGAATCTTCTTTCTTCGTAAGAAAGGTGTCAAGGGTGATTCTGAAGTTATGACTCTATTGCCGTGCACTCAAAGTTAAAATTAAAGAATTTCCAAGCTAATACAGTTGCTGCAGTACCTTCCTTTTCATTTGCTATATTTATCAATGAATATTAATAATTCCCTTAAAAAACACTGCTCCATTATTGATGTCTATGTAAAAATTTGGGTCCAGAGAGTTGTCTAGCAGTTGATTGATCTCAGCAGGATGTTCTGTCTTTCTGACCACAACAAACATTGCTTGTACTAATAACTTTCGGACCAATAAACCTCAGACACATGACGTTCCCCTTCTCCCACAAGCAAGGATTTGCAGGGTAAATGTGGCCAAGACATAGTTTATGTGCTTCTCATAATGTTTCTTCTAATGGCAAATTATCCCGTTTCTATTTCCTGAAGGGAAAACCTTGCAAATTGATGCATCTGTCCTCTGAGGATTTCGCAGAAGCATTATGGCATTTTTAAATATTAATATGAGAGTACATTTAGCTGAGAGCCGCTTGAAGGGTATTCCCCTGTGACTTTGATACAGGCCACCGGAGACCGCCTACCTCTCTTAGTGCCAGTGATTTGCTCTAAATGTAACATTAAGAGATATGCTTTTTTAGAACAAAGAACACAGGCTCTCTGCAGCCCCCCCCCCCCTTTAGTTTTGGGTTCTAATGAAATGTTTACGGCTCTCGCGTAGCTAATGGAAACCCATCGTCTGTGGCTCTGACAGCCAGCTGAGCTTCCTGGGCCCGACCTCAGCAGCACTGCTTCTCTACACTGATTAACACAGACTGCATGTCACATCTCGTTATAACATGAGGCAGACGGTGCTTTCCTGGGAGATTCAAGAAGAACACACTGATTTTTCTACCCAAAAGAAAGATGCTTGAGAATGAAAGGGCCTTGTAAATGTTGTGCTGAGATTTTTTTAATTTTTTTGGTGGTTTTAGTTTGGAGGCTGTATGAATGAAGAACTTTTTGAAATCCTCTCTTGTTGGTATCATATTTAATGGCAGGATAACTCTTTTATATGATTTCTTGATATTACTCTCTTATTCTCCAGTTTAGTTACAGTTAAACACTGATGCAGGGCAAAACTTGTTTAAAAATTGTGGTTATATTTTATAATGTGTTTGGGGAAAAAAGAGCAGTTGAATCCTACGCTGATAAAAGAGGGCATCAAATAAATATACAAAGTGGGAACAAGCTATTACAGAAATGACAGGTTGTGTTGTCAGCTTTAGCTCTTCTAAAAGACTTCTTACGGATTTGTTTACATGTGGTACTTCAGGGTCATTAGTTGCCATCAAGGTCACAATATATATATATGTATGTCAAGAGCCACACCATGGGACCCATGTGACAGTTGTTATAGTTACTCTAAAATAAATGAGCCCCATTGTCACAAGACTTGAAGGAAAATGTATAAATATTGATTAGGAAACTTAGATAATACACTGAACAACTAACCTCTTCTCACCCTTTTAGGGAGGCAGTTGTAAATACATGTTCACTACTACTCTATGACATAATTAATGCATAATTCAAAGAAAAGCGTGTTAATTATCATTGTTATTTCGCAGTATTATGACAAGAGAGATAAGGTACATTATGCACACATAACATAATGACCACTTTTCCAGCATGCCAGTTTTGTATGTATGGCTGGGCCTGAAATTATTTTTAATTACCCTTTAAGAATTCTCTTCCAGTGTGTAAATTGAAAGATATTGCTCAGACATTTTCTAGCAGCCAAAGAAATCAATCATTAAGTTAAACTGGAAAATATTCTATAGCTGTGTAAACCTGTAATGCTTTCAGGTTACAGCTTTTTCAACACAACATTCAAAATATTTATATGGAAATATGAATTATTTACACAGTATTTTTACAGGAATGATTCTGTCCCAGGTGTTTTAATCCATATAAGTAGTTGATCATTATAACCATGATCACTATAAGCAGTTTCCACTGTATTTTGATAATAAGTTCTTATATATATGTTATATATACACACACACACACACACACACACACACATATATAGATATACATACATATA
>JAAGVU020000113.1:11641356-11654049 GCA_011763525.2 Mormyrus iriodes | reverse complement strand
CCGGGATAGGCTCCGGACCCCCCGCGACCCGAAATGGAATAAGCGGTTCTGGAAAATGGATGGATGGATGGATGTTTTTAAAATGCAGATGCAATTGCAAGATGCAAGCAAGCACCAAATGCAATGAGAAATCTGAAATTCAGCTTTTATGGCTGTGTTAAATTTTCACAGGTAAATTTTAAAACATACACACACACATAGACGTGGGAAAAATTATGAGACCATTCGATATTTTTAAACAAATCTGCCTTTTTAAATCTTGATTTCATCGCAGTTTTATGGCTATGCTGAGCAGCAGGTTGCCTCCAGGTTCAAAGTGTCTAAGACAGAAGTACACAAGAATAAGGTTGAAGCAGGAGACATTGAGAATGACCAGAAACCAGCAAGGCAAAGGGCAGAAGTGACTTTCTAATGCCAGAGATGACTGTTAACTTATACGACAGTTTCTCATGAATTGGAGGATGACATCAAGTTATTTTCAAAAGGAATGGGATACATTAAGTGCAGGTATGAATGGCACTGCTAGGGCAGTTCATATCAGGCTCCTAGAAACAGGACTGAAGAACCATAAAGCAAGGAAGAAGCCCTTCATCAATGAGAAACAAAGAAGGACATACACACACACAGACACACACATATATATATATATATATATATAATTCACAGATGCACATCGATAAATTGTGAAATGAATGAAACAAAAAATTGTGCTGAGGTCTCTTATTTTTCCCCGTGACCGTATATTATACACACACACACACACACACACACACACACACACACACAATTCTGTGCAAAAGTCTTAAGCAGACAAAGAAAAAGATGTCTGAATGATCTTCATGTTGGGATAATACTATGATATTATGTCTATCAAAGCTGAGCCAAAAAAAGTCACCTCAGTATTTGCAGTGACAATCTAATACACCCATGTAGTTTTTGACTGAACCACTAGCACACCATAATATTGGGTGGCATATGGAAATCTTCTATAATATTGTGCCTGATACCTGATGTTTTGGCATCTATTCTTACTGCTAAAATTGTTTTACTATAGAGCACAATTATATTAATAAGTTTTCATTTTAAGCAAAGGAATACTCTTGAGGAATATACATTATATGTTAAAACTGAAATATGTGACTGTGTAACATTACAGCGGTGTGACCTATTGAAATTGCAGTTTAATGTCCACATTTCATAATTTTGTCCAGCAATAGCATTAAGTAATCTGAAAATAATCATTCCCCAAAGATATACAGGTATTGTATTTATATACCAATTCAGATATTTGATAAACTTGAATTTGATAAACCTTCCGATATTTCTGTAGCTTTTATAGGACCTGTTTAGTTACTTTCCGTTTGGTTGGTCAGCAAAGTCAGTCACATAACTCATTAGTTTACCTCAGTGCTAATTTGGATCATTACCTCCTTCATGCAGACAATGACGCTCCAGTACCACTTAGTACCTGATGCTTCACATGTGACTCATTACACGTCCAACTCTGTCAGCCTGCATTGCGCTGACAGCAGTCACCCCTACTGATGTATCAGTCAAGCTGAGCTATTTGTTACTATCACGCAGATTTGTGGGCAGGGGTGGATAGTTGTAGTCCAGAAAGTAAAAATCCAGACCAAGATTTTGTTTCAACCAACCAGTTGAGTATAAAGAGTCACAGTCACAGAGTACTTAACTGGTTGGTTGAAACAAAATCTTGGTTTGGATTTTTACTTTCTGGACCTGAACTATCCTCCTCTGTCTGTGGGGCAATTAGACAGAGAAGTGTACAATTCTGACAGTGTTATTTTTGTCTTATGTAGAGTATGTGGTGGAGTCTTTGCCCCTAAGCCGTGAGACTGCTGCTCTGTTAGCTGGCTTGCAAATACCCAGCACCCTCAACCTTTAGTCAGCTGAAATGAGCTAAAAAGATGCCACAGCTGTTCCCTCTTGCACTCAGCTCCTTTTTTGTTTATAAGATACTGTATTGCCAAAAATTCCATAGCTGAGCTGCTGCTGCAGCAAAAAAAAAACAGCTATGAAATATAATTCACCTCCTGCAAAAATCTTAGTGTCCTGTAACAATGGAATGTTCATGCAATCTGCATGATTGGAGCCTCATATTATTCTGTGTATTTTCACATATTTTCCATGGGGACATAATATTATATATTAAAACATAAATGTTACAATACCAAGTATGCACTGATATTGTGTATTATACATCCCTGGCTCTAAAACTATGCAGATTTTTTACTAAATAGAAATAACCTCATCCAGTTATTACTCTATGGCTGAATACTCTACAATACTCCTTTTATTTGTACAAAATATTCTCATTCTGATTTCGCTTGTAAATACTCCTCGAGGACCTTTTGTTTTGATAGGACACTGTTGGTGTTTCCAATCTGCTCTATTGGGCATCTGCCCCTTGTTGGAAACGGGCTGCTAACTTGAAAATGGTTCTGAACACACAGCATTGTTCCGAACAGGAATAACATAATAATTATCAAATAGATTACTAATAAATTTAGTAATTTTATTTTAAAAACAAAGTTGAATTTTACAGGATTACAAACCAGGTTAATGTCCAGTTAAGGCTAATACAAAATGAATTCAGTCTTAGCAAAACAGTCATAGGGAGTCACTTTACACATAAAACGAACATTTTTTGGAAATGAAGTACACTACATGGACATAAGTATTGGGCCACAACTCTCAATCATTAAATTCAGGTGTTTCAAGCAAACCTATTGCCACAGGTGTATAAAATGAAGTACCTAGCCATGCAGTCAGGTTTACAAACATTTGTGAAAGAATGGGTTGGTTTGAGGAGCTAGGTAAATTCACATGTGGTACTGTCATAGGATACCACCTTTGCAAAAAGTAAGTTCATGAAATTTCTTTCGTTAGATATTTCACAATCAACTGTAAGTGGTATTATTGCGAAGTGGAAGTGTTTAGGAACAACAAACTCAACAGATCATTTAAAGTAACAGATCGTGGTCATTGAGTGCTGAGGCATTGAGTGCATAAAAGTTGCCAATCTTGACTCAATAATTGCAGAGTTCCAAACTTCCCCTGGCATTAACCCCATCACAAAAACTATGCGCTGGGAGCTTCATGGTATCGGGTTGAGTAGCTGCATGCAAGCCTCATATCAGCAAGTGCAATGCCAAGCGTCGGATGGAGTTGTATAAAGCATGCCAACACTGGACTCCAGAGCAGTGGAAACGTGTTCTTTGGAGTGACAAATCACGCTAGTGCCATGGTGGCGTGGCATGCTGCAGACGGAAAGATGGTGGACAATCCACATGCGGCTCTGAGACAGAAGGGGTTTATTTATAAATTATTAACACGAGGGGAAAACCATAAAGTAAAAGGGGACCACGAGGGGTAAAAACCAAATGTAGTAAAAGACTAACTAAATTACCCACAAAGAAAACAAACACTAATCAGGGAACTGAAGCAAAAACTGGGAGCAGGACTGGCAGAACTACAAACACACATTCACATAACACAGACTGGGGAAATAAACAAAGGCAGGCACTTAAATATGCTGATACTGAATTCTTACACAGGGCGGGTGTGAATTATCAAAAACATCAACCAATCAACAAGGCAATGGAACAACAAGACACAGGTGAAATAATTTACAACTAACAAAAGCAGGAACTAGGGAACCTAACAAACATTAAGGATTAACAACATTGGGGAAGACTAGGAACATAAGGCTATATAGAAGAGAATTAAACCAGGCAGCAGGGTAAATCAAAATCTGGCCACGCTCAAATTCATGACTACTGGTTTCACACACTCCGGGCTGCACACTAAGCCCATTGTGCTATGCAGCAATGCAGGGAGCAGGGGAAACACACTAGGGCCTTAAAACTAATACAGAGGCAGGAACAGGATGGCTAGCAACACCTGCTGGCCAGATGGGGACTGAAAACATAGGACAGGGATGGACGGGCACCAACCCTGACAGCTTGTCTGACTGGCAATCTGAAGAACGAGTCTGGGTTTGGCAGATGACTGGAGACGTCACCTGCCTGACTGCATTTTGCCAACTGAAAAAATTGATGGAGGAGGGATAATAGTATTGGGTTGTTTTTCAGGGATTTGGCTAGCACCCTTAGTTCTAGTGAAGTGAACTCTTAATGCTTCAGCATACCAAGACATTTTGGACAATTCTATGCTTCCATCTTTGGGGGAACAGTTTGAGGAAGGCCTTATTCTGTTCCAGCAAGACTGTGCACCGGTGCACAAAGCAAGGTCCATAGTGACATGGTTGTGTGAGGTTGGTATGGAATAACATGACTGGCCTGCACAGAGCCCTGACCTCAACCCCATCTAACACCTTTGGGATGAACTGGAATGGAGATGTCAACCCAGGCCTTCACATCCAACATCAGTACTGGGCCTTGCACATGCTCTTCTAGATGAATGGGCAAGAATTCCCACATACACACCATAAACTTGTGGAAAGCCTTCCCAGGAGAGTGGCAGATGTTATAGCTGCAAAGGGAGGACTAACTTAATATTTATACCTGTAGATTTAGAATGAGATGTTATAAAATTTCTTGTAGGAGTAATGGCTAGATACTTTTGTCCACATATACTATGTTAAAAATAAAATATTTTGGCTGAGCGTACTAAACCAGGTAGTAGAGCTTCTGGAGACAGAGAACAGAAGAAGCTCTTTAATTCCTTTTAGAAATACAAACACATCTAAACAAAGCGTCATTGGCTTAATATAAACTTAGCATGCATGAATATCTGAGCCTGAGTGCAATATTCTGACCACCGCCTGATTCTAGTCCACTGGTTCTATTATTTTCATAATGATCAGTAAAACATTTCCATTGCATACTGTTATACCTATAGGATACATTTAGGTATGACAATAAATGTAAAATGTGGTGTTGTGCCAGGTCATGGATCGGGCAAGTGGATTTTCTCAGGTAGTTCCTGAGAATCACATATCCAAAAATTAAAGACCATAGGGACAAAGCGGAATTATTGCCTAACCCATATGCGGTTTGTTCCTTGCTGGAAGTGCTTTCTTCATGACTTTAAATGTTCAAATCCACAGGGCACACATTGTCAACTGGCTAGTTGGAAGAGCACAAGGACAAAGCTCTTCCATGGGCCTCCAAATCTCCAGTCCTCAACCCCATAAAAACACTTCTAGAATACCTAGGACTCACTGGAGTGGCACTTACTATAGCCATTACGACTTCCATCATACTGGCATTAGCTGGCAGATTTCCAAAATTGAGCCAGATGACAAAAGGGCAAACACTGATTCTCTTTTGAGTGTACATCACCACATAGTAGCCAAAGGCCTAGTGAACAATATTTAACTGACATTTTCATTTTCCCAGTCTATATACATCTGTAATACCATTTCAAATGCATTCATTAGCCCTAAGAGGAGAAACTATATGACTTATTAGGCAATTTCTCAGTTAAGGTAGATCAAGCCATGTTTGGCTTTCAGCTGCGTATCCACTGCCGTAGGTGCAGTTGAGGTTGGTAATGGGTTTTTGAATGAGAAGATGGCTTGTCAGACAAAAAGGTACTATTAGTGTTTATAAAATGCTACTATAGTTTTAAAAGCATATTATACATATTGTTAGACATAAATTTAACCAAAACAGTTCTAAACATTCAAAATATCATCATAAAATATCATTATATATTATAGACTAATATTAATTAATGGCCTATTCTTGTTAAGAAATATATTTTACAGATGTAACAAAATTATGTAGAAACATCCTCCTTTAATTGCCCAGAAATTTATATTTCCCTCAGTTATATGATGTGATTTACGTGAAAGCTCATAACAAAGCTGTCATGTTGATTAAACTCAAAAAAAGTGTTTGTCAAAATCATAAACTAAAAGCCATTTTTTGCATTTTGTCACATTTGACATCTTCATGTAACGATTAAGTTTAAAATATAGAAAATTACTTGAATGTATACTTCCCTTGCTGGGCAGTAACTTATTTTTGTATCCATTAGAAGTGAATTATGAGAACAAAGGTGTTGTTTCAGTTTTAGGTCCAGAACTGGTGGTTTCTGCGGAGATTATCTGTCTGACTCTTACATTTGTACCATGAAGTTGTCAGCATGGAGTGCTTTGTTTATTACTCAGGACTTCTTTCTTCAAGAGATAATGCATATGTTCTTCTCTATACAAATTTCTTTTATCACTTTTTTGCCACTATTATACTCATCAAGACACAATTTTATCACCTGAAACTTTTCCATAAATGGATGTTGAGAGGAGGAACGGGATCCTAGTAGCGTTGAGAATGAATAAGGAGTGCTTGTTTTTTCTTCCAAAACTCCAATGCAGGACAATTATCTTCAGTGAACATATTACAACTTTTACATTAAACTATTACACGCAGTGACATCTTGGTAGTAAGACATTATGTATTTTAATGGGACATATCCTTTTATAGTCCACATGGTAAGTGATATCTTTACAAGTCAGCAGACCATAAGTCTTTACTTCTGATTGTCTTGCTATTGACCCATTGCACTGATTTTACAGATAGCCCTGCTGAATTCACACACCACTCCCTAAGACACTGAAAACGGCCCCAAAACCGGCTTGCTGGATTTTCAAAAAGCATGTTGACAGCCATTTTCAAATGCACTTGGCTGACCGAAAAAAAATCAGGTCTTGACCCTGGATCAAATTCCAGAGAGGTGGCGTGTGAGGGCAAGGGGGATGTTTTAGTTCCTCAGACATCCCAAGGTTGCTCTCTACACTCTCCTTAAGGAACTGACCTCCTTTGTTGAGGGCCTTTTTGCATGCCTTCATAGCAGGAGAGAATCTAGGGCTCAGTTCCTACATGTCCTCAGGTGATTATGACCTGTACTGAAAACTGAATTCCACCTCCAGGTTGTGGTCCTACAGAATCTGAGTACAGATTAGTGTGCTACAATATATGGTTAAAACTACAGATAATATGATTGGTGAAAAAATTATAAATACTATAAGAAAAAAAACAATGGTTTTTCAATTAAAACAAACTTAAACACGTGCTCTTCTGTATTGTCACCAATTCACCAATAAGGAAATGTATTAAACCTTGGTGCACCTCCAGATAACTGACCTATGGCTGTAGCATTGCTCATTTATTAACAGATCTTTTTCATGGTTAACTTCAAATATCTGCATAAACAAATATTAGGATATAATCCAAAACTGACGTTTTACTTATAGCCTACAACATTAGTGCAAAACCCAGCAAAAGTCCAGCTGAAACCAGCAGAAAACTAGTTTCGGGTTGTTTTAGGACAGTTAAATTGTGCTGTAGTGTTTGCCATAAGATTTACAGGGGCAGGTCCTAGAACACTGTTGTATAGACCTACTAGTGTGTGGAAATATTTTATATGACAATGACAACTCTGGAGGACGCTGCACAACTACTCGGCTACTCATATAATTTTCGGGATTCGGTTATAGCCCACTTGGTTTTCCCATTCTGCACTGTTTCTAATAACTATGACTCTACTTCTAGTGATTCATATGTAGAGTATATGAAGCAAAATTAACATTATTTTCCAGACTGACACAGAAGACAAACTTTTATCTTTTGTCCGATAATGATTAAAAACACCTCAGTCCAAACAGTCAAATAGTAGTATTATTTTTACTACTGTAAAAATATCTGAAGAGTTTATGGAAGCAACCAGTAGGCGTGCAATGAAAAGCTTTATTATGAATATTTTCTCATGATTAAGTTTAAAAGTTTCGGTAAATCATAGCAACACGTTACAATAAAAACCTTAAGTTATGCACGTTCGCCTTCCAAAGTTAAACCCAGTGTGCTTTATGGAAAAGACAACGAAAGAAGCGACAGTAAATCATGAAATAACGTTCCCGTAACTACAAGCGTTTGTTTAGACCTTTCATTTCATACTTTATTTAAAATTACACACACACGCACACACACATATCTGTACTCATATCTTTGTGGTGACCGTCCATTCGTTTTTATGGGCAAAACCCTATTCCCAACAATGACCGCCTTAACCCCTACCCAGCCCGAATCTTAGCCATAAGTAACCAAACAAAATACAAGACTTTTGGCATTTTTAGGTTTGTCATTGCAATCACCGATTTTTTGTAAAATGTACATTTGTGGGGACCGAAAAAATAGTCCCTACAACGTCAAAATAACAGGTATACCTGGACCACGCACACACACACACACAGTGTCATCTTCATTACACTCCCTGAATATTTCAGTTTTCGTAGGGTTATTATGAACTTAACCGAGGTAATCCGTTTTATCTAGCAATTTTTTCGGATCACTATTACTAAAGTAATTCATACTGGGATCTTTAGATCGATGTATAAATCTCTGTCTCATTACATTAAATTCTTTCTCTAATACTGGAATAGGTGTCTGTTTAATTTTGATTTAGTGCTGAAAAGGCGAGCGTTTTAAGAACAAAGGTTCATCACTAGCAAACAATACAGATGTGGAGCAGATAATGAGTAACGACGTCATTTGACATCGTACTATACGCTGTTCAACCAGCAAGACGTAATCATTTTGACAAGCTTTTATTTGCGCGCGTTGCTAACTGTAGCGTATGGAGTAATAAGCCAGTATTTATATTTTTTAGATCTAAATAAGACTAATAATAGGCATACATAAAATCTAAATCAAATAATGCACATGTATAATACTACATGGATTTTTTTTGTTGTAAAATGCGCAATATTTATTGCCCGCCCGTTTCAGCAACAGCGTTTACAGGCTGTTAAACTCCAACACGAGATTTTGGATGCCACGCAGGGACCCAAATCTAATCTCTTATAGACGTAGGCTATAGTTTTATTGGGTGCAAAAAACAAAAACAATAATAATAACAATACGGCCTATTATTATTGTTGTTGTTTTTCACGTGCGTCCAATCGTGTAACATCTGCATACTTCTTATACCTGTTTAGAAAAACGAACAGAATAATCCTCAAAAGTGTAATACACAATTTGCCCTATGTATTGGAATTTCGTCCTAAGATTTCATATTTACTGAAAAATTAAACGTACGTATTGGATGAGACACAACGCGAATGAAATGAGTATAAACTATGAACCAATTGATCATTTTAAAACATTTTTAAAATGCAATGATACACATTAAAGCCGAATAGCACTGTAACTCTACAAGTTAAAGAATACGCATTGAAATGTAGTACAATAGTTTTCAATCATCTTTTAAACACAGCAATTTAATACCAAGCAGTAACCTGTCTATGGCTCTAGGATGTACGTGTTGATTTTGATAAATATATAGGTTACTGGTATCGGTCCATCCATCCATCCATCTTCTAACCGCTTATCCTGGACAGGATCGTATTTTTAAAATGTTCGGCAATTAAATTCAAGTTATGCATATTCGTTGATTGCGTATATTCCAAAACAAGCACATGCTGTGGGTAACAAATAAAATGTTCACCCCCACATTTCTGTTTTAGGTCTTTCTATCGCAAATATTTAGAAATATCGAGCTCTCTCGTCAAAACAGAAAAGAACTAAAAAAATCACAAAACAAAGAGTAGAGTATCGGGGAACAGGTCTTTCAGACAGAATTTTGAAAATTTAATATTCTAAGGCATCACTAAGGAAAACTTAAAATAAAAGCTAAGACTGGATAGGCTAAATTGTGTATTATGTTGTAATATATTGCCGTTACTTTTATATTTCTTGTCTTATTATTTAAAAGGTGTTAAAATGTTAACGACGAAAAATGATACAAAAGTTTCATTTATAGCGTTCCCATTGCCACAAAGCATTAGCGTTTAACATAACTACCATATAGCCTATTTGGAGAGAGAGTTTAATTATCCAATGCAATAACAGTAAAATGTATCGAAGATATAGCTTTTTGTGTGCCAACTTGGGGAAAAGTAATAGTTTCCAAGTTTTCTTTAAATATATCTACTAAATGTTGCAATCCGATTTGATTAGGTCTAGCCTATATAGATTCCTTTCAAGAGGAAATTACGGTATTTAAAGATCATTTAAATTTATTTACACCCTATTAAGCTAAAATTATAAATTTCATTAGAAAGATCGTACCTTGTTTACAGCTGGAGATTTCATAGTCCTGTTGTGATCTCTTCAGGAATTATCCTTAAATTCAGTAAAAATCTCCACGTCTTCTTACTGATATCTACGTTTGAGTGCTGGCCGTTGCAGGTGGTCACTTCTGTAAATAGTGAACCGTTATTATGGTAGTCTACTGCCTCACTCCAAACCAAGAAGCTGATTATTAATTTTAAATTCCTCAAGCCCTTATATTATTAAATAGCAATAGGAAAAAGATGCATTTATGAAATCTGCCTGCCTCTCTATCCCGACTTGTTGACAAAGGTTACGGTTAAAGATTAGGCAAGATTACGAAGGCTGAGAGCGTTGTAATGATACTTTAAAAAATCTCAATAACAAAATGATTCATTGTAATTGCAAATTTTTCTCTAATTTGTTTAATTAGGAAATTGCATTTAATTCATATAAACCTGATTAGCATGCAGGCTTTCTTCGTTTATTCCCATTGACTGTTATTCAGAACATATTAATAGACGAAAAGTATTTCTTGTTGAGTAATCATTTCTAGCATACCCTCACTTGGGATTTGTAGACATCCATGCAAGTTATCATGATACCTAACCAAAGGCGGAAAATCTGCTCGCTCTTTTTAAAAAGCATATTTGTAATGGAGTATTTCTGAGGTCAATACTTCCACTTAGTGGATGAATGATATAAACGTTCTGATTGAAACGTTCTAAGTCAACTATTGTTGTCTACTGCCCTCTCGTGGATTATTGCTGCCACTGCATGCAATTATCAGAATCAGAATACTTTTATTATCCCAGAGGAAATTGTTAGTAGTTACAAACTGCATAGTATACAGATACAAAAAGCACAAAGGTAGAAATACACAATGCTACATACAACACTTCTACATAAAAATGAATTAAAATAAGTGTAAACATAACATATGAACATACGAAGACGGTAATTACGTTGGTGAGCATGGAAACACGTACAGTACTATGGTGATAGATTCAAATTTGGTATTTTAAGATATTTTAAGATTCTTTAGCTCAGTTAGTATGCGTTAAACGACAATTAATTTAGACAATAACACAACACAAACTTCAGCTCCATGTTATTCTAATAATCCATCCCTCTTCAAACTGCTTCTCATAGTCAGGGTTGATTGGGGAGTGCTGTAGCTTCTCTCATGTAGCACAAGGCACAAAGCAGCGTAACAGTCTGGATAGGATTCCCATGTGGTAGATCTTAAGACACTAGTTCACCTGACTATAAGTTTTAAAACTATAGGAGAAATCCAGAATACCCATAGAAAGAAGGACTTTCAAGGTGTACTGGGGGTGGAGAATGCAGTCTAGCTGTCTCTTCAGAATTTGCTGCAAGTGCTCCAGTTGAGATGCAATGACTGTGATGATGATGTATAATTTACATTTTCATATTCACTGTTAATGTCCTGTCCCTCTCATATGGATGTGTGGTCATTCTGGGATATTTTACCCCATAGGATATGTATTTATTTTACTTTCCTTTTAAGTCCATGCCTGAAAAACACACTCCACTTTTGGTATTTTCCAATGCAGAATGAAATCTGACCCTTTTTTTTAAAACACAACATTATGAAAAACAATCTGTGTTCTTCGTACCTTTTCATTTTTAAAAATGCATTTTCTGGTAAAATAAGGTGTTTGTGTACTGCAACCAGATCATAATTTCCCCCAGAACAAGGGCAGTTATGGGGAGGGGACAGTGCCCCCATGGCAACATGTATGCCCCCTCCTGTGGCCTACAAATACAAATGCTACTTCGGTCTTAAATAAATGCATTATTATTAGCACTGTTATTATTTATATATCTGGGCTAAAATTCTGTGCACTGCTGGATAAGTTGGCAGTCATTCTGGCATTACAAAGTTGCTTCTGCCCTCTACCTGGCTGATTTTTGGTCAATGACAAGGTCTCCTGCGTCACTTTGTTGTTGTGTACTGCTGTCTCAGTAACTTTGAGGCTGGAAGCAGCCTGCTGCACAGTGTAGCCTTCTGCCAGCAGAACCAGGATTAAACCAGGATTTACGAAATCAAATGCTAAAACAATATAGAGTGGTCTCTTAATTTTTCCCAGAGCTGTATTTGTAAAAACTGTAAAATATGACTGAAAAGCATTTCATAAATAACTCATACGTTTTGAAAATCGTCTTTTGCTTCTTAATGCTGTCAATCTACTGTAATACTTGGAGGACATTGAAGTCAAATGCATATGCCCCCTCCGCAACAAAACAACTGGTCCCTGTCTGCCCCCCAGATGAAATGGACTAGAACTGCCACTGCATACCAACATCATTTTAGCCATTTTTTCTTGTGGAACACCAACAAGTTAAGCAGATTTTGTGGCTTAAGCACCTGTCAAATGTGCCTCAACAATCACCCCTTTTCCAGACATGGAAATCTGCTCTCCTGCACCACATAAGAGATAACTGGGCCTGGTCAGATATTTTAGACATCCACATGGTTAGATGTTTGGTAGTAAAGGACCAACACCGTATTATTTTTAGAAGCAGTTGCTGTTGTTGAGGCAAAGCCCTAGCTTATGGTCCTAAATGCAGA
>JAAGVU020000113.1:11596707-11617115 GCA_011763525.2 Mormyrus iriodes | reverse complement strand
GGGGGGCGGGGGGGTGAGGGGTGGTGGGGGGGGGGGGGGGGTGGGGGGGGGGGGGGGGGATGGGGGTGATTATGTACAAACACCCTGAGCAGTGTCCTCAGTGATCTGGCACAATAAGATGCCACACGTTGACTTTGATTCATAATGCTTTATAACATATACAACGCAGTCTGGCTCTTCCCTAGATGCGTGTGTATGTGGGTGAGGAAGAGTGTAGTGGCCTCCTAAATGGCAGAAACTCTCAGAAATGCTCAGTTCCCTGCAAGTTACATGCTGCCATTTTTCATCTCTATATGCAGTTAGACATAGGGGCTGGGGGGGACTTCAAAGGAAGTGACTGTGCCCCCCCCCCCTTATAGAACACAATGTAATGACTATTTAAAACACATACATACAACATAATAACGATCATTATGTCATGTTTTTAAAAATGACTTTAAATAAGCTCTAAATAATTATTAAGTCAAAATTCTAATAATTAGCTTACCTACGTAACAAAGACATAAAGTGGACTCATTTACAATAGTTTTCTCCGCAATCAAAATCTGACAGAACTATAGAAAAACTACGTTTTGCAAATATGGTTTGTTTGTATATATGTACCGTAGTAAAGAACCAACTTTCAACTCCATTCTTTTTTACAAATTTCAGTCAGTATCATTGGGGCATATGACAGACCCTCTGACTGTCTTGTGATTGAATATCACCCATCACAAAACATGAAATGGGAAGTTGTCGGTTGTGCGATGGAATTAGCATACGTCAGGGTGACTCTTCATTTTTTAACCAGAAGGGCTGAAGACATGACCTGCTTTACCATGCTGTCCATAGCAAAAGACAAAGACTTTCTTTTCCACAGGAGAGAAGGTGGTTCTAGTTGACTGGAAAACTGTACAGAATCTCTTTATTGCTTCATGTAACGTGCACTCTCGATGACTGAAGAAGGCCACAGTAATGATGCACTCCATCATTATGTCTTGCAAGGCACAAGTACGAAAATGTACTACTTCTTTCCTAATGACATGAAACGATAAAATATATACTGGAAAACAGAAACACGTACACGTCCTCATTGGCTTGAATTGCACTAAATCACACATATTTTCTAGTTGATAAAAGCTCTTTGTAGACTACATGTGGTTAAACTGACAATCTCAAAAGCCTTAACAGTAATTCCAAAACAAAACACATACAAACAACTTCAATATCAGCAAAGTTAACTTAACCCTTCAGAAGTATAAGGTGACAAGTGCTACCCACGGAGCTACAATACCATCCCTACTTAAGAATTATAAAATGCATTTTATTGAAACTATGTTCTTTAGTTATTAAGAGTTACCAAACACTGGGCAATATATTTCAAAAGCAATTGAAATAGTTGATATCATTTGACTGATATCATTTAATAAAGGTAGAAACAAATATACAACTCCAAAGACAGTACCTTCTAAAGATTTTTCTATATAAAGCTAATGGTATATTTGAATCCTATTAAAATGTTTTACCAACAGATGCAAAGACAAGACTGGTTTTGCTGTACACAGCAAATACACTCAGGAGGACTCCATAACGTTGTGCAGTAATTCACAGACTCTGCATAAAATGATGACAAGTCTAGAGGCAAAATTTACATAATAGCACCCAAGTTAGGTTGCTGTCCTTTCACCATCATCAGCTTCTGCAATTTCGGTCCTAAGCTGATAATTCAAGAAGCTGCAGTTATTTAAAATAAATTATCAACTTAAAGCTGACAGAGAAGAAATAGCTAAAGACAATTTATTATAGCTTATCTGATCAGTACGGAAATCAAATGACTTTTTTCCTTAGCCAGTGATACTAGGGAAATACCCTTCAAAATTCCTTCTCAGTCCTTCTAAAAGTACAACCGACAAGACAATAATTTAAATTTATTAGACATCACAATATACTTGAAATATAGGTATACTACACTCACCCAGGTAAATTTATAAATGTACTTCTGCATTTGAGCAGTATATTTAATCAGTTCAAAGAATCCATATTTAATTCACAAATATCAAGAGTGAAGAACTGATTCTGAGGTATAGAGATGATTCTATTCTGAACACAGTTAGAGCCAAAATTTCCCACCAGCAAAAATTAAAAACTCTTAGTATACCAATGCTAACCTCCTTGTCATCACAGCTATATTCACATGTGATTTCTGTGACAGGCTCAAAAAGTAGGTAAGATTCCTCATCATATAGATACCTGTTGCCAAAGGTAATAAACCTGGATGCCAGTCCATCACAGAACTTAACAACAGTTATACAACAGTTATCTATCTATCCATTTTCTGCACCCACTTGTCCAATTTAGGGTCACGGTGGTCCGGAGCCTATCCCAGAAGCTACGGGAAGGTAGGGTGCCAGGTAGGGTGGTACACACACGCACGCATACACACACACACACACACACACACAAACAGTAATAACTGTATAGGTGAGCATGGGTGTCTATTCACTCACACATGCTCACCTAGAGACAACTTGGAATCTCCAATCAGCCTCAGCATGTTTTTGGACAGTGACGGGGGAAACCGGAGTACCCAGAGGAAACCCCACAACAACATGGGGAGAACATGCAAACTCCCCACACAAGCATGGCAGAGACTCCAACCCTGGTCCCAGAGGTGTGAGGCAACAGTGTTAAGCGCTGCACCACCCCCTCCAATAAGCCATATGGATTTCAATTTAATATTCAGTTAGAGCATTAGATGTTGTGAAGTAGAAGAAATCACATGGCTGAAGCATAAAATTTTATAATATTTTCAACTTTCCATCATTAACAGTATTTCAACAAAAATTATCATCAAATTAAAACCAAAATTTAATTCAGAAGCATGCATAACACACACATACACCTATACAATCACACTCTACCTTTTCAATACATTCCACTTGTACACATTTGTCTCCAGCTTCTTGTTTTAAAAAATTATTTTCCTCCATCTCAGGTCTCACTGTACCTGTATTACAATCGTCTTACATCATCTGAATGTGACAGTGCTTTTGTTGTCCCAGTTCAGTCTGTATTCACGTCCTGCCTTTCTCCCTGCCACTCCTCTGTCACTTGAGTGTCTTTCTAAAAGGCTGGTCAATCCACTGTAACTCTTCACTAGAGATGCCCAGCAGCACTGCCTTGCACTTGTGGTTCTGCTGGCCTGCTTAGGTACTCAGACCAGCTTTTTGCCTGCCACACGGACCAGCCCTTCCCAGCCTGTTGTCATTTTCCCCTTTTCGCATTTCCTTTCTCCTGCTCCCAATGCCAGCTGACCTGTCATCTATAAACAAACAAGTCACGTTCAGCAATTCAAGCCTCATTTTGTTCCCCTTGTTTTATCTGAAGTTAGAGTCACTCTTCTCACCTTTACACGCTCAAGTACACAATCCAGTTTTACCTCAATTTACCTTATTTGTACTCTTTTCTTTACAGCACTAGATCAGTGTGGTTGCCTTATTCTGCTTATCAAGGGCCAAGCAGTCAGTTTTTTTTTTCTTTGCCATTTCCTCTGTTGTTGTAATTATTGTGTAAAGCGCACTCCAGAGCAGCATGCTCCGTAACCCAAAAAACGATGGTTGAGGCCATTGTTTACTGCCTGCCAGTACCATTTGTTGTAGGAGACAACAACCCTATCAAGCTGACCAAGTGTAAATAGTGTTTGTATCAAACTTTACACATTAACTGAATTGTTTTCAATCTTCTAGTAGTAAAAGACCTACCATGGCAGTAATGACTGCCATATTCCACTTAAAAAAACATCTATACAGAATATTCATACCAACGCATTTATGATCAACCTGAAAATGTTTTTTTTCTAGAATTATTCAAAACAATTTATGGCTTTAACTCCATCATCACGAATTAATTTTACTTTATCTTAGTTGCTTACCAGGTGCCTTTATACAAAGCAATCTGCAGAACTTTTATACTTAATTAATTTGTACAGCTGGAATTTTTTAATGAAGCAATTTGGATTAATTATCAATGGTAAAACAGCAGGGACCCTCCTGGGACTTCTTCAGATAACCTTTTAATTAAAAGTCCACTACACTCAAAGGAACTATGAGTTATCAAGTATAATTTTTCAGAGGATGATAATTTGATGAAACAATTACACTGCTCAAGAAAGTAAGTGCATTAGAATAAAACTGGTCAGATAAAATCCATATTAATCAACTATTTAAAATGAGAGCTTTTACAATTTTAAAACAGCATAATACTGACAAAGTATATTTTCTCCATTTCATTTTTCATGATTTTTGACACATGCTGACTAAAGCAGACTTTAATAATGGGTAAATTCACAAAAGTCACAAAACTGAGATCAAAAATATATCGCATTCGCAGTAGTCAACAATTCATAAACTAGACAAAAATATCACGAATACTGGGGTGTGAGTCTGATAAAATCCTACAATCACCGATTTATGATCATATTCCCAGCCCAAATCAACAAGAGTCTCCAACTCTATCACATTACATCCGACCTATTCAAATGGCGGCCCACGGGTCACATGTGGCCCAAAAGTGACCTCTGTGTGGCCCAGCCCGTGAAGTAGAAAGAGCAAAGCTTCAAAAAATTACTAAATAAATAACTATAGTAGAACAGATTAACTAATTTATTCCAAGAAAAACTGATTTCATCCGAGAGTGGCGTTAGAGCCAATCAATTCATAAATACAACATTCCGCATTGCATAGCAACAGTTAACCCACAATCCAGCGCGCTGTTGAACGTCTGTAGTAAGCTAACATGTCTCGCTCAACCCCGTCTGAAAAACATAAAATTGACACTGAAAACCAACGGTTTAACCCCTCCTGGACAGATAAATACTTGTTTATTTTATCACCAAACCACTTTGTTTAATTTGTAATGAGTGTGTTGCGGTTCTTAAAGTCTACAATGTGCAAAGGCACCACTTTGAGAAACACCCGACCAAAAGTGCAAAATTTAATTGCATCTTACAACCGGAGCTGTACTACCGCGGTGCGCTCATGCACAGCATGTTTGGATCAACATACACGTGTGAATCAAGCTTTTCGCACATGAACTCAATTAAACGCAGCTCTCGTTCCTCCCTGAGCGACACTACTCTTCACCAATGCCTTCGGACTGCACTGACATCATACGAACCAAAAGTTAGTGCCCTGGTTCAGAACAAAAAATGTCAATTTTCTCACTAGGAAATACAACAGGGTCAGTGTAACGTACATATTAACATAATGTTGTATGTCTAATAAAGCCGGGATTAAAAAGATGTGATTAAAAACTAATTCCTGTTCCCTCAGTGTGCAGTATTCACAAGTTAAAGTTGGTAAGTTTACACTGTTCTTATGGGTAGTGCATGGATAGCTTGTACAGCATTAATAGTTCTATTTCATTTTGTTAAACGCATGTTTTGAGTGCCTGTGCTAATGCTGTGCACTAATTTGTTTCAATGCTCTTTTAGATGTTTACTATATCAGACCAAACTGTTGTTGTTTTTTTTAAGTAAAGAAAAAAGAATAGCTTTTCTATTGTTTTTTGTACTTTTTGATGTGCCTGTGTCAGATGTTTTTCATTTTTGAATTTGATCACAATAAATAAACATTACTTATGTTTTCAGTATATTCAGTTGTGTCATTACCTGGCCCAGTTACATGTCTTGGTTTGAAAATCTGGCCCAGCTGAATTTGTAATTGAATAGCCCTGCATTACATTCATGACACCCTGTGAATTATGCATCAGTCATAAGCGCAGACACTCAAACAGATGGCACCCTCACCACACAATGTTTTTCTACACTGCAATATCCAGCAGTGCTGCACGTAACACCAAATCATGTAGAAAAGCTTTCACGGGTTCACTGTTTAATGACATTATATCCTAAATACACTGCTTTTTCAATATGGATCATGAGCACACTTACAAATAAAAATAGGCATAAATGCAAAACAAAATAAGCATTTCTCTTTACATTTATCACCGGTGCTGCATAAAAATGCACACATGCCTATGAAGCCGATTTCGTTTGCACTTATATGCAAAGCAGGCTACACTGGCCCTGATATGATAATATACGCTCAGTGTACAATTAGGCCTGCACAAGACAGTAATTTGATGCTGATATTGCAGAAAAACAAGAGGCTACAAGAAAACTAATAAAAATATCTATTTCATCAAGCCATGATGCTTAATACGTTCGTTGTTAGTCAAGATTGTCAGAAAGACTGAAGACTGATTATTTTCACTATGCAAATTAAGCTATTGGTTACTCTACTAACTAGCAATTATAAAAAATATAAAAATACAAGAAATATCAAAGCAGGCATAAAATTTTCATGGTTAGCGGAAGTAGTATCATAAACCTTAACCAACCCTATTTCAGTATAATGATCCTAAATAATACAAAATAAAGTGTTAAACTGTAGACAAATGGAAAATGAGATTTATTACAATTCCAGCAGAGTGAAGGAATAAAGGAAAGCAAAGCTTCTCAAAACTTCTCACCTGGGTAATCTTCAGAGACGTGCACTGAATATGACACCCTAAGGGAGGAAAAGAAGATCAAATATAAGGATTCATTAATGTTTCAGAATAAAATGGCTAGAATTCAATACAGCAACATATCCTGGCAAGGAATAAAGTACAAAAAATTCATTCATTGAAATATCTATTAAATCAATATCCGTTATGAATATCCCAAAAAAGAAATTGCAGCTGGGAACTTCCAGGGTAATGCCAAATGAAGAAAGAAACAATGACTATGATATAATATAATATAATATGATATAATGATATATTATATCACATCATATTATATTATGTCATATTATATCATATCATATTATATATCATATGTTCAGTGTCCAATTTATTAGGCCAACCTGCTTCTTAATATAAACAGCCTGCTCCTCCAAACAGTGAATAATGTGGCAACAAGTCAATACATAAAGATGACAGGTGACAGGATCAAAAGATTGAGTTACTGTTAGACTAAGCATTACAATGGGCATGACACACTTAGAGATCATAAGTTATGATAGCTAGTACTAGATGTGACGATTCAAAAACGTTAGAAACAGCCACCCTTCTGAGACTTTCATGCACTATACTGAGTTTCCAGAAAATGAAGCTACAAACAAAAAGGCATCTAGTCAGTAACAGTTCGGAGGGTAAAAATACTGCTAGTGAGAAAGGTCAGAAGAGAATGGCCATAATTAAAGCAAACAGGAAGTTTCAATGACTGCAAAAGTAACACCTCAGTACATTAGTGCTGTGCAGAAAGGCATCCAATCCAATCCAACGTTATTTGTAAGGCACTTTAAAACAACCACAATGGACCAAACTGCTGTACAGGGAAATAACACTACATAAAAATAAGTACAAGATAAAAACAAAACTACGCAATAAAACTATTTAGTACATAAAAGAAACAGAACAACTTACATGAAACATCTCGCATGGTGTTAAAGGCCAAGGAAAAGAGGTGAATTTTAAGAAGATATTTAAAAACAGATAGAGAATACGCTTGTCTAATTTGCAGAGGCAGATCGAAAGACAAGTCAGGACAAGTCACTCAAGTCATTCAATCCTGAAGCAGTTCCAGAGGAAAAAGGTGGCCCTACTAGGGGTGTGACGATACACAGAACTGAAGCTACAGTTTTGATGGTACAGACCTTGGTTTTGGATTCACAGTTTGGCGAAATTTTATTAAAACTGCAAACACAAATAGATGTAAACCAAGGGCAGTGCCTCTTGATGTCTGAGTATCAAAACTTAAGAGACACCTCTGCACATTGTAAAAACGAATATTAGCGCTGTCAAAGTTCACACATTAACACATATGATGAATAAAAAAGAAATAACGCGCAGCCTATCATGGAGCCCCATTTGAGGTCAGGACAATGGGTTCTTGAGATTTATGTACTACATTGTTTAACTGCTCCAGCCATGTTTTTTCAGTCACTTCAAATTAATTTCATCCATAAAGGTATTCATAAGCAGATTAAAAAAAATAAGTATATAGAAACATTCTTGTTAATTTTTCCAGTTCTTTATCTTTTACAAATGTAAATTACACATTCATTTTAGTCTAAAATTCATGTGTAGATTACAGTGGCGGCTGGAGACTAAAATGTTTGTGAGTGGGGCAGTTTTTGGGGAGACAAACAAACTTAAGCACCAGTGCTGGTGCCAAAACAAATCTGACAGATTTTCATGGGGGGGCACAGTTTGTACGGCTAGGCGATATGGACCAAAAAAAAAAAACAATCTTTTTATCATGGTCATGTCATGTCATTGCAGTGGTGCCTCGAGGCTAGCGATCTGTGCCAGCAATCGGAAGGTTGCCAGTTCAAATCCCGTGAATGCCAGGAGCGAATCTACTTTGCTGGGCCCTTGAGCAAGGCCCTTAACCTGCACTGCTTCGTCCTGAGTATGACGTTAATCTATATCCAGCCCTGCAAGCAGATCCTCCAACTTCTGGGGAAAACTTTGGTTGGTGGCAGGATTGGCACTCCAGCCACCTGGAAAAAATGGAATGCCGTTCCATTCAAATTAGTGTGGTGCTGAAGCATCCAGGTGCGTGGCTGCACTTTGGTTCTCATTCCTGAGGTGGTGGGTGCAGCAACACGCTGTTTCAGCACGCGCTCCTTACCTCCATATTATACTGTATATATTGCATTGGTACACTATGTATGTGGATTCAGTTTTGGCTGTGACAAATATCTGGGTATTTTGTTACTGATATTTATTTGCTTCTATATGCGCATATCTAAATTCAATATTGATTGTTATACTGTCTGTCCACCATACTCATGTGAATTACACAGACATAAAAAGCACAAAACTGGAGCACATTATTTCATTGGTCCTTCTAACTTCTGATTTTCCTCTAAACTTAGCCTTCAGAATGCAAGCAGAAACATCATTCCAATTCCAAAGAACAATTACAGAGGAACAGAAGGTTTACCCTAGCCACTGTGTGCATGCAGCACTAGTTTCATGCTATGTCATTTGCATGGATTAATGTACTAAAATTGCAAAAATGCAGGACGTTAATCAGTTCCTGGTAATCTAGGAACGTCTGACTTTCACAGCGCAAATTTTTACTCACACCCAGTTGTTGTCCATTTGAGTCCTTTTTTGAGTCACTATTAGTTAAATTTCTTTCAGAGCATTGACTTACCTATGACCCTCATTTCTATATACTCATACGATCTCACCCCTCAGTTGTCTCTGATGAAGACTTCAGATAAAGACTGGATTACAGCTTGTCATCTGACTGTTGCAAAATCAATTTCTCTTCTGCCAAAATATCCTATCGTTGTTTGTCACAGTGACAGTCACTTTATACACTGCACAAGAAATAAATGAGCACTACAAACCTGTTATTGGCTTTGTCACACAAATTTAAGAAAGAAAACTGACCCTGTTATTGTCACTATGGTAATCCATGAACAATATAATTTTTATGCAACTTATTTTCATTTTGGGATTTTTCTCCAGCATACAGCTAAGTACTTTACAGAGACGACAGGTTCTGTATCAATTCAGCTTTCATTATGGCTAGTCTTTACTATCCTTTTATAAGCATCGTTGTACATTATAAAAGATACAAAGTTAAGTTCAAGTCAATAAAATCAGACAAGATTAACTGCATTGCCTTTCATCTGTAAATCACTGTATTATTTTATTGTAGATGGTTAACACATTACCTTTGAATAATTTAAAGGATTTCAAATCTAGGGCAGACAGAGGATACAATGTAACACAATTCCATTTGTATTCTTCCATAAGGTTTGCACTCAGACATTTTGCTTACATGTTATGTTATTAATCATGAATACTAACTAGCTAGCCATCCCCCCTGTCTATGGAAAATGACAAATGATCATAAGTAGAGTTGGCATTTCAAGCTAAGAAAGGTGCTTGCACTGGAGGGCTTTTCAAAGACTAGATTTGTTTACATCCCATGGAGTCGATCTTACAACTTGAAATATACCGAAGGCTTAGGTTGATTTACATATTCTTCCACTCTAAATTGATCCATATTTTTTTCTTATTAGATGCCGTCCCTGAACAAACAAAAACCACAAATACTAAGGTAAACATGATTTTACAAATGCAACTATCAATGCTGTATAACATGTACTGGAAAACCATACCTCCATACAGTAATGTGATATATAATTTGTATTTTAACTAAAAATAAGCATTTGGGATCATTATGATGGGCTGTTGGCATAAATCCAATACATATATCCATGTATTTGAATAGTTTGTATTTGATATGTGTACCTGTACACAAAAGCAGTCAGATCTGACCTCAGCTACAGACTACTGGAAGGGATGACAGCATTAGTTTTCAAACATCTACTTCTTGATTCTATTTTAGTGACTCATATTTTCTTAGGTTTTACTAATTAGTTTCACCATTTTCCTTAATTGTTATGAAATCAAAAACAACTAACTACAAATCATAACCCTGGGTCAGATCAAGTTTTTTTTAATTTAAAACAGACTAGAGGATGAAATGTTTAAACAGTTATTTGTCTTTTCTGAAAACAGGCTGCATAGGCAGGTTATGTAGCCCCAAAGGTGGAACAAAGGCACAGGACATTCAGGGTAAAACAAAAGACTCCAAAATAACACAGGCCAAAACAAACTGAAAAGAAATTTCCACAGTCATCAAAACACAGCCAACGAAACATCAGCTGGAAATCCCTACAACACTTTACTGGGAGCATTCCTGATATCCTGAACTTTCCTTTAAGTCAACTCAGCTGACCCTGTTTAAATCTAATCAGGCTAATCTGGGTTTCATTACCTAAGGTGCTTGTTGTTCCAAGGCTAGTTATCAATCATTCATTTATTTTAACACCGTATGCTGGTGCCATAAAATACATCGACCTGCAAGTCCTATGCAGGGTTGTGGGGATCCAGAGCCTATGCCGGAAGTTATGGGTGCAAGGCAGGCAATAACAAAGAATGGGGTGTCAAACAATTACAGTGCACACACACCATTCACACATTCAAAACAATGACTAATGTGGCAACTCCAATTCACCTCAGCATGTTTTTAAGACCGTGAGGGGAAACCAGAGTACCCAGAGGAAACACCACGATGACACAGGGAGAAGGTGCAAACTCCACACACGTAGAGCTTGTCTCCAGTGGTGTGACACTAGCATTCTAGCCACTGTGCCAACATGCTGTCCTGTGTTATAAACTAAGAAATAATAATAATTAAACTATTAGTGTGTGAGTTTGTAGCCCCTGTGATTAATTGGCATACAAACCGGGGTATAAATTTATATGTTTGGTTTCAGTTCACACTCTGGACTACAGCTTAGATACATTTGTCCCAAGCACCACTGTCTGAGTATAATTTTTCTTTTTTGTCTGCCTAAATGCTCTTTTTCTAGTGTTCACCCATTCCCTGCACAGACCCTATTATTCCCGAAAATACAACACTAATAAACTTACTATTCTCTGTTCGATCCTTGTGTCACAAGATTCGACTGACTAATTTAATATTGGTTACAGAAAATTCCAAGTCAAGTAATTTGGTTTACTTTCCTAACTTTTTAGCCATTACTCTGACTGCATGACGCTGGCATTAAATCCATCACAATCTACCATCCATCCATCCATCCATCCATTCACCCATATTGCAAATGCTTAACCTGAACAGGCCATTAAAATCTAATTTTATGTTATGAGTACTTAGAAAATTAGGGTACACCTGAATTTATATCCATCCATCCATCCATTTTCTATAACCGCTTATTCCATATGGGTCACGGAGGCTGCGGACGCAAGGCAGGGAACAACCCAGAATGGGACGCCAACCCATCGCTGGGCACACTCACACACCATCCACACACACATGCCTGCATACCTATGGGCAATTTGGCAACTCCAAGCAGCCTCAGCATGTTTTTGGACTGTGGGGGGAAACCGGAGTACCCGGAGGAAACCCCACAACGACACGGGGAGAACATGCAAACTCCACACACATGGAACCCGGGCGGAGACGCAAACCCTGGATTCCAGAGGTGTGAGGCAACAGTGCTAACCACTGCACCACCGTGCCGCCCCCTGAATTTATATTCAAGATACAAATCCAATCCATACCCATGTTTTCACATAGCAATTTTTGTCCTGACAAAATGAGTTTAGCAATATTAAAAATATATAAAATGTGGGCAAATATACTCAAAATATAGCAGTCGGGATGTTCAAATCTTTATATTAAACTAAGTATAAACAATAAAACGCATTACATTATTTATAATAGGATCATTCATGTACAATGGAGTTTTAAAATACAGTAATGATTCATGCATATCAACAAATCATCAGTCAGTTGCTGGAGAAGGATTCACTGCCAACCTTTGCATATGCCTAAGAGATAGGAAACCTGATTATTCTCCTTTCCATGGTTATTTTAATTTAATGTACAACAATATGTTATGTAAGGATGTCTAATTAAAAAAAAAAAAAAAATCTAGTCTACCCTTTTTAGCTACCTAACAAAAATACGCTACAATGTTTAAAGTTGGCCCCTTTACTTTGCTAAAGGTAACCATTATAGTATCACTCTATCATGTCATGGATCATAATTGATACAATTCTGGGTGTTAATGAATTTATGTAAAAGTAAAAAATAAAACGAAACATTTTTAGCTTTCAGTCAAAAAATGGGTAAGTATTGTAAGCCTCAATAAGTGTCACATCTCACTCATGTGCCGCATAACAATGTTTTGGTCAATGAGGGACTTCATGTACAACAATGATCCCATAAGAATATAATAAAGCTGAAAAATTCCTATCACTTAGCGATATCATAGCGCAATGCGTTACTCACATGTTTGTTGTGATGCTGGTGTAAACCAACCTAATCATTATTTTAGAGGGTATTCTTTCTGCTTATAAAAAAAAATTGCTGTAGCCTACGTGTGTAGTAGGTTTGTGTAAGTACACTCTATGATGTTCACACAATGACAAAATTGCCTAATGACACATTTCTGAGAAAGTATCCCCGTCGTTAAGTGACACATGACAGTATATTGAAAGAAAGTTCCTATGTGTTTGTAAATAAATATTGTTTAAGTAAAACTGGCTGGAACCAATGATCTCTTCTAACAGTTCCACGAGTCTGTCATTCATTACCTCTGTCTGCATCCACTGATGTAAAGTTTGACACAGGCTTGTCTAGATTGTCAAACAACTTTGTCAAAACAACTGCTGTATTCACACCCACAACATAAAAATTCCAACATAAAACATGAAGTCTAACTGACAGGTGGCCAACAAATAGGGCTCATTATCTTCCATAGTTAAGTATCCAGAGTCTAGCTCCACTCATTGCAAGCTCACACCTAAATCATTATAGATTTATTCAAACATTTTCAAGCATACATTTCCGGTGGTGAAATTTTCATAAAATGTGGTACTCCTATAAAATTAATGGGTAGGAGAGCTGAGGGTTGCTGGGATTGCAGTCAATGTCTTATTTGTGACGTGTGATACGTGCTGCATGGCTGATTTGTAATGTTTTGAGATAAAGGGAACTGCTCCAAGTGTGTGACTGGGAAAACAGGGCCTGTCAGAACAGCGATGTGTAAGAATCCAATAAGTGTGAGATGAACTCGTTTCACCGGGCTGAATATTATGCAAAATATGTAGGTGTAGCAATATAGATTCTGGCACTTCTGTTAAAGGGATATATAATCTCCAAAATTGACAATGTAGTACTTTTTTTATTTCTTGGAATATTTTTCTTTTTCTGAAACATTGTAAGAATGTGAGCAGATGAGGCCCTTTTGCCGAGGAATATAGAAGGAATAGGGCTAGAGACCTTGAAAGGTACACAAGAATAGAGATGAGCCAGAAGGAAATCTGGCGGTCTTCTGCAAGGAGCGTCACTTGGAAGAAATAGTGTAAATTATTACGTTTTGTGGCTGGGGAGTTCTCCCTGCTACTGCTTTCTGGGAGACTCTTATGCCCATAGACTAGCAATAAAAAATGAACCTTTTCCTTCATACAGTTTTATTTTTGTTCGTCCAAAATTTTTGACTTTCACACATTGCATTTCATTTTAACATTTATTGGTGAGCCCGTTTATGAATGCAAATAAATTACTTAAAAACACCATACAGCCCATTTCCATATTGTTTAAAATGGTGTTGTAGAACTTACTGTTAGATTCCAATCTGTGGAGTTAGGTTTATTGAACATTTTTATGAGTAAATATGAATGCTAGACATTTTAGGTCTAAGGGATGATTGTATAAAATGACAGATAACCCATACATTGGTCTAGTTACACCATAACGTTATAATATGGATGGACAGACAAACGAATGGACAGATGGATGGAAGGACAACACAAGACGACAAAATATATTAACTTGCCATTAATAAATCAACACAACATATGGAAAGCAGTAACCAATTTCATATGAAAGATACACAAACGCATTCAGCCATGAAGGGAGTGGGCGTGGCCACCAGCTCGCGAGGGAGAGTCAGGTGACCTGGTTTGTTTGTATCACTTTCCCCGTGCCCTGAATTCTTAAACTGTGTACATTATTACATTTTGCCTTGTTTCACCCCCAGTAACCCAAAGACCAGTCTGACACATCCCAAAACCCAATATCTCCTCCAACTGATCCCCCCCCCAAAGAATTGTTAAAGCAGCACATTATTTTTTTCTTCCCAGTCTTGTAGGAGCCAGATGGGTTTGGTATTGGATGACTTAGGCATAGAGAAGCTACACGCCAACTAGATAGGTGCAGGTGGGTGTGTGTATGACCTCCTGCCCTGCCCATGGGACCATAGAGTCAGCAGGATATAAATGCGGACCTGTGGCTCTCAAAGAAAACATATCCTCACCATTTCTTTCACTGAACAAAGCAAGAATCAGCATTGTAAAGAAAGACATCTCTATACAATTAACTCCCAAAAAGAGTGCTCCTGCTTCAGGGGCTACTTACAATAGGTGAAGCTCACCATCTCGAGTAGATGATAGCCCCCCTTCTGGTTCCTGCATATGATCTACACTCCTATACTGCACTGTAAATTATTACAGTACTTTCTGTAAATAATGCTATTTGTTCACTTGTGGTCAGATGTTAACTGCATTTCACTGGCCTTGTATTCTGCAAGAAGACAGTACAGTTGAATCTACTGTAAATCTGATCTGACCAGAATTAGGGAAAATTTATAGTATAAAAGGCACAATTAACATAAACACAATTTTACCATCAGACATTCCAAGCAAATGCAATTTCAGATATACATTGAAAACGTTTAAAAACGAAAACACAACGAAGACATAATATTTAAAGAAAAAATCAGCAAGGAGTAACGGTGAACCTGAGAAATGCTATCGATAGCTTCACTTAGAAACGTATCCATAATTTGAGGAAAATGACAGACATAGAACTTTAGAAGCTTTCATGACATACATTTAGGCGAGGGTACAGTTCTTGTCTTCTTCTACTACTGTAACGACAGAGCAAAAAATGCTGACTAGATGCTTGGGGATATCTTTATTTAGAATAAAATTTCAATTAAGTTAAGGGTAGCCTGTGCAGTAAGGCCTCCCCAAAAACAGTCACAGAGCCCATTCATGTTTAGCAGCACTGACCACTGTGTCCATGACCAGACAAGCACAAAATGACAGATTATGATGGCGCAGCATAAATATTTAGAGAAACCCTGGGGTATATGTGAATGTGGAAGTATTTGAAATTCTTCTAAAACTGCACTTCTTGCCTATAGAGAAACTGCATTTGCATATAGGCAATTCTGAAGCTGACAATGTGCAAATATTTTATTTATGGCACATTACTTGCTAAATTCAAGCATTGCTCAATATAAGTACTGTAGCAAAAGCCATGTTCTCATGACAGCTACCTACACGCAAGCTTTTTAGATTATACAGCAAAAAATGCATGGATTCTGAATAATACTGAAAAAGCTGAAATGTCTGACCAAGGAAAAGACTTACAAAATAAGAACAAAGCATTTACAAACCGCTTAAAGTTTAGCCTGCAAATAGAAGACACATTCCAAAATACACTTACTACAAATGCATTTGCAATGTATCTGCATGTTACAGATATGTAAACATACTGAGTAGATCATTTAAAAAAAAGCAACAACTGAAAACCTTCTGAAACTATACTACTTTTATACCAGTATGATTTGTTCTACTTAAATTCCTGTGTAGCATCACATTTCCATAAAATGCTTTGTGGAAAAACACATTTCCTTTCTGTGTAAACCAAAATGAAACAAAAACAAAAAAAGAAAACACTCACACGTCTTCTTATGATGCACTTCATATGTGTGAAATTTTAAGTAACCGCAATAGTTCACCAGTCTCCCATCATAAAAGTAATAATACTAATAACCTTACTTTGTCTGTTTGAATTGCAAACTTTTTGTAAACCATGAATTGGGTCCTATGGTTATAAATACCTGGTGTCAGATTTTAAGGATCTGGTTACACTAACCCTAAACTGCAGATAAGAAGTCCTCTCTTTATCATAAGACTTGGAAGATTCAGAATGTGCCGAAAAGTATGAGACTATTAGCCTATGTGTCTTGCAACCTTGGGGATTTTCTAACAGAGAAAACTTTAAAATAAACACATTATTTCCTGTTTATTTCCTGTAACCACTTTTCTAGTCAAACTAGAAAAAAAAAACATCAATGTTATTTTCACAAACTCTGACTTTTTATGTTAGGCCTATAGCCTAACATAATACTACAAGTAAATTCCAAAAGTAATACTTTTGGCATTGAAATTACATGTAGGCTATTTTAAGGAAATTTATAATAGTCTGAGAGAGCAACATTAGGACTGTATCTCACAATTGTAGTCTACCGAATCATGTTATGACTCATTTGTTGAATTAACAGGGGTTAAAACAGGCCAAAACGATCCAGAACAGCATTCCGGCACCTACGTTTCATAAATAAACAAATCTGATACGCAGTTTGATACATAATAATATCAAGCAAGTTTATTTTTTGTGTGCTGCAGCCTGGCATTCCTTCCAGGTGATGCCACTGAGATGGTCACTTAAACCAGAAAGTAACGTCACCCCATGGCCCTGCCCCCACGCCCAACACATCCTTTTTCCAGTTTCATTCCTTCTCTCCAGCAGGTTCGCAAGTGCAAATATACTTGTGATCAAGGTTTTTTTTTCTCTTGTGATCATGGTACTAGTCAGCAGCAGAAGGGGAGTTAGCATAAAATGAGTTGTTTTTTTCTGAAGTGGTAGGTAATTTCAAATGCAATGTTTCAACGAGCTCTACAAATATCACCAAACAATACAAGCTATTTTATGTGCAACTTGGCTATCTGTCTTGCTAGCTACACTTTTGGCTAGCTTAACTAGAATGACATTAGTTCCCACTGAGAAGCAGAACCAGCATGGGGGTGAGGGGTGTGACCAATGGCAGTGACCTTCTGGAATCCCCTACATGGGCCCTCCTTTCCTGGTCTGTCTGCGCTTGCTGTAAGAACAGTTGGGAGGTGATTTTAGCTCCATCACTGATGATTTTAGCTCCATCATCCAGATATGGAGGAGCGGCTTTCAGTGACGGTTTCCCTGCTTCTGACTAGTATGCAGCTAAATAGCATGTTAGACACTGTGACTGCTGCATATGTGCGCAAAATGTAACTAAATTCCTGATCACCATGTCAATGCGTGCATGAGCAGCCACGTCATGCTCATTTCCGCTAGCTTCAGTGTGTATGAAACCACTTTTGTAAATCACCAAAATGCATGTGCAGATAGAGATCATTTTCATTTGAAAACTCCATTTTTTAACGGAAACGTAGCAGTGTGGAAATAGTCTGAGTCAATTTGGGAGTACACCAGATCTTAGGGTTCCACCACCTGCCAAATCCCACTTTAGCCCCTCTGAATGACCTAATAAAATCAGCAATATGTTGATTACTCCATTAAAAAAGCTAAAAATAAAACACCAAAAAGTAAGCAAATAGCCATCACAATGTCCACATTTTATTGTCTAATTAAGTGCAACGAAGTATGCAAACTAAAAATATTACCAAATAAATTAAAATAATTGACTCAAACTGAGGATTAAAGGGCTGGTTGTAAAACTACGGTGATTTAACAGAAGTTTGCAATAATGCAGCTCAAGCAACACCAGAGATATAACAAAAAGTTATGCAGCTTCAATTGGATATCAGTACAAACAGTAAGATCAGATTTTAAGTTGAAGTAATACTGGAGACATAAATAATTTAGTGCAGTTTGAATCTGATTTTAGTAACACGCAAATAAGATCTGGTCTGCACTCCGACATTAGTGCAAAGACCAGCTTAAGTAACACATACATAGATTATAAAATATGGGTATTGGGTGACATTCGTTAAAAACAAGATATCTGCATTGGCCCAATGTCAATATGGTCGGCCAATATTTAAACCTTATCTATATTCAAAGTTAGCAGCACCAGAGCTAAAACCACTACACGACTGCTAAACCAATAGATATGACTGCATTGAACGATCAGCCATTTTCTGTAATAGAGGATGAGGGATTTCATTGGCTCATTCACCACTTATAAGAGGTCTGAAAGTACCAGTGCGCAGCATGTCTATAATTCATTATTAAAAAATCAATTTTTCCTTAAAATATCCCCAGACATTTGATGTCATGGCCTTTTTGACAGAGGATCTCCATTCCAAGACATGTGTCATGTGGCCCTTTACAAAGTTCGCAATAATGCGATGCTTCGACATGTACCCTACATGATCAGAAGTTCAGTTCAATTTCCAGAACCAATTCTATCAAACTGTTTGTTTAAATTAATCGAATGTACGATTCAAAGACTCAGTTGCTGTTGCTGCACTTCAATTACTGTTATTGACACTGTATGTTTATTAAAATCTTGTATTTATTAATATATTGCTCATTAATCTCAGAGTCTTGTGAATGTATATCGATCACAACAAACTTCAGATCTAACTAAAATGAAAAACAATCACATAAGCCGGCTTTAGCAGTCTAAATAAAAATGAACAGTCATGCTCCAAAAGCCTGATAAAATCTCAGGTACCTTAAGAAATCTGCAAACATATTGTCTAAAAATGTTTTAATTAAAGGATAAAAACAATACCAAAGTCACACCCATTTATCTTATCATTTGTTTATTAACATGCAGAATACGTAACCTTTAGGCTTTAGTTTATATTGTGTCTGCCCAAATCCTCAGCAAACACTGTTCGCAATTGCTTCTGGGATCAGCACATTTACACTTCTTTTAACTCTTAACTCTGGAGAAGACCTTCAACACAATCAGAATCAGTCACGATGTGTTTCAAGTCTTATGGGTCTCTCGGGACTTGCCAAGTAACCACTTGAACTGAACGTGATGAACTCGCCAAATTACTCAGAGAATCAGTGAACCTCTTTAACCAAACGTGCCAAACTTACTAGCTTGTTCAATGCCAAATCGAGAGTGAGCCACTGCCTCTATGAGCCCAAGCAAGCACACAGCACGAATCCAACAGGTTACCGTATGCAGAGGGGCACTGAAGGCGACAGCCTACAAAAAGTAAATGTAAGTGAATTTTAAAAAGTTGCTGTGTGTTTAGGTTAACCTGTGACTTTTGTTTAGATTTTCAGAATTTACTTTGACATGTACAATGCATAGATCTACAAAACGTTTGATTGTTTTAGATTTGGAAAAAAAAAATAGGACATCATTATACACCACAATAATCAACATATTTATGTAAATTGTCCCAGCATTAAGCAATACACAGAACAAAATAATTGTCTGCCACAAAAAGGTACAGGCGGTACAGTAGCTTATTATTAGCCTTTCTACTCCAATGCATGCTAGCATGCTAAATATCTAAACTTGTCAGCAACTCCAAATTCTATAGGTGTGAAAGTGTCACAGCTGGCAATGGGAGCGCAGATGAGCTACAGCCAATGAAAGCACAAGACACGGGCTGAGGTGAAACCTGCGGGAGAAGTTCAGTTTGTTTAGAAACTGTTCTTAGTGTTCAGGTATATGCGTGTCTACACACAGTGAGTCAAAAAAGGACCTATGCCTTTGCCCATAACTTTTACAAATTTTGACTGATTTTCAAAATTCTTTCATTGCTGCATTCAGAATTAAATAATATATTGGCAACCACACCTTAAAAGTGTAACTACAATATTCACAAATAATATTTTCATATGATGATGTATGTGTGTGCGTGTATATTTTATATATATATATATATATATATATATATATATATATATATATATATATATACACATATATACACACACACACACACACACACACACACACACACACACACATACACACACACACCTGAACACTAAGAAC
>JAAGVU020000113.1:11528296-11572486 GCA_011763525.2 Mormyrus iriodes | reverse complement strand
CATGACTGGATAGAGACCTGTTTGAAATATTAAATCTATATGGACAAAAATAAAATCATATTTTCCCATCCAGCACAGAGATGAGTCATCTATGTAGGTGGAGAACTACTTAATCTGTACAATGCCAAAAAGGATCTTTTTGGAAACCCAGTGAAGCCTTTAACACACATTATTTCAGGATTTTATAGTTTGGTTTAAATACTTAGTTTTGTAGAATATAGTAGGTTTGCATTATTACCATAATAAAACTTTTTAAAATGGTGATTAAAAACTAGCTTTTCCCTGCAGCACTGTGGAGTTATTCCACTGGAGAACATAAAACAGTTTTATCAGATTTGGAGGCTAAAAGAAAGTTGAAATATATAAAGAAAGCAACCGAATACTTGGCAATTATAATTGTAATGAAATCATTACCTTGATACATTGTACACAAACATAAATAAACACATTAAGTATAAGTTGGTTCATGGTGACAACCCACCTGACTGACCAGCTGCAGTCTGGATTTTGCTTCCCATTGATCCTGTTTTGACTGCCTGATTTATTCCTGTTCAAACCTGAAGAATCTACCTCATTGGAGAGTGAGATCAGACCTTCAATATCCTCAGGCATTGTGCCCAACCTTGCCTGGCTATATACATCAAGCTTGTTTTCAGGACTGATGCTGCTTTTGTCCACTGCATGGTTGCCATTGCAAAATTTATCTAAGTTTGGCATACTCAGTGTCCTCCACTCTCTCAGTCTCGAGTGAGACAAGCCAGAAATTTTCTGGACATTTATGCTTTGCATTACAGATGAAGACTGCTTGTTCCTGTCCTGCTCCAGAGCACACAAAAGACTGACAGATTTTTCTTCTTTGTGGGACAATTTCTTGCTATACAAATAGAGCACATTAAAATCGACACAATTTGTCCTGCATGGAGATGCCCTTAGTTGAATGGACCTTGCTGGAACTTCACTGAAATTTTCAATGCCTGAGTTCAAGCTTCTCCTCATGGAATGAGACTCAGTAGCACGGGAACTCACTGGTCTTACGTGACCAGATGACCTCCTGTTCAGATGAGGTTTACAGGAAAGCATATAGGGTTGAATGCTGATACACTTTGTAACTGTCCTGTCATAGCAAGATAGGTTTTCAAAGGATTTTATTCTCTGCTGGACAGAAAAGGGACTGGACCTTGCTGAAACTGCATCTATCAAGTGACTTCGCCTTTCTAGTCTAGAAAGCCTTAATTTGGACCTATCAGCCTTCCCATCACCCCTAATTGTGATGTTATTGAAAACACTATCAGTTTGGCTGTTATTTACATTGGGACAGAGTTTTCCTCTAGCAACTGTTCCCTCATATGAAATAACGCTGAACTGCTCCCTGTTACATGGAGTGATTACAGGATTTTCCTGTTTAAACACAGAAGGTGGTCCTGATGATGCTGAGATCCCATTCAAATGCTTGTGAACTGATTCTGTCATTAAGCGAGTTTGGCCAGAATCTACTTTCTTCTCTGGAATATTCCTTCCCAGAATGAGTGTAGATACCGATGATGATGGCAAAGAAGATGGGGGGGGGAGTTTCACCTCAGTAAAAGTGCTCTGGAAAGCCATTGTTTCTGACTCGTCTTCTGGTTTTGAAACTGTTTCAGTGCCATCATGCTGGGTTGATTCTTTATCTCTTAAGAATGAGGATTCAATGTTGTTATTTGCAAGTTGCTCAGAATGTAAATGCCTTTTCTGTGAATATTTTACATCCATAACGGGATTTTTACAGTTGAGCACATCCTTATCTTGTCCATACCCACATGTTTTTGGCAATGTGGGACTTTTCTCCAACTTTTTGCTTACTTTTAAGCTGCAAGACACTTTGCTCAGCTGTTTGGCCGACTGGCAAGGGGAAGTAAGGGGCCGCTTCTGAAAAGGACTTTCAGACCCTGCTAGTCTTGTGACAGAATGATCCTGCACCTTACTTTTACTTGGTCTATATGCTTTATCATGAAGTTTGACTCTGCTATTGAATGGGTTTAGCCCTGAGGGATCACTCTGAGCTTTCATCCAAGGGCTCCTGGGAATGTGATTACTAACATTATTCTGTGTTTCTGACAAAGTCTGCACTTTCTTTCGTTCCTTATCTTTTGTCACTGCGACTGACTGGACTCTTCCTCTTGTTTTGCACTGGCTGTAAAAAAAACCCTTTGACTTCATTGATCCCAGTTGGGATGATGGCTGTAGATTAAGATGCTTGTCTGAAGTAAGCAATACATTTGTTTGAGGCAATGTGACGGCCTTAGACACTGAGACAATATGACCACTGGCTGACACATGAGAGCAGTTATTTAGCCTTGAAGCAGCTTTGTTTGCTTTGGCAGGCTGCACCACTAGTGATGACACTGCTGGCTTTATTACAAAACAAGGAAAATTGTCAGTGACGGATTGGTGCTTCTCAGTAGCACCTCTGATGGAAGTGCTTTGAAGCTGTGTATATTCACATGAATCCATCTGTTCAATTACTTGATTTTGGAGACCTGAGAATGTTGGTCTTTCCGAGGGCAAGGGCAATTCTTCTTGTCGCAAATCGAAGAAATGTGTTTTTTTCACACACATACCATCTAAGCTTTCCTGTTGAAATGAGAGTGATTTGTCTTTGATCTTGCTCATCTCTGCTTGACTTTCCGTGCTGGAGTGATATACCTCCTTGAAACAAATCTCAACTTGCTCTTCGTCAGAGACTAAAGCCTGCTGAACGCCACTTTGGAAAGGATCGGCACATCGGGTGTTGTTTATCTGGTGACCGCTCTCAGTACCAGAATCTCTGCCTGAGTCAGAGTCATCCACCATGCCATACATGCCCTTATGAGAACCACTACTGGTTGGTCCACTTTCTTCACTTATATGAAAACAGTCCTCACTGCAAGAATTATTGAAATTTCTGGAGTAATTATTAAGAAACGTTTTACTGACAGGTAGAGGCCTGCTTTTGTTTTCCAGAGGCAAAACAGAGAAGTCCAAAGTATTTGCTTCTGAAGTTGGAACAGAAGTATTGTTAATATTGTTCAGGTTACTGCCATCTGCTTTGCTTGGACTTGATTTCTCATTGAGTAGACCTATACTGCCACTGGTGTTGATATCATCAGTAATGTTTACTGCTGAGCTTAATTCACAGACAAAATCATCAATGTTAGTCACAGGTATCTCATTTAGCAAATCTTTTAAAGTAGACTGTTCTGAGATGGTCTCTTGTAACTCTGGTTGCATAGCAGCACCTTCCAGATTTTTACAGTCCTTCTCCAATTCTTCCTGATTTCCCTCCAAAAGGGTTTTGCAGGAATACATTTGGGACATTCCATCACTACCCACTGACATCATCAGGCTGGAAAGTTGCTCTACAGCTGCAGAATGCAAATACAGAATAATAGTAATATTAATAATAGTAATAAAACATGTATTCAAAATATTTCAGGCACTGTAACTGCTATATGAGGACAAGTAATGTCCTATCACAGTAAATATTAAAAGAATACTAAAATGATTAATTTATATAACCATAATGCTGGCATTAAATTTCTTATGTCTGTCTTGAAAAAACTAGAAAGAAAATTCCTATTGTAACGAGCAATGTGTGATGATTCTGAACTACCTTTTTTTGTGACTGGTGCAAAAGAAAATGAAGGAGCACGTAATTAAATCAGTTGTAGGGCCTAGCTGTGACTAACTGTGAGAAAATCATTATGACAATATTAAATTTTAGCCTAACTTTTCATTAACTGAAAGACATCGTAATTGTTGCAAAGTGAATATGATATCCACACAATTCAAAATCACATGGCTACAGTTTGTATACCCATAAAAGTAAGAAACCTTTAACACAATGACAAAATAATTATGTCTGTCTATTACACAACATTTAACTATAGAAATAGTTGATTTGATGTTCTGTAATATCCAGAAGGAAACACACATTAACATTTTACTTCATAAATATTTAACAGAGTGAGACAGAGAGGGTGGAAGTGAGATGGATATTTTTACCCAAAGGAAGGTAGCTTCGGCTTCTCAGGTCTGCGTTTTGTAACAAAATACCTACAACAACCAAGTTCTGCCAGCACAGCCTTCATATCACTTATCCTTGTTTGTTTATGCAATAAAAACTAACAACAGATTTATATTTGAATTTTAGCTTGGAAAAATTGATTTATGATGCCATACAGTATGTCTGAATAGATCAAGTATCTCACAAGAGAAAAACAACACCATAAGCTAACAATCATGAAAAAAATGTGAGATATGTGAGTAAAGGGAGAAAAGTCAACCATCATACAGTCCCACTTTTGCAGTTTTTTTCCTTTTTTACCAGCGCAAACAAGAAATCTTGACATTGCATAATGCAATATGGTTTGTACATAACCAGCTAGTGCTTCTGTCTGTGGGGTAAAAACATCCATCTTGTTTTGCTAGATACCCTGCAATGTCCTCTGTAATCATGCAGAAGAATGAATTTAGGTATAATTGCTTTGAGTTTAAACAGCTTTTGGAGTGGATGGAAATGCAAATAGATTTTAAGAAATACAGCAATTATCATTCATAAAAAATGAATAAACAGTAAAAGGAAGGGAATTTGATACTGAGGCTTGAACTAACCCTCATATCACAGTCATGTACACTTTATGTACACTTCATTGTAGTAGAAACCTTTTAAAAGACACGAAATCAAAAGAAAATTGTGGATCCATAAGGACTTTAATTACCAATTCGATGCTTAAATTACACTTAACTCACAGAAATTATACCAAACAACCAAACAGATATAGAAAAGGAAAGGTATAAATGAGGGTGGATAATGTTCACAGCTCTAGAGCATCTACAATGTATATATGAAGCCATAGTCACCGTTGACACATAGCCAGCTACTTGTTGTTTCCTCAGAGACGGAGAAGAGTACTGCCAGCAAGGAAAACACTGCTGTGCTCCTACTTCTCTTATGCAGCAAGAAGAAAGACAGGCTGGTCTACTCATTTCCATCTCAGCATGGTTTAACAAAAATCAAGCATCACATTTAGTCCTTGCAATGACCTGACAGAAATCTGGAAATCTATTATACATTAAATGAAGCATCTTTTATGTTAAAGGTCAAACATTAAACTCAGCTGAGTGGAGCAAAACAGACTCTGATGCAGACTGACCTAATGGTCTATAACTATTTAATGCAAAAATCTTTCCCCAAATATACACCACCATGCAAAAGTTTGGGATCACTTACAAATTTCCCATGGAATAGTCTTAATTTCTCAGAACAACAATAAACTGATCAGTATCAGAAGAAAGTTCTTTATGCCCATTTTTAGTCTTCAATCGAACCCACAATTGCTGAGGCTCCAGACACTCAACTAATCTAATGAAGGGCAGTTTTATTGCTTCTTTAATCAGCGCACCAGTTTTCAGCTGTGCTAACATAACAAAAGGGATTTCTAATGATCAAATTTGCCTTATAAAATGATAAACTTTCATTAGCAAACACAACATACCTTTGGAACACAGGACTGATGGTTGCTGATACATTAAAAACCAGCCGTTTCCAGCTACAATAGTCCTTTAATACATTAACAATGTCTACACCATATTTCTGATTAACTTGATGTTATTTTAAATAGAGAAAAAATGCTTTATCTTTTGGAAACAAGAAAATTTCGAAGTGACCCCAAACTTTTGAACGGTAGTGTATAATAATTTATATTTTTACTGTATTACTATTAGGAAAGGCCATGTACAAATGGATGGATGAAAGATCATCTTATTTGTTTAATGACTTCTAATCTGTATGCAGAATTCTGGCCAAAAGTTTCCCCATCAAATTTAAACAACAAGTCATTGTGCATATCTACATATACTGAGCAGTTAGTTTATTAGGTACAGATGCCTGTATGTTCGGCTCACCACAGGAAATAATAGATCTTATCTAGTCTACAATGGTTGGAACTTCCATGAGTGAAATTCAGTGAGAATTAGAAGACAATATTATTGAAAATTAAGTAAAAGAGAGCTTAAAGTAAAGTCAGCAGTTAGCCTTATTAACTGAAATTTAAACCTCATATTTCTGGATCACTATAATCAAGGTTCTCAAAATGACAATGTGCTAGTAGAGTATTGATCAGTTTAACTATTGATATTGCTCAGTGAAGGTTCTCTGTTGAGGGATTTATGCATTCTCTGTGATTCTGCTTGTTGACATCATTATCAAGCTTGTTTCCTGTGTAAGGGCATACAGTCAGATCCATCCTGCTAGATGACAGCTGCTGTTATAGACAATATGCACTCAGCAGCCCATTTATTATGCACACCTGCTTATTAAAGCAAACAGCCTGCTCCTTCTGTGAATCTTGTGCCTGCAACTCAATATGCAGTGCAAAGACAGGGTCAAGAGGTTGGCTTACTGGTGGACATAGCATTAGAAGCATTAGAAGATGTGACATAAGTGATTCTGAACGTGACATGATCGTTGGTGCCAGATGGTGGTTGCAGGATCTCACAACATCTCATGATAAATACCAAAAATATTGTGTTATCTTCACATATAGTTGACTCCATGAAGTAAGAGAGTAAGAATTAAATACATATGCCATTAAGTAAGCCTTAATTAATAACAACCCCCCCCCCCAAAAAAAAACTCTTATAGGCCTACCCACCTGAAACTGGCTTTTTAACTTCTAAAGTGAGAGTTACTGGGAGGTTGTGCAAGACATCGCAGATTTCTTGATAAGTGGAAGTACACAACAATTTGTCTCCTATCCCCAGTATCTCATCTCCAACACACAGCTTGCCCATGGATTCCTGAGACCATTAGAAAGAAAAGAAAGCAGAAACAAAATGCATTATTATAGTACTATTTTAATCTTAGATCTAAGATATATTTGCAAGTAGTTTGCAAACAACTTGCTGTAACTGTTGATCAGCTTCCAGGGAATTCAGTATAGCTGCTAAGCCCCCTGCAGGTTTACACATAGAAGTGTGATATAGCCGAAAAACAGGGAGTTTGCAGTGTGACTGAGGCTTTGCAAGGACCAACGGTCTGCAAACTGCTACTGAGCAGTTTCTGGAATGTTTTTAATTGTTAAGATACCTGATATTAAGAAAACAGAGTTGTACACCCATGACCCAACAGATTACGACCACCCCCATGTGAAACGAATAATATTCGCTACCTCATAAAAATGGTTTGTGTCAAAGTCTGGGATACATTAGATGGTAAACAACGTTCTGTATTTGTAGTCGTGTTGAATACTGAAGAAATGGGCAGGGATAAAGATCTGAGTGACTGTGACAAGGGACAAATCATTATGGCCAGACGGCTGTGTCAGAGCATCTCGAAACAGCAGGACTTATTGGGTGCTCACGGTCAGCCATGGGGAGAACCTACTGAGAGGGGTCTGAGGAGGGAAAAACCATGATCCGCCGACAGGGTGTTGCAGAAGGGCACAAATGATAAGATAATTAGATAATTTTGATGATGGTCATGAGATTAATGTGTCACGACACACACAGGGCATCGAGCTCTGCTGCGTATGGGGCTGCCTAGCAATAGGCCAGTCAGAGTGCCCATGCTGACCCCTGTGCACTGTCACAAGCACATACAATTAGTGCAGAAGCATCGAGAACTGGACCTTGGCGAATTGGAAGGTTGCCTTGGCCAATACTCACCACAGTTGACCCTGAGCACCCCACAAGCCTTGCTCTTTTGAGATGCTCTGACCCAGTCATCTAACCATGGCAATCTGGCCTTTATCAAAGTCATTCAGGTCATTACCTCTGCCCATTTCTTCTGCATTCAACACACTGACTGCAAGTACCGAATGTTAGCTTACCATCTAATATATCTCAGACCTTGACCTGCACTGTTTTCACAAGATAGCCAATGTGATTCACGCCACGTGGGGGTTGTCATAATGTTTTGGCTCATCTTTATATATTTTCATGTGAAAACATTTAATGAATCTAAATGTATATTTGATATCATCCTGCAATTTATTATAAAAAAAAATACAGTAATACTCCGTCCATCCATCTTCCAACTGCTTATCCTGATAAGGAGCCTATCCTAGGCAGCAGAGCTAGAATACACCATGGGCAGGATGCCAGTCTGTCACAGGGCACATATACTATGGCAATATAGTGGTACTGCATGACTTTGGACTGCAGGGAAAAAAGGACAATACCCAGAGGAAAAAGGCACAGCAAGGGGAGAACATGCAACCACATTCAGAACAGAAGCTGGACTTGAACCCGCAACCCCGGAAGTGTGAAGCAACAGTGCCACCGACAGAGTCATAGCAACACCCAGTAACGCATAGCTATGAATATAACGTAGCATATAACGTGAGTTCCCCCGTTATTACCCAAAGCTTAAAAAAAGACTGCAAGAAAAATATAAGAGGAGAGTCAGACCAGACCTCTCTGTCCAAGGCTATAGACTTGGTTCTGGGGCATCCCAAGATATTCCCAAGCCAGTTGGGAAATACAGTATAATCCCTCCAGCATGCCCAGTGGGAAGGACCCTAGACAGCTCCTTTGGGAGCCACCCATGTGGCACTGGTATAAGATGCCCACACCATCTTAGCTGACTCCATGTTCCATAGAACTGTGGCTCTATTCCGAGGTCCCACTGGATCTCTGAATTCCTCATCTCATTGCGGGAAGCGAATCCAGCAACCCTGTGGAGAAACTCATTTCGGCTGCTTGTACTCGTGACCTTGTTCTTTCATTCATTACTGGAATAACAGCAGTACTATGAAAAAAGAAGGTTTCTCCCTATTAAATGAGGAGATGAGGATGGATAATTTAACCCATAAAATGTAGATAAAATGGATGTGATAGATGCAAATGAGATTTTGCCCATGTACAGACTGGTTTTTTGAGCTGGTTTTATTACATCTATTTGTTGTATATTTCAGTTATTTCGGTATATTTGGTAACTGCATCATGATAAGACAAAAATTCTTTAAAACAGTGTTTCTCAATTCGGACCTTGGGGACTCACAGATGGCCCACATTTTTGCTCCCTACCAGCTCCCTGCCACAAAGTCCACAATTTTTCTCCCAACTGGGAGCTGGAAGGAAGCAAAAACGTGGGAACTGCTGGTCCCCAAGGACTGAATTGGGAAACACTGCTTTAAAGCATCAGACTGTTCTGTGATGTCAATGCATTTTGAAATGAAGAACATACTCTTTCTGCAGGCCCGCCTGGCCGGAGCCCTGTAATCAGCACCTTGAGGGGGGAGGACTTTATCTCCAGATCAAGACCAAAAGACTCCTCCTCAGTCCTCTGCAACAGCACTGTCTCTGTGGTGCACGCACCGCCCATTTCACCAAGCTCAGCCTTTTTGCAGAGGGGCAGTGTGCAGACCAGGGGGTGGGGCAGAGTCTGGGCATTGGCTGGGTGTGGCTCCTCCCCCTTGGGCTGATGTCCCCCTTGATTAGAGCACTCTGTGCTCATCATGCTCTTAACCCGGGTCACAGCCTTGTGCTCAAGCTTGGGAGAGTGCTTCAACTCCAGCAGGACTTTACGATGGGGTTCCTTTTTTATCCCAAGGTTCGTTCCTCCCCCACCACCCTCATACTCTAAGCAGCGAATGGGCATGAAGGGTAACTCCGCTCCTGGGGGGAGTGGCTTGACATCATAACCATCCACACAGTCCATGGAGGGTCCTCTGCTGCCGTCCTTGTCTGCCACCAGCGAAGACACACTGATAGCTGTGCCGTCCCCTGGGAGCTTTCGGCATTGAGCTCCAGCTTTTGGTTGCTTCCTAAAAAGCCTCTTTTTGTCCACGACACATCGTGGGTCCTCGTCTTCGTCACTGGCCTCGTCCTCGTAGCAGACGATATGCCGCTGCCGGAGCAGAGGTCTGTGAAATGAGCCAGGGCTGCTGCAGAGGCTGGCTTGAGGGGGAGCATCTGCGTGCTGGTCCATTGGGTCAGTGGCTTTTCCGGCTTCATCTGGAGCCCCGGCCTCACTGTCAATGCTCAGAGCTTTGAAAGCTGTCATAAAAGTACAGAAAGACACTCATTTCCGTTCTTCAAATAGTAGTCAAACAAAAAGCCATTCTTACAGATACAGTTATTACTGTAACTGTAGTGATCATCAGTTAGGTATATGATACCTCTTGGGTACATTCAGGTTATCATCATAACAAAAAGGCAGCAGTCATAGAAGAATCGCAAGGGTACATCAGGCACACCCCCTACAATCCAGTGTAATCTACTTGAATCAGTCAGAATGTGTGTGGACTTAAATTTAACAAAGTCCTAAAAATCCTGAATAAAGGAATTGATGAAAACTCCTTTGAAAAACCTGTCTTACTCTAGGAATTATTAATAATTATTATTCTATTGTCATATCAATAAGATGACTAATTCTTCTACCTAATCAAGATATAATCAAATCTATTCAATCTGGGACCAATAAGCCTGTATCAACACTCTAACAATATTTTTTGTTTTCTGTATTTGTTTTATTGGTACTGATGTGACAATTCATAGCATTTTATCCAATATTATGTGCATATTTACACTATTCTGATGGCAAGGCTGTCTGAAAACGATACCGTGAGATTTTATTTATGCAACAAACAAACCTGCAATCAAAATGTTGAAAAATTTTCGTTAGCGCAAAACAAATCATAAAATATCAACGGAAACAGAAGAGGAGAGGCAGTGATCAGTAAAAGTACCTGCAGCCTGAGTCGGAGCTCCCGCCTCGTCTAATGAAGTGCTGCAGCTTCTATGAGGCAGTGGGTTGTCATCACTGGAGCCTGTCACTACGGTTTCCGACAGCGAGGACTGACTGGGGACGCTATGTGAGAAGTACTGAGAGAGCTCTGCCTCAGAGCTCAAGAAGCCTTGCTACAGTCAACGGAAAAACAGCATAAGAGGAGGGGCACTCCAGTGAACAGATGCAATAAGGAATGATTTTGATTCATTTTAAATGTATTTTTATCATATTAAACCACTATTTTAAAAATGACTAAAATCGGTTTTGAACTGTGGAAATAATGAAGTCAGAAAAATTACAGTGTTTACTGAGAAGTGCCAGCACACAGTTAAATTTTTCAATGTTTGTGTGTCAGCCAAAATATATATATACACATACACACACACAGTGATCTCTCGTCTATCGCAGGGGTTGCGTTTCAGAACCCCCCGCGAAAGGTGAAAATCCGCAAAGTAAAAACCATGTGTTTATATGGTTATTTTTGTATATTTTAAGCCCTTATAAACCCTCTACATTCTCTTAGATATTAGGTAAGATTCGTTTTGTATGTAATTATGTATGTAAACACACTGTTTATATACACTACGCACAAGTATATGTATTATATATCATTGAAGAGTTTTAATACGTAAAACGTAGTTGTAAACACATTGTAATAATACATATTTTAACAAAATTTTATATTTACTATAATATACAGTAATGCACTCGTTTTACTTACTTGCCCAGTTATATTAGATATATTATAATTATTCCTTTAATATTAGTATCATATTTCTAAAACACAAACACTGCAGTCATGCGCCATTTGCATTCTGGTAATGTTTACATTCTCAGCTGATTTCGGTCGCTGAAATCAACAGTGAAAACCAACTGAGGCAGCATGTACCAGAAATAAAAAGATCCATTGTCCGCAGAAATCCACGAACCAGCGAAAAATCCGCGATATATATTTAGATATTCTTGCATATAAAATCCGTGATACAGTGAAGCCGCAAATGTCGAAGCGCGATATATCGAGGGATCATTGTGTGTGTGTGTGTGTATATATATATATATATATATATATATATGTGTGTGTGTGTGCCAAAAAACGAGTGTCCAGTGCACTTATTTCTGTGCTTGATGCCGTGCCATTGCTGAGGAAAAAGCAAGCGATAATGTGAAAGTTATGGTGGTATTACATTCTTGTACTCAAGTACTTACAACCAAACTGACTTACGACCTGGTTGTCAGAACCTAACCATGTTATAAGTCGAGGACAGTCTTGTTGAATGTTTCACCATCCTGTCCAGGGTAGTACATAGGGCTCATGTCGTATGCTGCATGGGACAGGCACCGAGCCCCCCTATGACCCTGACTAAGAAGATGGGTGAATGGATGGAATATATATATATATATATATATATATATATATATATATATGTGTGTGTGTGTGTGTGTGTGTGTGTGTGTATATATATATATATATATATATATCAATGTTCCTTGTTACCCGGCTGGCTGGCTCAAGGAATCTTTTCATAGTCCAGCTTAAAGGGGCAGAGGCCTCACTCTGCCTGGCTCTCACAGAGGGTGACGGGCTTTTGGCAGGGATGCCTAAGCAGAAGGAGACAGACGTAGTCACAGCTTTGCTAAGTGCCAATGTCACTGCTGCACATCTCACGCTACATTTGCAAAGCACCACTGTAGCATGTGCTATCCTGTGATGCATGGCTATAGAAAAACATTTGATGCTTTTATTGGCATTTCACTTTAAAAAAATACAATATGGTGTCTCCACAATATTTGGTCAACAAATAAAAAATATATAATTTTATTTACGGTGGGGACCAGAAGTCTAAGACCACTAGTAAAACTGTGATGTTTCTACTCTGAATTCTTTTCCAGTTAAATATAAAACTGTTCATTACAAATTATATCAGCAGCATAACAATTTTATTCGTTGAATCATTGAAAAAATTTACCTGAATTCCGATATTTCACATTTTGTATGTCAGGGGTGGCGAACCTGATCCATGGAGAGCCACTGTGGGTGCAGGTTTTTGGGATGACCTCTCAATCAGCCAGTGATAAATTAGTGGTTCTCAACTCCAGTCCTGGGGACCCACTGTGACTGGCTGATTGAGGGGTTATCCCAAGAACCTGCACCCACAGTGGCCCTCCATGGATCAGGTTCGCCATCCCTGTTATATATCCTCTTTTGCTTTAATGACAGAGACACCCCAGCTAGCAATGACTCCAGTAGTTTATGCAAAGCCTGATGATCCATGTTACCCGAGCAGTATTTGAGACTGCTCCACAAAACATCCTGTGATGTTACTCAATGCTTAACTTTCTCGGTCTTCCAGTGCTCTCATAAATGTTTGATGGGGTTGAAGTCATTGCTGCCCTAAATCTCAAACTTGGTCTAATGAGTAAATTGGACTTTTTTTTCCAATTATCCACTGTGAAATGCTGGTACGCCTAAGCCCACGTCAAAACTATTTCCAGGGCTAAATGAAAGAAATTCCAGTTTTTCAATGTGGTTTCAGACTTTTAGATCCCAATGTTTATTTAATAATAATAATGACACATTCATTGATCCCGAAGGGGAAATTCCCTTTTTGCCTACCCCTTCTTGCTGTCCATGACACACAGACACATATGTAGGTAATAGCAAGCTTGGGATTGAAGGGCAGCCACCTACAACAGCACCCATGGAACTGGAGGTTAAGAGCCTTCCTCTAGGGCCCACATGTGACTATTCTGCCAAAGCAGGGCTTGAACCCGCAACCTTCCCCTCACAGGCACAGAGGCTTACCCCACTGAGTCACATGCCATAATAACAACAATGCAATAATAGATTACAGCCAATGACTGCAGTAGCAGAAGTGAAACAAACATTGAGGAAAAAGTGTTTAGAAATAAAGAAAAATGTTGCTACATTAGTACAGTGATGTTCCCAGATGCCCAGTGTAAGATCTGTTCACTGAAGCAGTGAACCGTACCTAGAGGAAGGGAGGAGTGGTAATCCCTGCTCAGGCTCTCTCTCTGGGTGGTGCGAGTGATGGCTTCATCCATTTCCTGTTCTGAGACCTATGAGATCACAACAGCATGGTGGAGTGGACTCTCAAAATTGTTTTCTTACAGTTCTTCTTGGTTGCTTTGGACAAATTCTCAAATGAAAACGGTACTTTTCGTCACCACATATGTAAACCTGCACACCCTTAAGTCAGTTTCTCACAAGAGAACATCATTTCACATTGTTTTTATTCATTCACAAATTATTTCATTTTGGTTCTTATAGGATAAGGTATATTCACTTTTAATTAGCCCAAAAATCAGTTGTATTAGCCATGTTGCCAAAATAAAATGATATGCTTCTCATATTTTTACTTCTGTTCTGAAAAGCATTTAAACATGTTTGTATAGTATAAGTCAGGGGTGGCAATCTTATCCAGAAAGGGTTGTTGTGTATGCGGGTTTTTGCTGCAACTCCCTAATTAGATTAATAATTAGAGAACTGATTTGCTGAAGAGTGCTCACAGCTGGGTTTGAACACCTGACCTAAGGGTTATCCCATAAACCTGCATACACACCAGCCCTTTGTGGGTAAGATTGCCCACCCCTGGTGTAAGTGATCACATGGAAAAATTTTAATTTGGTTGTCATTAAGGTTCCTTGGTGAAATATGAGGGAAATAATTCAAAGATTGAGGTTTGTTTGGGTGTTAAAATTAGAAGTTGCTTGTCACCAGCCACACAACCATGTTTCTTTACTTGCTGCAATGGATGTTGCCTGTGGTGACATCCCAGATGATTGTTGTAGCATGTGGTTGAGATACCCAAGATGTTTTTTTCTTTGATGTATTGTAAGGGAGAATATCATATGTTATGTAGATGAAAATATGTGGCCAGACCAGTAGGAGTGACTGGGCGACCCATACAGTTTTTCTCCATTGCATTGTAGCATTTCTCAAATGACAATTAACATTTGCAAAGCAGCAAGTGTAATCCCCACACTGTAATGCCAGTTCTACACAGCAGAACATAATTTCTCATTGCTTCACACAAATTTCCTAATATTTTACTGCATATATGCATTAATCAAGCTTTCAAAAATATTAAAAAGTACATTCCATAAATTGCAGTGATATGCCATTGTTGTATTTTTGGTTCCCATAGTACATGATTTTGATGTAATATTGCTGATCTTCTATTACCATGTTTTGTGTTATACAGTACTGTGATACTTTATTTGCTATTGTACTGTGTCTTGAGATCAGAACAATTTACATGTGCGTACAAATGCTTTCTCTTGCCAGTGAACTTTACATACTGTAATGTAGAGCCTTGCAATGTTGAAACTGGTGTCTTTGATATGAAGGAGTAGCAGTTTGCTAAAGAAAAATGATCAGTCAGTGACAATGAGAAAGTGGCAATCAACTATCATTCAGAATTGTGGAGCTGAGGAGCACACTTACACTGACATACCGAATATATCTAAGCATTTTGACTCTCATGGTGAAAACGATGCCGATTGTACTTTTCATTTTGGTGGTATTGACTAATTCATTGGTGCAATTATTTGCTTTTGAGACATGAGTTAATAATTTTGGGTAAGTTACAGGCTTTTACAGCAAAAATATACATATACATTATGCATGAATTATTTTGAAAAATGCTCTTACAGTCATTAGAATGTTAATCAAATAAGCATGTTTCATGAAATGCGCCAAAGCAATCAAGAAAATCTGTAATGTAGAATTGGCCTTCATCTTTCCAACATAACTACCAAAAATACAATGTACATGTTTACTGTAACATATAACTTTATTTTTTTTCATTTTCCTGATTTGTCTTTTGTTCTATGTATAGCATTGTAATTTCTGTTGCCCTGAATAAAAAACTTTCACCTTATAAATGTTACAGTATCCCTGTCCTGCACAAAACATCAATGTGGTAGAACCTTATAATGGTTTCTGGAACATAAGTTCTTGTGGATTGGTGCACAAGCAAATTCAGCTGCTATAGAAAAATGATAGTGAAGTAAACTGAGCAACAATTGATACATTTTAACTCTAAAAATACTTCCATAGTATATTTTAATGTTGACAACATGACTAAAGATTTTGACTGCTATGTCTCTAGGCAATAATTCAGAGATTTCACATTTTGGTGGCGTTGACTGAATAACTGACAAGAAAATTGCATTTTGAAACTTCAAAACGAAAGTTTTGAATGAATTACTTCATTTTGCTGGTTATGCAAATTATTGTGCTGCAGTGCACAAACTGTTTTGAGAGCAGTTGAGAGAACCTCAAAACTGTTTAGAGAAATTGTCCAAAGCAACCGGGAAAAACTGAAATACAGTAGCTGTCAGTAACAAAATAACAGAATCAGATGACTGACATGGTTGTCATTGACTCTAAAAATGATCATATTCAATTTCTAGCCCCAGCTTTGTGAGTGTGTGCTGTTTATATATTCAAGGTTCCTCCTATAGCTTAAAGTCATATGTTTCAGGTAACCTTGACCCCTCTGAATTGCCCTCAATTACGTGACTATGTAAGTGTGCATGTGTTTGTGTAAGTGCTCTGGGATAAGCTGAACTTCCAGCTGCCAAATATAGTGCTCTGCTTCCTAAGCTCTCTGGATCTCTGCAATACTGTTCCAATTTATAGAACATAATTTGTAAATAACAGAAGCGATAAAGTCACCTTAAACTGATGATACAAAAGGACTGCCCACAGCAATGTGAGAAGGATATTCATACAAATCTTAGAGTCAGCAGAAAACTATCATAAACATAATACTAATATGAGTAATTTAAGCACCTGAAGTCTTCTACATAATGACTCTGCTTACAAAGCAGTTAATATATGAGGTGAAACATCTCTGGAGAACTGCAATCTTTGTTCAAAAAGCTATTAAGTATGACGTTAAGTCAAATTCCCTATGAGCTTTTGAGCATTTAACTTACTGATGTTACTATGATCCATTTTATTGAGTGAGACATATGGAATATAGGATGGCCAAATGAATCAATTTCATTTGCTTATTCTTTACATCTGTAATTGATCTGTAATCATGGCAGGTGTCAATGTTATTTGTGCTTGGCTACCAGGATATTTGGAGTGCTTACACTATAATAAACATACCTATGACTAGGCATAGTTTCAATACTAAGTGACTTTAAATTTGGAATTTACAGAAACATGCCCTTACGTTGAGTTTATTTATGACTTCTTTGTGGATTCCAGTCAAATGTATATTACCATCAAAATGACCAAAAATATTTTCACTGGCATGTCATCACTTTCACCAAAAAGCAAAAATCAGTAGTTCTCTATTATATGTTTCCTTTGTCTTTTGAGTTAGTGAGTTCTGATTATGTAGGAGACATTAAAGCATCCCTAAATGGAAACACCAATCACTTACCTTCCCAGTAGCCACTCACCTTTGCATGCCACTATTGTATTATTATTGAATTGCTCATGCTATAATATGAATAAAGATTCTATTATCTATCAGATCTGTATTTTAGTGAACAATTATGGAAACTGGCCTCTGACACATGTTCAAAATTTCAAAATATCACCATTCATTTCTACACGACAATGCTGCATATTTTACCTAGTCTGTAGATTAATATCCTACTTTGCACATGGGTTTCAATATTAGGCTGCAACTCAAATACATTTAGATGGATTTCCATAATGTATACACTATTTCACACAATGCACAACTACCTGTCTATTTATACAGTTTGCGGGGGAATCTGACCCACTTGTTTTTCAAACAAGTTATTTAAACATATGAATATGTAGACAGAAGAAGAACCATGTGCAAAACTGTAAGCCATGACTCAGCATCCGCTGATATAAGAAGATTTATGGAAAAATAGTGGAAATCTTAACTTGAGAATTAGCATCAGCAGTTGAAAATGGCAACCGTCAGATTGCAAATGGTCTGCAAGAATGAGACAGTTCTGAGAAGTCTTACTTTGGAGTTGGGGTGGCGGCTGATGATGAGGCTGACAGGGCCCGGTCCACACTCGCTAAGGATGGCGTAGGCCTCACTCAAGGCAGCATGGCGAAGGCTGACGGAGTCAACCTCCAGAACCTGATCACCACGGCTAGACATGGGATAGCAAGGGGAGGGGAGCCTCACTCATTCAACTGCGATCCGAGCTATTTCTCTCTCACAGAGTGTATGTCAATACCACACACAGACATAGATTATAGTACACAGACAAACAGGCAGACAAGCAGGCAAGCAGACAGGCAGATACGCAGGCAGGCAAGCAGAACTCACTGTTCCCAAGAAAGACATGTTTCAATAGTAATAAATTAATTATACAGGTTCTCGTTTTCCGAGCTCCCGATTTACAATTTTATATCATTATGAGAATTTTCTGGGGCAAATATAAAAAATTAATTTTTTCATACATTTTTAAAAATTTGCATGTAACTCAAAGCAGGCTGCTAAAAAACGACGTCTGTGGCCCAACAAAGTATTCGGGTGACTTTGCTTTGTGAAATATCCGACTCTGCATGCCCTATTTGTACAATGCATGTCTGCACATGCGCAGGAGTACATTTTACCGCATATTTTACAATTACGATTTTACGATTTTACACCCAATTTGTACCACTTCATTTCATGACCCAACCTGATCTTGTTAATACACCAGGTTTATTTTACATACTGTTTGTGAGCGATCTCCACCAGCTCAGAATGAGATACATGAAAAAAGAACACCTCATCAGCTGGAAATCAATGACTAAAATTGACTGAATGTTACAATTCAGTTTTTTGTTTTTCTCCAAGGATTATTTTGTTTAAATGTGCGTTTATTTTTTATTAAATGTTCATTCTAATAATATGTGCTTCCTTTGTTTATTTGCCAAAAAAATATGATAAAACTTTTTGACTGGAACCAAAGTCATCATTTTAATAACATTTCTACGGGGAAAATACCTCCCACTTCACGAGTTCTCGATTAAAGAGCGATAGCTGGGAGCGAATTATCTCATAAAATCAAGAACTACCAGTACTACATTAAAAACAAACTTGATGTAACAGCCCTGTTACTTTCTTCAACATATGTTGTCATTAATAAACAGTCTCTGTGTAAGGAATAGATTTAAATGTAAACAAATATGAAAAAATTTCATCCAAATTACAATGAAAATTGTGCATTGTATACATTCTTACCCACGACTATTACGAACTGAATGTGTTTCTTTAACAATAAAGGAATGAAGGAATGTGGCCAGTGTTAGAAAAAGCTCACCTCAGCCGCCCATCCATCTTTGCCGCAGAGCCAGGGGCCAGGCTGTGGATGTAGATCCCTGGGGAGCAGTTATCCAGAGTAAGGCAGCAGGCCCCTATCCCCAGGCCTACCCCTAGCTCTGAAAGGGAGAGACACCACAGCTACTCACAAATATGGTCTTAGCAAAAAGCCCTACTTTTGGTCACAAAGCAATATAGTACAGTATAAACCCCATAGATACCAGAAAATCCATAAAGAATACATCACTTCCTATGAGGCTACTTGAAAAACATACAGTTTAATAAAAGAAAATAACATCTTCCTAGTAACAACTTTTTTAGGAAAAGGTTGTACATAGACATGTGATAATAAATTTTGACTCGTGAACCCACATTATGAAGGATAATTTTGACTTTAACCTTCTAGAATTTTAGATGCTTTATTATGTACTGTAAAAATAACTAAGAGTTTAAATTGTACAAGCTGTAACATGTATGTAAGCACATGGGAGTTTTACACAATAACGTTCTGAAAACAGAATGAAAAATGATTGGTTCAGAGAGATAACCAATCAGATTCTACAGGAGGCGGGACCAAGACATCTGATTAGTTGGACCCAACTCCTCTACAATCTGTAGAGGAGTTATCTCTCTGAACCAATCATTTTTCGTTCTGCCTTCAGCACAATTTTGTGTAAGTAAAATTTCCACGAGCTGTATGTATCAGTCAATGTTTTTAGTCTTTATTATTGAAAGACTACTTCCAGTGTTTTCGGTCTATCAAATCATAATCATCGTTTCACCCAACATGATGGTAGTACATTCTGTCAATACACAGACACACTTGAAAGCTGATGATCAGAACCTTTGCTGAGAGTGACTTCCATAATGATTCGATCCTTGGGCCCGGGTCCCTTGCGGCAGGTTGCGTCACAATCCTCGGGCCCCGTGGGCATGGGCGCCCCCCAACTGGCATTGAAGCTGGGGGAGCTAGAGCGGCTCAGCGGCGTCGGTGTGGGGCAGGGAGTGAGGCTGGGACTACGCAGGCGTGTGCGCACTGTCAGGGTCACCACGCCTTTCTTCAGCTGCTGGAGACAGAAAGGCGTCGAGCTGGCGGAGTGAGCAGTCACTGACAGACATCTGGCTTTTCTTTGTGGGTCAGAGACTAATGGAGCAGTAGCTACCTTAAAGGTGTGGATGGCCTGCTGGTGAGTGAGGCCCTGCAGGGATTCCCCATTCACCTCCAGGATCTCATCCCCTGGGGAAAAGTCAAACAAGCAGAAGATGAAACTGAAAGGTTACATGGTGTGACATGACAATAAAGTCTTCTCAAAGAATTTTTAAGTCAAGTAGGTTTATTGTCATTTCAACCATATACACAGCACACAGTGAAAAGAAACATTGTTCCTCCAGGACCATTGTGCAACACAAAGAACAAAAACAGAAACAACACAAAACTAAGTGACAGTGAGTATTTGTTGCATATTTATACATCTGACTGCATATGTGCAAGCATATGACAGGCTACCAGCTCTCACACATCTGGCGCGACACTCACTCTTTTAGACTCTCACACACGCAAGAAACTGTGAATCTATATTATTCCATTATAAACCTAAAATTAGCTACATGAAAAGTAGTTTGGTAGTTTGCAAACCCTACAGACTATTTACAAGGTAATAAAACTGTTACATACATGTAAATGCATGTGCATGTATGTGCAGACTTGTCTCGAATTGAAAATCTCACTCTAGCCAGCTGACCAAAGTTGGCAACCCTGATTCCAGAATTGTATATGGTCCAGTGCCAAACATGAAGTACAGGACACAATTACAAGACATACAGGGGAACACTCCACAGAATTATATATGTTTATACTTCTTGGTAATATATAATGAGTCATCACTTTCAAGTTCTTGGTTAAATCCTTCACTGTTTCTGTACAGGTGCTTTATGTGATTAATGAAGCTTGAGTCACAAAATATGCATTCCCAAGAACAGGCAATGATGCTAAAAAGATATCATGGAGCTTGGTGCAGACACCGAGACATCAGCATACCCTCTTTCAGTCTTCCATCTGCAGCAGCAGCGCCATTTGAGAAAATGGTCTTCACAAAAATGCCCATCCTTCCACGGGCTGAGTCCTGTCCACCTACGATACTAAAGCCCAGCCCCTGATGCACACATGATGAAGAGTTAGTTAAATGGCACTATAAGTGCGTGTACTCCGCCTCTCAAAAAATACCGTTGATGCAGAGAAAATAAGATACTCGTTGTAAGCAGGATAGATTTCATGCCATAAAAACATCAAGTAATGCTCAGTAGGCTATCAAAACTTGTGTTTCTTTACAAATAGTAAAAACGGAGATCTAAATGCTGCTTATTTAGTTTTTGTTTGCAATATTTTTAGTAAACAGTGGACACTTACCTTCCCTTGTCCTTTCATGAGGACGATGTTTGAGATAATGGAGGGCTGGACCAGTCTCCATGGCGACTCCACCTGAACAGTGCTTAAGGAGCGTGCTGATTTCTTCACAATTTGATATTCCTGAGAGCATCCAACAAACTGAATTAAAAGAGATCTCAAAATTAATGACTTTCCCTTTGAACCATTACTTGCATTACAATAGCATATTAATAATGCTTTAAAACACAAAATAAGATTTATCAGTAGCACACATAAATATGGGGCAGGACTGTCTCAGGGTTTGAATCCCACCTGTGCTCTGGGTGGGTGGAGTTTAGGTGTCCTAGCCGGTACTCTGGTTTACTCCCGCAGCCCAAAATCATGCAGTTAGGCTAACTGGAGTCCAGGGTGGCCGAAACGGATTTTGGGCCTGATAAAAGCATATCATTTTGGCTCTCAACCAAACCTGTTACAAAGTGTGATATCACACTACGAATCTGCTGTAATGTGACTGATATATTAGTACTCATGTCCAATACGACACAGAATCGCATTTGTATTTGTGCAATTTTCAGTTGAAGAGAAAAGCACTACACATACTACGACACAATACAATCTTAGCGAAAAATATTCATTTCGGATATGGGTATTTTAGCATGTGATTTTGGTGAATGCGAGGTTTTTCAGGAATGTATTAATTGAGATGTAGCAGGACTCGCTGTATGTTCCAAATTTATTAAGACCCTGGAAACTCAGAGGCCCTTGGAATCGTCATGACTTTCCTCCAGTTGCAGTGCCATTGTTGGTGTCCCTAAATTGCCTATAGAGTATGTTTGTGTGTGCCCTGTGATGCACAAGCATCTTATCCATGGTGGCCTTTGTGCATAAAATTATCTGCAAAATTGGGGGCAGGGTGGCCCAAAGTGACATTTTGTCAGGGGGCCCAGAATTTCTAGCTACTCCCCCGCTTGTGCCCTATCACTCTGACATAACCTAATGGAGAGTGACAGCTACGATTCAAAGTTCCCTTTCCAGGTTGTAATCACAGAACAGTGCAGGGTATTTGGCTGTGCTATTGCATACACTGGTATACAGCCTGAAGCCCAGTCCATATTTACATAGCACTTCTCTGTAGCTCTGAGCTCTGGAACGACTGGCAGAGGAACAAACACACTAAACTATACACCGATGGCATACATGTTCTGAAAACAGAAATCCGTACAATATCAGTGTCTGTGCAGGTCAGTAAATACACCTAAAGAACAAGTAAACAACGTTCACATGCTAATGCTAAAACAAAACTAGAAGCTTACTCGTTATTTTGTAAGATACACTAAATGGAAAAAAGTACTGGGACATCTGGCCATTAAAAGTTTGGGGAAGGCCCTTTTCTGTTCCAGCATGACTGTGTCCCAGTGCACAAAGCAAGGTCCATAAAGACATGGTTGGGATTTAGAATGGGATGTCATAAAAGTTCTTGTGAGTGTAATGGACAGGTGTCCCAATAATTTTGTTCATAAAGTATATTTCAGACTCAATTTTCCTCACTTTTCATTTTACATCTTTCTGATCACTGCCTTACACAAATGTTGTTCTTTGTATTTTCTTCTTTTACTGTTTAATTTTATTTTGTATTGTTATTTCAATCTTATTATTAATTTTTTATACTATTTTCCTTTGTATCATATATTTCCCTTTTGAGCACTATCCATGAAGCAGATATAAACAGCATGAATTTCATTACACATTTGCAGAGTATGTTTGTGTATGTGACAAATAAATGTTGTTGTTTCCTAGAAATACTTCTCAAAGCACTTTCAAAGGCAGTTCCCTAACCTCCATGTTGCCTACTTCATGGTGTGCTGAGACGGGAGGCGCCAGCCAGACAGGCAGACCAACCTCTCGGATGCCTGTGGTGTCCAGCTGGTGGGGCAGCGAGTGCTTGCGCCCCCCCCGAGCCCGCTTCTCCATTGTGTTGCTGCCAGCGTCCCCGTTCTCCACAATTAACTCATCATCCTCCTCTACTGACTCCAAACGGCTGCCTCCACCTTAGGAGATGTGAATGAATGAATGAATGTCTTTTTTGTCATTGCACAAGGTATGAAGAAATTTGGAGACTATCCTTGTAGGTGCAAAAAACAAGGAAACAAATATAGGAAAAAAAATAACCCATAAAATATAAAATAAATAGAATATAAACAGATTAAACAGAAAACAGAATATAAATAAGTAAATATAAAATATATTATGTTTATATTATTAATATAAAATTGAATATAAAAGGAGAATAAAGAATAAAAATGTAAAAATAAGTAGAAAGAAAATGACAAAAAGCAGGTGCTTAAATAAAATAAATGCTATGTTAGTGTTATGTGGAGTCTCATATCTAGAGGACCTTTTTGGCTGTAGCTACTCGTTGCATGCATAAGTGACTTTGGCACGATACATGCTGAACGCATCTCAGAAAAACAGAACGCTTGAACATAAGTTAAGGGGGCAGTTCACCCCAAAAACGAAAAAGATATGTTTTACAGGGCTGTAGTGCTGTCTATCCATATAGGCTGTTCTGCTGGGAGTTGCCTAGTTTTGGAGATATTGGCTGTAGAAATGTCGGGCTTGTCTCAAATATAATAGGTCTGAATGGCATTCTTTCGCCGCACACCAGTCATATCACTGTACAGAAGATATCGCCGTGATATGATTGGTGTGTGGAGTTTGGTAGAAGCAAATAGTTCCTACATTAAACTGCTCACTACAAAGTCTGTGGATTATTTTGAGTAACCAGGTCATGATTTCTGGTAAGAGACATTGCTGTTGAATTTTTCAAATCTATTTTTTTGGTGCTTTAATAACCACAGAAAGAATGCCATTCGGTCTCATATCCGAGAGAAGATGAGTTTTGGGGTGAACTGCCCTTTAAAATTCTTAAAATTTAAAATTATAAAGTTCTATGGTTTTAAAAACAAAGACAGTGATTTTATGCTTGTATTTTTTTGTAACAAATTTTTGTATTTTGTACAGTATGGTTTCAGTAGTGATGACAGATGTTATACAATACTATGAATCAGGAGCATTACAATACTTGATGACAAAATTATGCATTTAAATCAGTAAAAAAAAAGAATTGTTTATTTTGAGTGTGTGTGAAACCACATTTGAGTCTGACCTTGGGATCGACTTCTAAACTTCATGGAGGTGGGACTGCGACAGAATCCTTTCGGTCCTTCCATCCTCCCTCCCTCTTCGAATTTATCCACCTCTGGGAACTGTAAGTGAAGTGAAGATGAGAAGGTTCTGTTACTCTGACCTTATGACATAAGTTAATGCAAAGTTTCCAAGGTATTGAAGAGGTCCTGATACATATGAGCAACAGATCAGACTCTAAATCAGACAGAACCTTAATGTGTATTCAGGTATATAAATGCCATGAAACTTTTTTGATCAGAACAGTTTTCTATTAGCATGAGAAGACAGCAGAAATGCTTCCTTAAAAAAATTGACAACTTTTTGAAGAATTCAGACAAGTCATATTGAAATGGGAAACTGCATAATAAAGTGTGAAAGGAAATGAAAATTCTTCAAAAGCTTGAACTAGTGCCAAGAGGCCTTTCACAAAAGCGCATACATCTCACTCTGGACTAATCGCAAATATTTCTTTTTTACATCTCTAAAATTTTAGACACTTTTAGAAATCTCATTTTAGTTAAAAACTGTGTACTTCTGTTCCACAACTGTTTCTGAGAATTTGACAAATTGAATAAAGAAAATGGCATTGCACTTGGTTCAGAGGTTGCTGAAAGGTCCCCTCTTGCCTTTGGCAAGATGAGAGAATTCAATTTAATCAGCCAAGTGGATCCCTGAGCCTACTGAGCTGCTATTAACAGGATGGTACATAATGACTTTTAAAATAACAGTCGAATTTAGCGTTTTATGCCTCATTTGCTAGGTGTAAGCCTTTAAAATTTGTGAGTATAAACCATGGCAAAAACCCTATAACCCTTTAATTATCGTTTGCATTTGAACTCACAAACAGAGGTAGACTCAAACTGCACTGCACTTCAATAATGATTGGTTACCATAATAATAAAATAATCACACTACAAGACAAAATACACAATACAGGGGGGAAATCCATTTCCTGCTCACTCAGAAATACCACTACCTATAATATTGGATATTAAATTAAAATCCTAAATGACATTCTGTATCATTATAGTATTACTGAAAGAAAAAGATGATTCATCATCCCATATTTAACATATAAATCTTCTGAATCCCTAGATATGTTTGATATCAATCAAAATTAGGGTCACCATCTGTCTGGGTTTTGAGCTGCAACCCATATGACACAGTGCAGGACCAAGTAAAGGAAAAGGCCCCGATTTTCAGTAAAGGACAGCCGCACACCATTTGCCAGGCTTGTGCGCACATTTACTTTAAACATTAAACGACATGCACATCCCTACGAGTCACCCCGCTCATGAGTGGCATCAACATCCAGAAACCGTTGGCACTTCTATGCTTTATTTTTGTTTTTGTGTGAACAGTGAATCATGTCATTTGCATGAAGTTTAACAAATTTTAGCTTAGCGTTTAGTAACTTTAGTTGAAAAAGACTTGTATACACATATAATGTGTCAATTTTGTGTAGACTGTAAAACAAGAGTAAACTGTAAGGTTTACCATACGCCCAGGTTTCCCCAGACGTGAATTTTCGTTCACAGAGTGGTTATGGAGAACTCATTAATATTCATAAGAGAAGCGCTTCTTGATTGGTCGGTGATAGTGAACCTCATTATTATTCTGATTCCCGGATACGTCCTCCTTGTCATCTCACCAAATGCGGTAACCCTAATCAAAATGTAATTCATGTACAGCAGCTTGTAAAATTTCTATGAGCCTAAAGAATGTGGTTTCTTACTTAAATCCCCCTCCAAACTACTGTCAGATGGTTCCACCCCAGTTAACAAGATTTTGAAATGCTTTGGCACACGTAGCTATGTACAAGGCAGTGCTAATGTAACACAGTCTGACACAGTACTTGGTGTGATGACTACATCAGCAGAATTTGTCTATGTAATCAAGCCTTTGAATCCATTAGTTGCTTTATTTGAACAAATCTTGGAATTTTATATAAAAAAAAAGGTTTTGGTACACTATAAAATTTAATGCCCCGCTATGCTTTACAATTGGATTATTTTAATTATCCTTAAATTAGATTTTGTCCTGACATTACATTACATTGCATTTAATTAGTTCAACAAAGGCAACGGCCTGTGTAATCACAGTAGATCATGAAATCATTGTACCAATAGAAAATGTTTCTGATTAATTTTAACTTTTACATTTAATTTTACACCAGGTTGTAACTTTGGGTTGAAACTTGGGGTAGTGAGGTCTCCACCAATTTTGTGATTGGGGGGGGGGCGGTAACATTTTTATTAAAAGTCAATAAGCAGGCAAATTTTGCAATTAATTGCAATCCTGTCAACATCTACCGCATGGGTTGTCTGCTTTATATTGTTTTAAAACATGTATATTTATTTTTACATTTTATAGTAATAGGTAGTAATAGATCCCACAGATTTTTTCATCTGACATTTCCATAAATCCATAATACCATGTACAGTGAAAAAAATGAGCATTGTTTTACAGGCATCCTTGTTGATTAGTAGCTACTCATTTGGTGCTGATTTCTAATATAGCAAACATGGCACCTTGTGAAATTCTGAAATCTCAGTGGAATTTTCATTTTTACAAAAAACATGTAGAAAAAGATTACTCAGATGTACGATGCTTTGTAACATTTTCTACTTGGCCAAGCTGTTTATTGATGACATTAGATTAGACGATTAAATATTAAAATTATGTTAGCTAAAATTATACATTTAATTAATTATTTTTAGTAACACTAATTATTTAATAAGGAAACGCCTATTTTCCATGCATGATATAGTTTCCTGCAAGCTATTTTGGAAATTTATTTTGAAATATGCACCACCACGATGCTGCAAAGGACATGTGAGTATAGAAGATGGATGGATGGATGGATGGAGTGTTAAGTATATTATGAAAGGGTAAAATAAGGTAAGAATATGACTGAATAATCAGCAATTTGTGACAATGAAAGATTCATTGCATTTCTCCTTAAGATTTTAAAGTAGTATGAGCCTTCAAGTACATTTATTTCTTTCAGGTGTAAGCGCTCTTGGGCTTTCCTTAATCTGAATGCCTCAGCTGGACTGGTTTGGCCTCAAGTGAAAATTATGAGCTGGTTTAACCAAAGTAAAATGTCCTGAGCACCAAATCACAACGTCATTAACAAGAGTGTTTCATGATATTCCACCTAGATTTTTGGGCTTCTTCTCAAGTTCATAAAACAAAATAATCCAAAATGAGTACCTCAAATGTGTTTCGACCTCCTTCAGTCTTAACAGAATCCTCATAAGCCACGGCAAACCTGCATGCCAGGTAAAGTGTTTTAAAGGGTGAGTGTAAATAATAATAATAATTATTGATCCCTATGGGGAAACTCTCTTTGCACCTCCCCCAACTTGCACTCTGTAGGTGACAGCAAGTTGGTCATGAAGGGCAGCCACCCATAGCAGCCGGGGAGTTGGGAGTTAAGGGCCTTGCACAAGAACCCACAGATGTACTAAGACCAGGCTTGAACTGGCAATCTTTCGATCGCAGGCACAGAAGCTCAGCCCACTGAGCCACATGCTGCCCCACACGGCTTAATGCTGGCTTATTTATACTGCTTCATATTCGTGAGATGAAAAAATGGTGTCAGAAACAAGATCAAATTAATATGAAAAATAACTTTTAAGAATGTAACTTCTGTGTTTCTAACACCCAACACACGTGACTTTAAGTAACCTGCTTTTTATGGCTATTGATGTGTACTCTCCAAGTATTAGGTCTTCCTTTGTCTCACATGAGCGGATTCCTGCCACTTCAAATGCTTTGACAGGTGGTTCTATTCTAGTCAAGAAAGCCAGTGGCTGCTTGCATAATCCATCAACAAAAAAACAGCACCGACACCCCATATTCCTGACAACCAGTATAACTGATTTCTTTTTGGGGGCATTCAGTGTCTTTTTACAACAAAATGCAAAAGGAAAAATTGCTTTTGATGTATAAACAAGAAACTAAAAATGTACAGCCAAAAAACTGAATGCTGTTTCTATTTGTTTTGGCATTGATAGATACAGCAAAAATTGAGCTCATTAGAAGAATTAGAATTAGAATTTCTAACATTAGAATGTTAGAATCAGTTTCCTAACGATTAACTGTGGCAGCAATATACAACCCTGTAGATGATGGCTGTGGGCCATGTTGCACCTTACTGAAATCCACTGAAATCTTCAAGACAGAAAGGAACCTTCACCACACGCATAGCACATCAGGACAGACATCATGAGGAAACCGGAACTGACTGCACTCAGTGCGCCTGATCATCCTATCTTTGATGGACTGGAAATCACAATGACATCTTCTTCCAACCTTGGCCCCTCAGTGGTCATACTGCATTTGCCTCTGCAGGCTATTATTTTTGTTATATTATTCGGATATTCTGTCAGGATGTTATTATGTAATTCTCACCCTGTTGTTAGATTTTACATCCTGTCTGATTATGTCAAGCAAAGTTATTCTTAGCTGATTGTATTTGCCATGCTTGTTAGCATGTTTCTCGTCTCTGCTGTCTTATTTTGAGGCATTAATGATACTGTGACTAGACACAAAGTAGCTACTCATATTACAATGGATACAACCTCGTCTGAACTGGATATTTTGAATATTATATATAATGAGGACAAGGTGGTGATTCAGTGGGTAGTACTGTGGCCTTATACTTCCATGGTTATGGGGTCAAATACCAACTCTGGATGTCTATGCTCATGGTGGTTGGATGCAAGTTTCTTCTTAGTGTTCCACTTAATCCCCACTGTCCCAAAATATGCTGCTTAACAGAACTGCTCCATTTAAATATTGCCTGTGTGCAGGGCCGGTTCTAGGCAGGGGTACAGGGGGGCAATGCCCCACCAAATGCTCCGCATGCCCCACTAAAGCCAAAGATGCGACCCACCAACATCTCCTATTGCTCCCCCATTTGAAATAGTCTAGAACCGGGCCTGCCTGTGTGTGTAACTGTACATGTGAGTGTTTTCTCTGTGACAGTAAGAGCAAACCTAACCTTATGCCAATGGTTTACACACACACACACACACACACACACACACACACACACACAAACACACATATATATATATACGTATGTGTGTGCGTGTGTGTGTATGTGTGTGAGTACAGGTATATATGGTTTATGAGGACACCCCTTTCCCGGTTTATGAGAGAATTATCCTGGTTTATTTGGCTTATCCCCTTATCTTATCAACACAGAGCTAGCACCAAAGAGTTCCCACCTATAGGGGTGTTTGTTAATTCTGCTTTACTCATACACATCGTGGTTTATTAGGTCAATTTTCAAAAACATGAAAAACTTTGTGGGGGTGTTTTTTAAAAAATATAAGTTTAGTTGTGCAGTCCGAATTATGCATTCCGAGTATCCTCATAATGCTGTTGAGTATTCAGGTATTTGTCCTCATAAACCATATATACCAACATGTCTGTGTATATGATAGCACATGGCAGCATTTTGACTCAAGGCAACACAGTGAAAATACAAAAAAGATATATAGTGAATAATTGAAAAAAGGAGCATGAGGCATAGAGGGGGGATATAAATGATTCCCTTTGCTCTTGCCTAAGAGGCGAAACCTCCATATACTGTTTACTGACATTATTTCCTGCCCAAACAAATCACTGTTTACACACAATGGCCAGCCGCCAGCCTGGTGTGAGCTGCACATTAATTATTCTTTTTCATTTACTGAGCAGCTCTCAAGACCCTGTTAACTTGCCATCCATCTCAAAAGCGGCACTATTCACAAACAGATGCGGACTGTTTAAAATTCAGCGACGCAGCCACTCTGACAGCGCAGCGTGCAGGTAAACAGAGTCTGACGCACTGTGATGACCGCAATAGAGGACGCAGCAGGCGTTGTACCGAGTCATGTGTCAGCAAGGAGAGACTGCTGGCTGAGACATCCTCCGCACCCAACTTCAAGTTCCCCTTGTTGTCGAACGGAGATAAACAGGGGTCATTCGATGAACACGTGCTTACTAGATCCGGCAAGCTGGTGGAGGGGTACTTCTGGAAATCAACAGCAGTCTCCTCCTATAAACAGATGAGAGTCTTTTAGGAAAGTCTACACAATGACATGAATTTAAAAAAATAATAGTGTGCGCACACCTCAGAAAGCACCTTGCCACTCTTTATTTTACATTTTAACATTTTAAAAGACCATACACAGTGGCTTTCCCTTTGGGGGAAGAGAAAAAAAGTAGCTACGCAGTAGAAGCCTTCACAGACTCAGATGAATATCTGCAAAAAATATGGGCTTTGTAATATCAAGAAAGCTCAATACTTGATACATCTTTATATTTAATCCTTAAGAAAAATATTTAGCTGCAGATATTTTAAGAGTAAGGGTTTTGAAAAGTTACAGGCTACATTTATTAGCTGGTCAGTGGAAGTGTCTACCTAAAGCTACATATATGGATATTTAAAAACTATGTTCTTCTAAAGAAGCTATTCAGATGAGATGCTAAATGCTCAAATACAACAGTCCTCTGTCCTGATCTGGAAGTTCTTCAGACAGTGCTAGACCTTCGGTGCACTCACACAACGGAGAACTAGACATTACACTCACCCTGCTGGCAACAACAAGCTGGATCACCCCTGCAGCGGAGCGCAGGGCGGCCACGGCCTCATGGTGAGCGAGACCCACCAGTGACTGCCCGTTGATCATCAGCAGCTCATCCCCTGCCTTCAGCCTGCCATCCCTGTTGGCACACCCCCACAGACATTTCAGATCCTGCAGATCAGGAGGTCTCAGGCGCAGTGTGTGACAGCCTTTGGTCTCCATGTCAGGTCATTATTCCAATTAATATTTAAATCCATGTGAGATTTATACTTATCCATTTCCTCAAATAGACCAAAGTATTATATATTTGTGTATATAGTTGTGTGTGTGTGTGTGTGTGTGTGTGTGTGTGTGTTGTGTCTGTGTGGCGGGTGGGGTGGGGGTTATGTATATATTACACTGTGGGGACCAAATGTCCCCACATTGTGATAAAAACCTGTTATTTTCACTTTGTGCCGACCATTTTTTAAGTCCCCACTAGGGGAAACTCAATTTTATAAAAATCTATGACTACAAATCAAGCAACTAAAATTGCCAAAAGTCTTGTGTTTTCTTTGGTTACTTATGGCTAAAGTTAGAGCACAAAGATATGACTATAAATGTGTGTGTGGTTACATATATATATATATATATATCACATTTATTGTAGTAAAAAAGTAACCAAGACCCCTGCTGTGGATTCTGAAACTAACTTCTACATGGTTTTTAGCAAACCAAGAGCCTTTAAAACAATTTTCTGGAATCTTCAAAAAACTGCATGCTTCTGACCTCACTAAATTTAACAAAACAGAAGGCAAGCAATACCATGTATTACTTTATGTACATTATCATGAGAAATTAAATGTCCCTTTCATACATAATTGGTAATAGAGGATTCTTTAGACATCAGATCTGATTCATTGTAGCTACAGCCCTCATGAAGCCAAACTGAGCAGCTGCTGTTTGTGATAAAGGGCTGCTCATTGTCACTGATACCTGAAACTAAAATGTTACTAATGTCAAATATTCAGAAGAAAAAGAGGAACGATACCAAAGGTCAAATTTTTGGAAAGGAGGGAGCAGAAAATATTATTTGACAGTAGGCAGTGTATATTCTCAGAAAATGTTACGTGTAATGTGGTGACTCACTGGGAAGAATTTTATTTAGTGGTGCTATGACCTCACAGTGACACGGCTGTCAGTTAGATTTCTGCCTTTGGTCTGCATTGTGGGAGTATCCTTCTATGGTTCAAAAACAGGTTTGGGGGGTGCCTGTCTCGAAATTGCGCCTAGTATATGTGTCGTAGGATGGACTGGCGTCTGGGATGGAACAGATTGTGCTTCATGGGATAGGCCCCATGCTTGTGTTGACTTCTCTGGGATTAGCTATTCTGAGCAGAGAAAGAATAATCTTTCTATGTACTTTTTATACAATTGCATGTTTATAAAAGAAATGTATTCAGCCTTATGCCAGTGGTCTGAAAGAAATGTGCTAAAAGATTTTTAATGCAACTCAGTTTCTGGCGTGAAAACCTAAAGCACAGTTGTTGGTTTTGCTATTTCTGACCCAAAAGAGGCATAAAAAATTATGTCCTGTAAAGAAAGAAAAAAAAATCACAAAAACAACTTTATTGTAGGTTGGTGCATAAATAACTATTTAATATTGTGATAGCAATTTTTGTCATTTATAGTAAGTAGAAAATGGTAGAAGAAAAGCTTTACCAGTAACCCTTTACTCCTTTACTTAAGGCTATGTTTTTAGTAATTTATAAATGCATTCATAATGCATTATATTGCATTCATAAACATGGCTATTAATATTTCTAAAAACGCATAACACGTTATAGCCATGTTTATCATGCATTATGACTGCCTTATGAAGTGCTCATCTATAATGCACTATAGATATCTTTATAAGGCAGTACTAAGCATCCTTAATATTTATACCGACCATTATAATTCATTATAAAGGTATCTATAGTGCATTATAGATGAGAGATTCATAAAGCATTCATGAGCTTCATAAAGCATTCATAATGCATAATACCCATGGCTATAGTGTGTTATGTCTTTTTATGAATATTAATAGCCATGTTTATGCTTTATGAATGCATTATAATGTGTTATGAATGTGTATATAAATTACTAAAAACATAGCCTTAAGTAAACTTAGCTCTTTAGCATTGAAAACGTGGAATAGCTTCAGGACCAGTTAGAACAGACATCCTTTACATGTTCCACATTCTTCAGTTTCAGAATGGGCAGGTTTATTAAACTATGGTGACAGTGGGTATCAATGAGTGTATTTCTGAACCTTCAAGAGGTTTATGAATGGCAAAGAGACATTTGTGACACTATGAATAGCTGCAGCCTGTTTTATTTACTCCTTTTTTATGTTACCTCTGAGCAGAACCCCCCATTTCGACGTGCGCCACAACAATGCCGTGGGGGCATCGCTTGGAGCCCTTGCCGCCTGTGATCTGAATTCCCAGGCCATCCTTCCCTTTCACCATGTGCATCTTCCATATCCGGCTACCATCCCTGGACTACAGTGGCCCAAAAAGAGACAAACAGCATTTTGATTACCATGCATCTTCTGCCAGCTGACAGCCCTACAGACTTATCCATTTGCATGACACAGAGACGATTGTTCTAAAAGGGGATGTTACACATTCCACTGATATAGGGCTGCTAAACAAACACTCTCTCGTGAGCAGGCATTAAAATCTGTGTAGCTACAACCATCTCTAAATTAGCTTTAAACCAGTGGAATCCCAAAACTGACATCCCCTGAAACAACTTGCCTGAAATAAGTGCATCCAGAACCACAAGCCACATGTATATTTGCCCCTTCCCCCATATTATCTGAGGTTTTAATAAAGAGATGCAGTGGCAGCAGTCGACACCAAAAAATATTATTTAATTGATGTCTTACTTACACTGGATCATCGTATATCTCACAGTGATTAAGCATTTACGGCCCACAACTGTTAAGTCATGATTTTAGCACCCTTCTGAAAACTTAAATACTAGTTAAGTAAAGGAAACCAAATACAATAACAATGCTATCAATTATAAAACAGTCACTGATAGTATATAAAAGAGTCACTGATAATCAAAACGCACCTTTTGACTGATGTTTTCAGTTTGATAAAAACACTTAATTTGATATGAATAGTAACTATTTAGGGAAATTTATTAATAAGCAGAAGTGGAATGAGAACTTCCATTCTCATTATAAAATGGGAAATTCTTTACCTGGGCATTAATGACGCCTGATGCATTAATTAGGGTATGAAAACCACTTTCCACACAGGAACCAATATAATAAAATTGCTTACTGAAGAAATCCCACCATGTAACAGTATATTTTTAAGTAAGAATGCATTTGGTGGCAGTCTTCATCTTTGATTGCATTGGGTCATATGAGGAAACAAAGCAGCCAATTCTTTACCTCACTGAACTCAGCAACTGCAACGGACCCAGAAGTGCAGTGTAATTAACAGCATAATTCACCTTGCAAAGTACCCTGTTACTTTGTGAAGCCTGTATGAAAAATGACAGCTATCCAATAGCACCCCATCCCCAATATAAACTCAGTAGGTTCACCTGCCTACAGCAGCAATGTTACTATGGACAAGTAATGGACATGGTGAATGCAACTGGCCATTTCTAATGCTAATCGTCTGACATCAGAAGTGTCCTATTTTAAAACGAAATAAGCAGCATGAGTGTTTTTAATAAATATTTCAGTCCTAAAGGTTAATGAAAGAATTGTATGTGAATAGGGGAAGTGAGCAAGGATGTGAACCTAATATTCCTGTACTCTGCAACAACAGCTTTGCTTGATGCAAGTAATATGTGCACATTTGCAGGTTCCTTATTATTGAGGTGACTGTATGTGCATGTAAATCATTTTCAAAACTTTTCAATGCATGGGTTCTTCACAAATGTGATCCATAGCATTTATGAAAAGAAATGTATTTACATAATCCATTTTTAAAATAATGCATAATGTATTTAACAGTTAATGGCCAAAATACTCTTGGTATCATTACAAAGCCTATTTGGAAACACTGTTTTTCAGAGATTACAGATCAAGCCACTAATTATAAAGAATCAAGTCATATTTAATGCTAAGTTGCTGTGTTTGTCTTGGAGAAGTTGCCTATTAGTTAAAAAAAATCACATAATTCTTTATATTAATGAATTACCATAACAGAGCTGTAAGTGCTATAGTATGAACTGCCATGTCTTTCCCATTAATCTGTACAGGGCTCATTTTTGGAAGCATATGAAGTATTTTTATGGCTGAAGACGAAAACAAATTGAAAACGTGAACCATGGTAAGACTTGTAAATGGGAAATATTTAGTCCAGTCCCATTACTGACAGAAGACAGAGAACACCAGACACTAGCCAAATGTTTGCTTGTAGCTATTAAATTACAGCTAAGAGAGTAAAAGGGAATACCAGCCTCCATCTCCAGGGGGTGTGTGAATTTGCCAACTGCTTGTGACAGCACGGCCACAAAGCCGGCAAGCAGCAACTGGGCGATGAGTTGCCATATTGCAACCCCAAGCTGATGGCTAATAAAGCCACTCAGCTATCAGCCCACAGTTAAAAGGGTGAGTGAGAGGAAGGTGGGAGAGAGGAGGAAGAGGAACCGCTATATTGGCTTATAAATGGACTAAGGGACCAGCCTTGTTTTCGAGCACACCCTTGTGGTTGATTTGTTAACATAACATTACACATTTACCATTCTGTCCCCTAGCTAGCCGCAGAAGGCTAAGACTTCCTCGAGGCTGTGATCCTCAAAACTATGGGCCTCTCTCTCCTTAATGCTGCTAAGCACTTTCCCGACTGGAACCTAGGCAAATCCATTTGCTCCCAGTTTGCTTAGCTTGTCTGGCTGGCTCCAGCCGGAATGCTGCACCACAGAGCCGGAAACTGACATACTCCCGAAGGCTGAAAGATGGACTGTCCACTAAGAATGTCTGAAGCCACTGATGGGCTATTGCCACCAGTGTACTCCTGGGGGAAGATGAGGGAAGTGAAAAGACTGACCTGGCACTCTGGAAAACCAACTCTGAGGATCAGGTCACAGGCTAGCGGGACACAGTAGGCACCTGCTGGTCTGAGTCCTGAACCCCCTGGAAGGGGATCTGTGCCCTTGCAATGAACCAAGGCCCATGGACCTGGGGCTGCTTGAGGGGCCAAAACGTATGTGATCCACTGGGATAAGCCTGGCCCACCCCTCACCTGGACCATGTGTGTCCAGAGAAATCCCCACTAAGTGCTGTTCAGTTCAAGCAGCACCATGTCCCTTGTGAAGCCATTCAGCTCACTGCCCCCCTGTGGTGATGGAAGATATGCTACCTGTTGCCTCAATCCATGGGGGTATGTGAGGGGTGCCAACAAATCACAATCATTATTGCTGGTCCAACTGGGAAGTTGCTAATCACTATGGGCATCATGGTGGACTTCCCAGTAGAGCTTTTTCAGGGGGCAGAATTTGCCAAGAATCAAGATCCTGTGTTGGACTACTTTCCACCTGTTTGAGACCAGCCAACACATACATGGTTCTCCCAGTAGAGCCAGACAGAAATATTGCAGATCAGGAAGATGAACAGCAATCCCCAACTAAACCTTATGGATAAGATCTCACAGCTTCTGGCTGAGCCTTAAGGTCATAGCCTCCCAATCTGATCCCATCTTGCACTTTTAACAGTTGAACAACGTGCCCCATTTTGGCAGCTATCCCATAGCCCAGATGGATGAGCTGGTAGAATGACTGAAAAAAGACAGGTTAACCTCCACATTGAATTTCACCAAAGGGTATTAGCAGGTGTCCCTCACCCAACAGGGCACTGGTAATCCCTGGTGCTTCTATTCCGGGTCTGTGGAGCTCCTTCCAAAGGATAAATGACATCAATCTCCACCCACACTGAGAGCACATTGCACCCTACCTGGATTATGAGGTAATCCACACAAAGATCTGGGGAAAGCACCTTGTTCAGTTGTGCAGGGTGCAGGGTGCTAACTGGTAAATGATAAAAACCAAATTGGCCAAGTGTTATTTGGACAGCTCCCCTCCCTGACCTAACCAAAAAGAGATGACCAGAGAAGGTCCAGTAACTCCTGGAGACAGAGTCTTCCACAACTTGATTTCAAAGCTAAGGACACCAGTGCCTGGGTCATCAGGTGGTTCCTCATGCTCCAGAACGTCATGACACAACACCATGCTGGGGTGACCCATGGGACTGGAAATAACTTACAGAGGGTATACTATGAGTAGGCTGCATGGACCAGGATGGGCATCTATCTATGCCTTATTTTTAGCACTGCCTTGTGTTTACTTTGGTTTGAGCTCTCTCCCCCTGAGCAGTCTGATCCCATTACAACCTCCAGGGGCAAGGCTATATAAATGAAAAAATCCCTTCCATTTTGAATCATAATACACTTTCTGCAAGTTATTTCACTCTTCTTGCTATATGACTTATAAGAGCAGCGGCCGTCCCATCTCTGCAGTTTATGACTAAGAAGAGGCCTCATTGCAGCACTGTCAGAGCAACTATCACAAAAAACTGTTATACTGGGTGGGTTAAACACATTTTAGTATGGCGCTCTAGCTCTGAATGATCGCCTTACCCTCTGTTTAAAATCATCTCCCTGAGGTAACACACAGAAAATAGAAAGACACCTGCTCTGAATCACACAAAGGCAACATTTATAAAACTTCCCTTTAAAATACTTCGCATGCTCAACACAAATATACTATCTGATCCTATTCCACTGCTAACATGCACATTCAGACACAAGTATACAGATATTACCAAAATATTATTCAGAAAAGCAGACACTATACATCACCACAGCAATTGGTAAAACAGTCGCTGCAGTTACACCTGGCTCCTGTCAAGGGATTCTGAGACATTCTGGGTGAATTATACCATGTGGATAAACAAACTCCTAAAAAGTAAGCTTAAAAATAGCCTCTCTCTCTATACAATCAGTCAGAGCACATAAAATGCTATTTTCCCTCAGTATCACCCAAAAATTTGAACACTAAACTTAACAATGTGGTGACGCACCTGGGAGCATAAAATAAAACACTAAATATGTTTTAGTGATATAGTTTCCATAATTTTACCATGGTAACTTTTCGGAATGTCCTTTACTTTGTTGAAACTGTATTCCAAAGTACAAAGAGTACCTGGATCACATTTCCAGAATATTAAACACGTGGAAAAATCATAAACTTTCGTACCTACCCAGTCATTTTTTAAAAGTCAGTCCTGGGCTAAAGTGTTCCCAACTCCTAACGTATGTAATATAGCACAACTTAGCAGCTCAATTTCGTGCTCTTCACAGCATCAATTTCTTTACTGTGTTGTACTTAATGGATTTGTTAACTTCTGATACATTAGGACATCTGAAGGTAGGGTGCAACTTTTTCATTCTAAAAATCAACCCATCATGTGATAGTGACAGAAAATCGCAATGCTAAGTTTGTGCATCCCTAGCTTTTAGGGCTGAATGAGGTTTCAAGTTGCTGCACCTGAAGCCAATACTGCTCCAACTTGCAACTTCTCGTTGACAGAATATTATCCTCTTCAAAGACGTGTATGATATATATGCAGAATAAAGTATTTAAGAGAAAGTGGGGCAGACTTATTAGCTTAACTTGTTGCACACATACAATTGCATCTTGATTTTTATGATGATATAAACTTCCATTCTTCTTTATTTTTCCAATTGAAACACTAAGGATGTCAAAAAGCCTTACCTGATTAGAAATGTCACAGTCCAAAGATTCTGTCTTGCAGTTAGCAGAGAGGCGCATACAGGAGTGGGCAGGTAAGGTTGCAGATGGCCCCTTGTAGGGTTTATGGGCCTGCATTGGTTTGGGGGCAATTGACACTGACCCCGCCCCTTTGGGTGTGTTACCCGGGGAGACAACCTCTTTGTCCAATGAGGTGCAGAATCCATCCTCCCACTCAAGGTCAGCACCGTCCTTGCTGTCATAGTTAAATGAGGACCGTGATATCACGCTAAACTTGCATGTCCTTTTGCCATTCTGTGTGGGACCGCCCCCAGGCTCTGAGGGGATGCTGCCACGATTCTCGCCCATGTTGTCTGCATCTTCACCACTAGGGCCTTGGCATGGTTGGGGAGGGGCTTTCCTCTTGACACGCCGCAGCATGATTAGATAGATGCACCCGCCATTCCAGCACTGGTCAGCCAGGTAACTGCATGCAAAAGCAAACAGGACATCCACGTTGATGTTACAATAGTGTCGCACAAGTCACAGGTACTGTGGCTCCATGACTGTTGCAGAATTTGTACATCTCCTTGTATCATGCAATTTTATCTCCATTCTAGGAATAGCACATACATTTTATCTGAACTGGGATTAATTTCAACACATAACTGTAAACCTGCAATTAAATTAAGACTATAGGTCTGCATTAGCAAGACTAGGGTCATTGTTTGTGTTTGCTTATTAAAAGACTTTCGTAGAGCACGCTCTGCCGACAGCAGCAGGATTGTTGCTCAACATTATTTCCTGCGTAGGCCTACTGCAGTAGCAGTTAGAAAAATTCCTTCACTCTTCACGCCATCCTGACAGGGAATGCAGACAGGGTCAATCCAATGGACTAAAAATGTCTGTAGACATCCTTGAACAGGGCGCCAGCAGCAGTCAAAGCGGATATACAAAGAGAGAGGGAAAACAGTAATGGGACACTTTGTGATATTCTTGGCAGAAGAGCCTTCATTGCTTTTAAACAGAAAAAACTACTAGCAGCATGTCATTAAAACCACACTGTTCTGCTGCAGTAATCACACTGCGCTAATTTTTGTTTTCTAGGGGTAAATTAGCTAACCACTCATAAAACCAATTAGTTGCAAAACATTGCCATCGGATGCTGTTTATGCAGTTGCAATATTTATTTTTACTGGCCCCACGTGAGTAACTTATTAAAGAAAAAAGGAGTGTATTAATTCTCCTGTTTAAAACAGCTGCTGTGCCATTTGTTTCACTTTTCAGTCCAGCTATATAACAAATCTGAAAAGACTAATCATTTACTGAAAATTTGAGACCATAAAGAAACAATTCAATAGTAAAGTACAGCAGTACAGTGGATCCATCCATCTTCTTTGATCAATTATGTCATACAGGGATACAATAGGCCTGGAGCATATCCCTGGATGAATAGGGCATGAGGCAGGGAACACCCTGGACAGGATGGCAACCCAGCACTGGCCACATAGTCACAAACACACAATATGGGCAGTCCAGCAAAGGTTTACCATAGAATTACATAACACTTGTAACCTTTTGAACAACAGAGAGGCTTTGTGACAGTGATGCACCATAAATGTGTGACATTCCACTACTGTAGTCCCAGACAAATTCCCTTTCTGGAAAAAAAAACACCAAGGCATTTGCAATGCTGCTTTATGGCTGTGGTGCCAATATTTGCATTTAGGACAAATTCAGAGTATATATTTTATCTCAAGCAAAATAACCTTAGAATGTAGGCTAAATTAACAAGAACTAAAAGAAACAACCCCAGTATTCTACATTGTAAACAGATTTAAGATTTACATAGACCAATTAGTACTTAATATTTTGAGGTCGCTTTCACTTGCTTTTTTAAAAATTCATAAGACTACATTAATGAACCTAATTTTAACGCATAATATCCTGAAACCAAATACAAACATTGAATGAAATACATGCAATAGTGGTGTTACTGCACTCTCACATCCCAGCATACAGTTGCGTGTAAGTATGTCATGATTTCAGTTCAGGTAATTGGCCTACTTACAGTCCCATTTCCTCTCCCCCGCCTGAGGATAAATCATCTGTCATCCTCCTGAGGATACATCATCTTTCTTGCTTTATAATTATGACCATGATTAACTGGGTTACAATAGAGAAAAACGTGTATCCTATATGAAGGGCATGCTGATCAGGTGTATTACACCACTGCTGTCTTTGAAAAGACAACTATATTTAGTACATTTGAAAAGATTCCCAAGTGTATTTTTTCATAAATTTAAACATGTATTAAAGCACAAAAATTTTTTCTCTGAAATCCTGACATGTCGTTTTCAGGTTGCTACAGTACAGATCTACACTAGATCAATTTTCATCAGCGGTGTAGAGTAAAGGTCAGGAAAATCCAGACCAAAATACTGTTTCAACCAACCAGTTGCCACAGAGTACTCAACTGGTTGGTTGAAACAAAATCTTGGTCTGGATTTTTACTTACTGGACCTGAACTATCCACCTCTGCTCATAATCATGTTCAGATTTAACGTCAGAACATTGAAGTAGTACTATGGTGCCATTTTCTTTCAAATGGACTGCATGATATAAAACTATGACGGCCCCCATTTCAGTGATATCCCTAAAAGAGGGATATATCCATAGGGATTTTTCTATACTTGAGGTAGTACAGTATATCCAATCATCCATCCATTCATCTTATAACTATTCATCCTGGACAGGGGGCCTGGCGCCTATCATCTGCAGCATAAGGCACAAGGCAGGGTACACCCTTCATTTGATCGCACTAATACAGCATTTGATTACTTTATATTATATTCCAACCACGTGTGATTGGATGTTGGAAAGGTAACTTGGTAGCACTTTCTATGAATAGCATGTCTATAAGAATCTAAGAACACATTAGTAACGCATTATAATGCATTCATAAAGCATTATAAATATGGCTATAAAGGCATAACACATTATAACCATGTTCATTATGCATTATGAATGCTTTATGAAGTTCTCATCTATAACGTACTATAGATCCCTACATAATGCAGTATAAAGCATCTTTAATTCTTCTACTGGCCATCACAATGCATTATGAAGGTATCTATAGTAAATTATAGAGCTTCATTGGAGCTTATGACATATTATAGTCAACACTATAATGCTTTACAAATGTCAATAGAAGATGCTGTAATGCTTTGTTAATTCTTATATCAACCATTATAATACATTATGACAGTATCTGTAGTGCATTATAGATGAAAAGTGTTATGTAAAATGTTACTGGAAATTCTATCAATGGTAACTGATTTTTTTGTCTGAAGTTCTGAAGGCCATACCAGCAGAAATAGGTGTCAAAAATATGTTAAAATTACCATATAAAAAATGTAAAAATAACACACCATAAGACACTGCAAATAAACATAAAGATGGCGGATAACGGTGCAGAATGGAGAGATGTACAGGCTTACAGAAACAGGGTATGATAAGAAATAAGCAAAGCACCACAAGCAAAATCTACCAAATGTGTCTGGAATTACTACTGAAAAGAGCAGACAACTATTTGTTATTTCTTTTACTGTGCTGCATCTGAAAAATAAGCAAAGCTAAACGATCTCACTTTACCAACTCATATTTGATAACCTCATATTTCATATCTTTCAAAGTAAGAAAATTATATAACGTATTTAACACAAACTGTACAAAAAGTCATATCGCAGGAAATTTTGAATAGAATAGAATAGAATAGAAAGATACTTCATTGATCCCCTGAGGGAAATTGGTTTGTCACAGCAGCAGACAATAGTAACAATAAATAGTAAACAATAAATAGGGGAATAAAAGAAAACCCAAATTTGATTATATTAAACAAATGAGGAATTAAACCCAATAAAGTAATTTTACAAATGAATGTCGTGACAGGTCAAAAAAATAAGGATGAAAACTATGGACACAAGCTGAGAGGAAAATGTTTTTTCAGATTCAATACAAATGTCTGTTTAGAACTAGGGAAAGCCATAAATTAAACGCAAATCCACTGAATTACAGACAATGTACAGAACTTGCTACTTGCTATGCGAGTTAAGCCCATCTCACCCCACAGGATCTGTCTGTATTTTTGCCAGACGGCAATAGGCTGATGAATTGGGACTGGAGCCCAGTTTTCTTCCTGTTATTGCAGCAGGGAGGCAGTCGATCACAGAGCAGAAAGACCCAGCACATGCAGGCTTCTGTTCATAACTCACCACTCTGCACACACTGACATAACGAAACGTCACATGGGACTTGCCAAAGTAATGCCCCGGTGAGGTTTCAGTCTCTGCTTTACATAAAGCCTTAAAGGCTCGTCACACATGCTGTGCTCCTGTGCGTAGTGCGAGACATCACAAACAGCAGTAGCCAAAAAAAATAAAAACAAACATTACATGACGTTTTACTTATTTTCTGAGATTAAATTATGTGATTAAGGGCCAAATCTACAAACTACAGGGCTTAATCAACGTGATATAGGCTTGGGATATATAGTTAGGAACTAGTACAAAGGCCTATTTCAGCGATCAACTAGAGATAATTTGTTTTATCGTATTATGTTTTTGATATTCTGTATGTTCAAAAAAACATTGTTTACATTTTATAAAACTGATATCATACACTATTGGAATGACACCAGAGATTATCATACGGATAAGTGCAGAAGGTAACATGATGCTCTGAACAGTTAAGTCCAAGTCCATTGGACAAAAGAAAAATGTTCATAGAACATTTTGGAGGGCATCCTGTAAGGCTGCAGGAGGCTGCACCAGCCATTTAAGTCTGAATGCAGCTCCACTTTATATCATCAGCCTACAAGATGAAGGATAACCTCATGAATAGGTGTTGCACAAAGGGGCTCATAGAGCACACAAGTGTCCAGGAAAGACTGAGCAAAAATCAAGCTTAGCTTCAGTTTACTCTATGCACACTGAGAAGGAATTTTAACACAGTGAAACTTAGTAGTCCACAATAAAACCAAACAGCAAAGTTAAGAACTGGTTCAACAATAATGGCTATATACACTAAAGTATTGGGATGCCTGCATTTACACACACATGAACTTTAATGACATCCCATTCTTAATACATAGGCTTTAATATGGAGTTGGCACACCTTTTGCAGTTATAACAGCTTCAACTCTTCTGGGAAGGCTTTCCACAAGGTTTAGGAGTGTGTTTATGGGAATTTTTTACCATTCTT
>JAAGVU020000113.1:11475692-11506382 GCA_011763525.2 Mormyrus iriodes | reverse complement strand
TACACACACACATATATATATATATATATATATATATATATATATGACTAGATAGTCAGGATGGCATGGTGGTTCGCGCCTCCAGGGTTGGGAGTTTATGTGTTTTCTCCAGGTACTCTGGTTTCCTCCTGCCATCCAAAGACATGCAGCTAGGCTAATTTGGTATATCTGTAGTGTATGTGAATGCATGCATGTGTATCTGTCTTGTATCTCATTCAGATTCTATTCTCCTTCCTGGTGGTTCCAGGCTCCCCTGTGACACTGACCAGGATTACATGGATGGATATGTCTGAATACTAACTCAGCCTGTCAGTTAAACTGAAATATGCAAGTCGCCATCTTCTCAATCGGAGCAGAAAGCATATGCAAGGGATCCCACCTGGCCCCGGTGACATCCACGCCCACCATCAGCTGCCCATTGATGGTCAGGAGCTCGTCCCGCAGCTTGATGTCCCCGCAGCGGGCGGCGGGGCTCTTCTTCTTCACCTCCGTCACCCAGATGCAGCCAACATCAAGGACAGGGCCGTTGTCGCCCTTCCTCCGCCTCCGCCGCCCTTTCTTGCAACCCTCTGGGTCCCCAAAGATGGGGATGTTGCCGAAGCTGAGGCCAAACTCGTCACCATCGCCACGGGCCTTGTGCAGGCAGACGGCGTGTACCTCCACGTCCGAGTTGTCAGCACGAGTCACTGGCTGCACGGCCACCTCCCCTTCCACAAAGTTTAGCTGGATGTACTCCACCAGCTTGCGCACGGCTGCCTGGCACGGGTGTGTGCCACCCTGCCCCGTGTGGTGCTCTGTTGCCTCCAGCCAGCCCTCCAGCAGGGACAGGTAGCTCAGTGCGTTCTCCTGCGTAATGGGCATCGTCCCGGCTCAAACAGCCTGAGGATGGGTCACATTATGGGGGCTCCACCTCACCTGAGTTGCCATTGCTTCCCAGGAAAACAGGAGTAGCTTGCGTGGGCCTGATCCAACTCCATTTCGGCAAGATATCCTAATAGCTCGGCTGGGCTCATGCGCAACATACAGGCCCATCGTATCTTCCCAGCATTAAATCTAGCCAACTTCGGGCCATGATGTCATGCTATAAAAAAAGACCCCCAAAAAAAAAATACTGGAAGTGAGGCAACCAGCTCCAGGGCCTAAGCTCCAAGCATTAGCTGAGGAACTGGAGCCATTAGCTGCTCAGTCGAGAGGATTCCAGTCAAGCCGAAAGCGGAAAATGTTGGTTCACTGTAAAAGGAAAGCAAGGCAATTCTTCCTCCGGTGCGTCATCCAGTCACCTAAAGAGAAAACCATAAAAGCTCCATAAGAGAAATAGAATAGCGAGGAAACAGAGGAACAGTCCCCTCAGCTCTCACTGCAGTCGTTAAGCACAAAGAGTTATTTTCTTTTGTGGGCATGCAGCACTGAAAATAACTATTGTTTCTGAGCTTGCAGTCACAAAGGGGGGGGGGAGGGTGAACAGTCGGAACATTCAATGCTGTTCTCTGGTATAAAAAATTAACAATATGCCACCCCAGTTATGAACGGTCTATGCTTTGACGGCATAGATGGTCGCTAAATTTCTGACCCACCTTGACATAGATTGACCCCACTGTGGCAGCAACAGAATGAAAACAGTAGCTGAAAAGGCCATGGTTCATCTCCCTGACAGGACATGGTAGCCATTTATGTACATCACATGCTGGGAGAGAGAGAAACCACATTTCTTGGCATTTTTAGGGATCACAGTTAAATGAATGCTTAAAGTTTTCTCCCAAAATAAACCAAAACATTCAATCCAGCAGACCTATTCTTCTCTTTAATATGCACTTTAGGCAGTTGCAGTTTGGGTTACAAACCAAAATAACTTGCAACATATGGTGAAGTGAACTAACATAATATGACAACTTTGTTTTAAGAATTAAAATCCAAGACAAGGGTTCTAAAAATAAAAATTGCTTGTATGTTACCCAGATAATTTTCCATAATTTGGGCCATTCATCTTCATCTATTTGGGTGTGGTGACTGTGCACTAAACCACCCAACTGTTGAAGTAAACAGTGTTCACATCATGGGGTCTTTATTACAAGTTACTTCCATACACTAGATCCAGTGTAGCTACAGTATGTATTCTCTGAATGCCATAATGCATGGTACAGATGACAGTATTTTAACCCAGGCTTAACATTTCATTTTAATTTCCAGTGTAGGAAAACTCCACAGGCAAATTTTGTTATCTCCACCCTAGAGGCTAGTGCTCCCCTCACACAGTTAACATACATTATATGAACAAAAGTATTTGGACATCTGGCCATTACACCTATAGTAACTTTTATGATATCCCATTCTAAATCCATGGGCATCAGTATGGAGTCGGTCCCCTCTTTGCAGCTGTAACACCTGCCACTCTTCTGGGAAGGCTTTCCACAAGATTTTGGAGTGTGTCTGTGGGAATTTTCCCCATTCATCCAAAAGCGCATTTTTGAGGTCAGGCACTGATGTTGGGTGTGAAGACCTGGCTCACAATCTCCATTCTAGTTCATCCCAAAGGTGTTCAATGGGGTTGAGGTTAGGGCTCTGTGTGGGCCAGTCAAGTTCTTCCACATCAAACTCACCCAAGCATGTCTTTATGTTTCAAGCTCTCTGGCCTAATCAGTTCATGGGGTCTTTTCTATACTGCTTTAGTTTATGGTTGAAAGGGAAAAAAAAGGCCCAGGGTCTCCAAGTTTTACAGTACAGTACTGGGCTCAACCAGTGTGCTGTCTGGCTGATAAAAACTTCAAATATATCAGTATCCAGAGACAACCTGCCAATAAAGGACAAATGGGAAACACTTACAGCAGTCATCATAATGCATTATAATGCATTCATGAAGTATTATAAATACAGGTATGACCATTTATAAGAAGGCATATTGCCTTATAGCCATGTTTATTATGCACTATGAATGCTCTTTCAAGCTCTCATCTATAATGCACTATAGATACCTTCATAATGCATTATAATGTATAAGCCATTATACTGTATGATACATGAATTCTTTAAGTGCTACCAAAAACGATTATGAGAAAAAGAGCTGTTTGACTGAAGAAAATACTGAGGAATGCTTTCTGTATTACATTATACTGCTCTAGGCTTCTTAGTAAGTTTGTCCACAAAGTAGTTACTGATCAACTAAGAATGAAGACATTGTATCAAACCACTCAAAAAATTTAGGATTTATGATTTTTTGCAGGTGCACACAGTTTCTAAACTCAGAGGGTGCTTTTCTTGATTAAGAAATATGACGTACTTTAATTTTCTCATGTGTTATTTACTCTTTGTTATAAGTTTACATCATAAGTCACTTGTTTAATATTCATTATTAAAGTACTGAGTTTCTGCTCTTAATTTACATTGAATTATATTAGTCAGTAAAGCACTGTTTAAAACTTTTGGTGTTTGTTTAATTTTTGATTATATAAAATTATATCACCAGATATTATTGGTTGTTAGAACATTTGTGTTCTTAAAATCTGTATGGGAGACCACACTTCCATGAATGTTGGGCCCGAGTTCATGCTGTGAAATAGTACTACAGAACAGAAAAGACATGTAATTAAAACTGTTTAAGCAACAGTGTCAGGAGACTAAGGCAATGGCTCAGGATCACCATGTTGTCACAGCATGAGTAGAGTGTGCAGAGCTTGAGTCAGATGGTAAGCCATCCATAATACAAAGGGGGACACAGGAGTTCTTTCCAAACATTTATCCAAGCACTCTTACACTTTAAAGAGACAAAGGTTTCAAACACAGGGACTTATAAGGTCATTACAGGCCTCAAGGTGGAAAAATCCAGTGGATCCCCTGACAAACATCGAATACACTAACCTGACACACTGTAAAAAGCATATTTTTTTAAGTTCCCAGGAAATAGGAGACCCAGAAACACATTGTCAAGACATCAGCGGTCAAGGTGAATTTGAAGCAAAAGTTTCCTTTTTTGGGCAAAAGATCTTTATACTCTACACTCACCCCAGTGCATGTGTGGGCAAAGCTACCTAAAAAGGATCACACTGCCAATGAAAGTTTGGTTTTAATGGGTCTTTCAGCTATTTCATGCAGCAAGGCAGCAAGACTCCAAACCACATCAGTTTTATGATACATTTTTGTGACTGAATGAAAATCGGACATGGAAAATCTTCTAGAAATTTCAATACTAGTTACTTTTCTCTCCATTTATAATTCAGCAAATAACCTAATTATAAAATGCACTGTTTTGATCTCCTGCCCATTCGTCAGACCTGCTGAAGGCCACCAGCTCAAAATTGCCAACACTGGCCCACTGCCTGGCTTGAACTTCTGGAAAACCAGTTTTAACCAGACTGCCAGGATTTCACTGATGTGAGACTACAAGGTGGAGTGGCAAGCATGTCACTAGCACACAGTTAGCACACTATAATTACGGGAACTGTTGAGGGCTATAGATCGCTAGGTAGCAGAGATCTGCTTGTGGTCAGCTCTCACCCTGATTGCTTTGGGCCATCACTGTAATCAGCACTAGAGCTCTGTTTACACCTTCTGCACCATAAACACACTGCATCCTCTCATAGCTCACGTAAAACAGTGACAAGGAGTTGGAGCAACAATTTACTTCTTTAATGATCAGTTACATTTTGGCTGTGTGGCTTCTGTAGCAGCCCATTCAAGAACATTAATCATTGGCTTGGTGTCTAGTATCTTACCTAATACTTTTACCTCATTACCTCACCTAATATTTACGTAGATCTACCTTCCCAATATTGTGGCAAAGCAGGTGTCTCGTCAGATCTGTACGAAGTGCTGCTTATCAGCTTCTTACAAAATTACATTATTTAATATGAGATTCAGTAATTGTTATTAGCTGTGAAAATTATAATTGTTTAGCTAACATTGATTGAATGGTTTCAAATACAGACTATTGTATTTTTAAAAAATGCCACGTTTTTTTCAAATACTGACTTATGAGTTGATTAAGGCCTCTCATACACAGAACATATCCCACCCAACATTCAAAACTGGTGTTTGCCCCACCCAATATTTTCCTGGATTTTGCTTTTAAAAATATGAATAAATTTGTATGCACAATTCAGTTCCCAACTACTGACAGAGGAGGAAAAAATTTTTAGTTGCCGATTTCAGTTGAATACACATAAATGAATGTGTACAGTCAATACTGAACCGGACGGGTAACCTATACATAGGTATGCATACAACGTCATACAGGATAACCTGTCCCTGTCCCCCCAATATTGAAAATACAATGATGCCCTTGATTAGTAGTTGCTTTAGTGCAACTAAAAATAATGTTCATTCCTATAAAACCATTGCCTTGAAAGTCATCTAGGCAACAGCAAATGGCTATCTGAGTCTATATCTCAGCATCCCAATAAGGATGAGTGCATGGCCAGTCTGGGAGTTTGAGTCACTGTCACCAGATTAAATGATGCATCTCAGGAAAGACCCTCTCTTTGTAGCACTGCTGAGAATGCAGATGGCCCCGCAGCAAGTACAATCTGTTCAGGGAAGGGGTACTAATCCAGGGTCCATGTCATCTGTGAAACGGAGATCTGCACACATCACAGACAGAGGGGGGTGGGGTCACAAGCATCCCAAAGGCAACCGGGCTGGCTTTATGCCACCCTCTGGGATGTCTGAGTCTGCCTTGTTTAATTAAAGAGATCAGGCTCCTATTCTGAATGTTTCTGTCCAAATGCACATGGATCGCCTTGTTGGAAAAACATTTCCAGTCACAGGGCAATTAAATAAATATGCTAAAATGTCATAAGTGCTGCCCCAGTGTGATTATGTCATATGGTACCAACCCAGCATACATAACATAAATAAAACCACTCATAATGCATGCACTTTCAAGGATTCTGACTTTCCAGCAAGCTGCTTTTATGTCATATTATTATTACTATGTAATATATTATTTCATAAAATATTTCATAAAATATCATTGCAAATAAAACTTTCTGTTAAATAATTAAGTTTAGCTAAAGTATCTAAATTTCTACAATCAAGGAATTATTTGACTTTTAAACAAGCTATCACTCCGCTAAAAAAATGTTCTGGGTGTTTTATTAACATTAATCAGACTTTCTAAAAAACAGGTGTACAGGAATTATTCAATTATATAGTGCACACTCCACATCAGAAGTGTGTACTCTAAGGTTTGTTGTACATCTGCCATGATCATATTGCTTGGCCACTGGATTGTGAAAATAGCAGTGAATGTGCAATGAAGAATTATCTTGCGACCGACAGACAGACAGACAGACAGACAGACAGACCTTCAGGCTCACATTTCCAGCAGCTTAATTTTTTCCCCTTTCTGTTAATAGTTGTATATACTATGTGCAACACTAGAAGAGAAGAATGTACAATGAATTAAAAACAAACTTGTATTGTTATATAACAGACAGCATTATCTGTTGACAATGATGGAGCCGTGTTAGATTTGAAGCTCTTCATTTGGACTACAGGACATCTGGGGCTTTAATACCCAGACATTTATGATCCCTAATCATTAAGCCCATGGACCGACAAGGTCTGTTGCAAAACGAAAACACATCGAGTATAGGGGATACAGCTCTTAAAACACAATAAACATGTGTTTTTCATTAACAGAGACCTCAGTCACACAAATTTTATATGGCCATTAAGCAAACTGAATAAACACTCACTGTGTAGTATTCCAGCAAAACAGACCAAAAACTTAACTTTATTTAAACATAAATAAATATATGAAACATATTTCAATATATTTACCTTATCATACATAAGTCAAAGAATGTATGTAAACTCATCTGAAACCTTAGATTATTTGTTTTGGATCACACTTTCTTAATTTAAAACATCACATGCAACAATGATCAAGCCTTGATATCTGCAGTCCCAGATCGAGGTGTAGTCCTTGGCACACCAAACCACATTCTCTGCACTTGGTCTGACTGGAAACAGACCCTCATTGTTTATCTACCAAATCACACAGCTTTAATAAGCTGTTTCTAATCATTCTTTGTTCAACCATGTTAAACAATGTTTCTATTTGTGAATACATGCATTTCACTGAGGTATGAGTAGTGCTCTGCTCTGTGTCTGTGGAGTTTGCATGTTCTCCCAGTGTCACATGGGTGCCCTCTGGGTACATTGGCTTCTTCCTGCAGTCCAAAAACATACATTTAGGCTAACTGGTGTCTCTAAATTGCCCATGAATTACAAATTATGTGTTTTCTGTATGTACCCTGTAAACGACTGCCATCCCGTCCAGGGTGTTCCCCCAGCCTTGTGCCAGGTGTTGCCTGGGATGGCCTCCAACACAACCCAGAAAAGGATAAGCTGTTGGAAAATGGATGGACAGACAAATAAGACGAGCCAAGCAGGCAGCAATAAAAGACAGACAGAGGAGAAAAAAATCTAACAGCAATTTAAAAGAAATACATACTTATTTCAAATGTTATTTTTTGGGGGGGGGGGCAGTTTTACTACTGATAAGAGATCAGCCTTCAGCACTAGCTGAACTAACAGTTCGTAACCTTATTTAAAAAGTGCTACGCTAAGCAATTACCTCTCAATATTTTCACTCATAACCCTGCAGAGAGAAGATAATCATTCCAGTGCAACAATAATACATTAACATGCATTGGATCATACAGCTGAGGAATCCATAGTGAGCATTTGAAATTTACTACAAAGAATACTACTCCCTTTGTGTTATTATAGCCTAAATTGGGCAGGTGTGTAAAATATCAAAAGGGATTACACCAAAACATGAACAAGGTCAATAGCCCAACCATAATCCCACCATTTTCAGTTGCATTAGTGAAGGAAATGTACTGGCCTTGTGATGTCTTACAAATGTAAGAGATCATAAAATCTCTCTCATGAAGATCAAGGAAATGCCCATAAATTTTTTATAGGAAAGAGATAGAGAAGGTTAAAAAAGAAGCTTTGAATGCTCCCAGGAGCACAGTTAAATCCACTGTAAAACAATGGAAATAACGAGAGAACCGAGACAGTACCAAAGTCTTCCCACAAAACTGACCATCAAAATATGAAGGGTAATTGTCATTGAAGTGACTATGCCAGCAACAACGCTGACACTGACAGAGATGTTTGAAAAGCCACCTGTCTAAATGGACAGGAATCCTGTTCAAGGTGTCCTCTCATTTTGTGTCCCGTGCTTCCTAGAACAGACTCCAGGCTCATGGTCTGATGAAACTAAAGTTGAGTTATTTGATAAAAGTGAAACACCAAACAATCTAACACATCTGATAATCCAGGTCACACCATCCCTATTGTCAAGTATGATAATGGTAGTATTATGCTAGTGGTATTTCAGCAGGAAGCACTGGACAGCTGAATGGACAGAGGAATACAGAATCACTGATTTCTGTCAACAACAAATATGCATTTACAGCAATGATTTATGCTCCAAGCCGGAAATATACTCAAAAAACACTACAAGGGAATAGCTTAAAAACAAACAGGTCACTGTTTTAGAATGTTAAAACCAAATCTGGGCTCCAAATCCTATTAAAAATCTGTAGCAGAACCAGAAAATTGCTGCCCACCAATGCTCACTGTTTAACTTGGCAGAGTTGGAACAAATCTGTATGGATGAATTAGCAAAAATCTTTATATCTAAACATACAGTGCTTAAATGGACATACAAACACTCAGAAATATAAATGCTGCCAAATGCTTTTGTGTGTGTATATGTGTGTGTGTGTGTGTTTGTACATGAAATATTTAAAAATTTTATTTTAAAAGAAATTAAGTAATATGCTGCAAGCAACAATCACAACCAGGCTGTCAGCACAAGGAAGAAATATGTTCACAAAAATGCTGAATATTATAACATGTACCGTATTATGTGCACATTACCGGCTAAGCTACAGAGTTAACATTTGTTTTAGCAGCGATTAATTTGACATAGTGGAATCGTAGAAAGTAAATTAGGGAAAATGATTTAAAGTCAAAGTGATGACAACGACAGGCTAAGTTACTAAATGGCACATATTGTAAAACCTGAAAATCTTATTTAAGATGTATTTATATTGCACTGGAGCTGTGGTGGTATTTCAGTTATGCTTTGCATTACTGGTGGATGACTGCATTTTCATTGACTTTTAATGTGAAGTGCTTCCACACAACCGATGATTTTTGCTCTTTATTTTCAACTTCATCTGCTATGCGCTGTCTCCCTTCCGCTATATGGCCGAATAATCAAGAAGGAAAATTTTAATCGCCGCTTTTTAGTAATCGAGTAATCGTGACAGCTCTAGTGTAATTAATAAAGTGCAAAACATTAACATTACTAATCAAATGTATCGTCTAGGAAAATCTATAAGTTAAAGGATCTTGAGAAGGGGACGGTCATAGAAAATGGATAACTTATATGACCAAAACTCACAGAACAGTTGTGAAATTGTTTATAGCACTGAAGATGAATGTTTTGCATTTACTGAGAGAGACACAGAGCAGTTTTGGTGCCAAAAGTATGAAGTGTGGTGCCAGATTCCCGCAGAACAGTTCCAGATCCTTGTCGACTCATTACCATACTCCATTCATGCTGTCCTGCCTGATCCAACAATTTACAGAGTGCCATTTTAAGTCATCTCTTTATCTATTCCCTGGACATCAGATGGTAGTGGGGAGGTTTCTTGTATGGCTCCTCATAAAATATATTCTAGGACCCACTAGCTATCTGCCAACCCCTATAAGATCAGTAAGTTGTACAGTCACCAAATTCAGAGCATTGTGCAGAATAAGACAAATGACATTGCACTCAATACAATAGAACAATATGAATAATTGCAGAAGCATTTAAAAGAATCTGTGATTTGAAATAAAACTTCCATATTATGGCCATTTCCCATTGAGACAAAGAAGCACAACCATTTTATACTTCTGGTTTATTGTAATTTGCTGATAAGCCAATACTGCATGCCTTGTGCATGAAGTAGCTTTACTTCCTTAAAAAAGTAATATTGCGCGGCTGAGGTAATATTTAGCAAAAATGTCATGAGATAAATGAGTTAAATATATTTACAAAAGTATGTTGAAATGAATCATTGTTACAATTACAAATCTGAGAGAACGGTGTCATTTGTTTTGCTTATTTCTTTTTAAAATTGTTTATTGGTAACCTGTGGTACATTTGACAAAATGTTTCCATAATTATGGAATAAGTAATTAGCCAGTTAAGCCCAGACTTACACAGCCTTTCCTTAACGGAAAAAAAACTTATTCCCAAAAAGGACATTTATTTCCCTTTCTCCGTAACATTGAACTGCCACACACTAGTCTTCAAATTGCTAACAGAAACTAATTTAAAAAACAAATCTGCACAACAGTAACAAGCTAATGTCTCTATCCTTATCATTACCGAGTTCATAACCTACATCAACTTACTGCTATAAAGGTACTAAATACTCCAAGCACTTGTTTGGTGGTTTAAATTAAACAACACACTAAATAACGCTAAATGTTAAACTGGGTAAACTGGGCATCTCCTCCTGAATCCACTCCAAAATTTCTGTACTTTCTTCTTTCCTTTCCATGCAGCTTCACCTATGCCTCCTTGTTTAAAACAGAGGAAAATACCGATGCCAGGAGGGAAAAGTGCCTCCTCAGATCCAAGCCAACCCTTTCCGACTGCTAAAATTCGAATAACATCCCATTAAGTCTCTGACTCCTGAAACATTGCTTGAAGCATAATATTATTATGCAGAAATCATTCAATCATTCCATCCATCTAGTGCTTCTGTTTCATTTGGTATAGTTCCTTTGACTGATTGCTCCGTATTTTCCCCTACATTAAACTGGACTCATATTCCTGCTTTGAAGTTATTCCAGTTCTTTAACTCTTTAGGTTGGCATGCCTTTATATCTTTCCCAGCTACCCTGAAAAGAATAAACAGTTGCGAATATAGACTTTTCCAGACATATCTAAAAAACAACCAGTCTGTCCAGTACTGGTCAACCTAATCAGCAACATTAATTTAAAATAACCCAAACACTGAAATGAAAAATATCAAATCAGCTGAATCGTTGGCAAACAGACAAACGAATGAGGAAAACAGCGGCAGCCAACTCTTACGTCGATGTTATTTCGACACGATAACACTGCAGTTAATCAACCATATTATTGGAATGAAAAGCTTTAACCATTCATTTATGATTTAAAAATAACTAGCAAACGCATAACACGCCTGATGGCAAATTGCATTCTATCGTGTGTCTCACCACAGTGCCTCAACAAAATGTTCTCTGTGACTATCTTTCCGGTAACTTTGAGACGTTTTCCGCTGAAAAGTAGATTTTTGCAATATTAACGTTTGAATGAGCCATCAAACGTCGTACAACCGTTCAGCATTTTAAAGCAGAAGACAAAGCACGGCAACAAAGCAAAACCAGGCAGAGTCCGTATGTGGCGGAGACATCTGTCAATAATTACTGAAACAGTAGCAGCAATGAAAAAAATGTAACTTACAAGTTAAAGCACACGTTTGTAAGTTATACTTCTCGCTAATATTTAATTTTTAAATCTTTAAAATTATTTAATGTATATAAATAGTATGTAAACATAATTGTGGTGAAACTTACCCATTCGCCCGCCAATGTCTGAACTGCAACAGCGAACTCTGACTTGACTCATGCCGTTGATGAAATACTGTATATATAATTTCGAGTAACAGCTAGACCGTGGCAGGGCTTCCTTTGATCTTCCAGTCGCCTTGTGCTGTAATGCTGTTATTTCTTTATCCAAGGCAGTAAGTGTACCACTTGCAATGCTTGGAGAACACCTTAACTTTTCCTTTCGTAGCACGCCACTTCTGGAACGACTATGTACACTAAAGATTTCAGCTAGGAGTTCTAATAACAGGTTCTAAGTGAGTCCTTGTTTTTAGCCTCATGTATTTTAAAGAGAAGTACGTCAGGGATATACGAAGAATATTTAGAAGACTAAACATCAAGACATGGAGTTCATTCTGTTTAAGTCAGTGTTTCCGAACATAATTGTTTCCAAGAGCTTGAGGAAAGAATTCGAAGACAGTACTTCTCAGGGTACTCCTCCATCAAAACACGCATTAGCAGTGCAGATACTTTTATTACTGACCAAGTATACATTAAGAACTTTTAATATTCTATTCTGTGAAATGCAACCCTTAACTCTTCAGAAACGTTTACATATAAACACATCCATGTATAACCAACAGGAACTTAAAGTTTTACGTTAAAAGGTAAAGAAAACTAAGCAATACGAAAGAAGCCCTGCAGTACTGCTGCTTTTCCCAGAGCAGGCTCTTGGGTTGGAATAATTTATACTCAAGGTTCCTAATCCCTCTGCAGAGTGTACGGAAGACCATAACGCTGGGAGGAGCCTTTGCTTGTGACGTGTGATTCCTATTACCAATTGTACGTCAAAACTTCAAGGAGGCGGGAATTGGCGGAATAATTCGGTCCAATATGATTGGATCTGGGGGGAAAAGTGGGGCGGGTACATTACAAGCTGGTTCGTTACAAGTGACACCATTGAATAAAATATATTACAAACTGTGACTAATTTATCAATAATGATAATATGACATATCGAAGTTTATTTTTAGTTGGAAAATAATTTGAATGATACGACGTACCACCGCAGGGTGGTACATTTCGTCACTGCTTTTCAGTGGTCTACCAGCAACCGGAATTCTGGCAGGAATGTGCCACCATTCTTCTGCAGGAACTGCAAAACAATCCATGTCTCAGTGTCATGACATATGGACAGCATGAAAATTATGCTCATCAAACCACTGGATTACCGCACATGATCCTTGTGTGGGGGCATTGTCATCCAGAACGACATCCAGAAAATTTCACAGTATATTAATTAAATAGCAATTACAAATTAATATAATGGACAAACCAAAACAATGTAAAAATAAAATAAAACGTATAGGACCATCAGAACCCATCACTGCTGAAGTCAAGCACTCATGGCAGTATATTTAGGTTGGTATATAGGCTGTATGTTAGGTATTTCCTATATAGTCAAATGAATCATCCCCCATTTCATCCTTTGATAAGCATCGTTCTTTGCATACATGTGCTTTGTACTTTGCCAGGTGTACATGTTGTCTTAACGTATTAGAAAACCGAATAAACTGAATTATCCGGAACATTCAAGGGCTTACATTTCTAGAAATAATGAATATTACATTATTTAATGAAAATAAAAACTTTTTCTTTATCAATATATGCTTTCATATATTGTCATGCAACATAAATTTACTTTTTTTGAAATAAATTATACCTAATCTTTAAATTATATGTTTGGATGTGGTTTGAATTGTTCTACAGTACTGTGCAAAAGTCCTAGGCCGTCAGAAGAAATGTTTAAAGCTATTTATCTGGGTAGTATGCACACATTTATTCAGAACAAAAAAACACAATATAATATTATAACATATACAAATTAGGAATAACACAATAAAAACTAGCAAAAATGTCTTCTGTTCTCTAAAAAGTTACTGACATCTTGCTGGATGGCTTGATGAACACTGCTTCAGTTCCCAAACCTCTCCTCACGTGGCACCTCAGCTGTTCCATGTATTTATTAAATCTCACCACCATCTCACTCAATTAATTAACTTAATTACTTTAAGAAGTCAATGAGATATTGATTAGTTATATGTGGTGTGTTAGTGGACGAGGCAAAAAATCCATGGGTGTATTGTATGGTTACTGGAAATACTGGAGTGATTTTAGCAGAAGTTTTAAAATGGCTAAGATAACACACTTTGACAGGCATAATATTACAGTTTTATACCAACATGAAGATCATTTAAACATCATTTTCTTTTGCTGCCTAAGACTTTTGCACAGTACTGTATTTGTTCAGTCAATATAACATAGATTATTTGTCCAGAATCATTGTACTATTGGGACCAAGTCTGGAAATCAGCAAACCCAGATAATGGTGCAGAAATTATGAATGCAATTATGATATGCAAATTGTATGCAATTCAGTATAATTAGTACTAGATTAACATCTGGAACAACAACTGAGGTTACTCACCTTCCAGTGAACCAAAACAATTTAGGGCTTAGGTCAAGCAAAAGCCAGTACAAACTGTGGGCATTGAGCCTAAAACACATACTCTGATTATGTCTCTAGAATTATGTAAGAAGTATTCAATATTATATTCGTTAATAGTGGGCTAAAATGAATATTTTGTATTCATCTATTGTATCCTAGCTATATTTTGCAAATTTGTTATGTTTCATACATACACAATTCATACATTTGAAATATATATAATAATATAATATGTTAATTAAACATAATGAGGAAAACCCACACATTTAACAGTAAGATCTGGTCAAGAGGTCAAGTAAAAGTCAAGCAAAGTATCCAAGGAGCATGGAGAGAATATTGGTGTATATCAGCAAGAAACTCCATCAGGCGAGTGTCTTTTAGTATGTTTCTATAGATACAAAATTTTTATATCTGACCATAACTAAGCAGTAAATTCTTAAATTAAATTTAACACAATTAACAGACAATTACAAAAAAATGCAATCCTGGTCAAGTTTTAGGAATGAACACTACTGTGTAAGAGCAGGCTATCCATTTGACATCTCAGATTCACAATATATGTTAATGCAATTAGGATTCGGCATCCATTCAAACACAGTATTAAGCCTTTTAAGCTTGTGCACACTCTGGATTTTCCGTAGCTATTAATTTTAATATTTTAATATTATATTTTCTAACACGAACTGCACACTTATACTGGTGCCATTGAAGATCAAGTAGCAAATTGAATTGAATACACATTGCAGAATAATACAATCTTAATACATTGCTTGGTATTCCAAGTCTAATTTTAACTTTTTTTGCTGAATGGCTCTGCAGTATGATGTGGTCAGAGAAATATTCTTAAATCCCATCTGAAAAGCAGATGTGCTACATCATGAAATAAGTCAGAGAGGAACATGAGAGTGAATACATACTGGTTGGATCAGGGTGAGTGGCTACATAACAATTCACTTTGCTTTTGACCGGGGCAGAATAACAGGAATAACAAACACATTCTTGAGCAACAGATCTTAAAAAAAAGAGTTACACAGAAACGTTTCCAGGAAAGTAAGGGATATTAATTATTATTATTATTATTATTATTATTATTAATAATAATAATAATAATAATAATAACAACAACAACTTCTAGCTACCAAACCCAATTATTAAAGAACCTATAACTAATAGGAAACTAACGTTTCTATAACGTAATAGGAAACTAGTTGTTTTACAATATAGACTTCAGAATGCAGTCTCCATAAACCATTCTTTGCAGTTGATTATTTAGCGATACCACTGTTGCCAGAATGGCTGCATATTCATACTTGATTGTTTTGTCTTCATGTCTCAATGGTGCCTCAACTGTGATTTTAGTATTTTTGTATATTGATCTCACATTTGCAACTATGTCTGGCGTGCCTGTTGGGAGCTTTGTGCCTTATCAGTAAATACCTTCAGCCTCTGGCTGAACAAGTGAGCATTCCAATACACTTACGTCACATAACCAATAAAACATCTTGAATCCGAATTATGACTTCAAACACTGACCTGGATAAGCATTTGGAAGGTAGATGGATGTAATATTAATTTAATTGCTAAGATACAACAAACAGCCATCTTTTTCCTCAACACTTAGGATTTATGGTGGTTTATTTAAAAAAAAGCATCAACACTGTGATGTACATTCATCGATTTTTTGAATATATTACCACTGCTTTGAGGTAGTTAATTGGGGTTATATAACATCACAAATATTATATATACATGGCAGAAACATTTTGTGTTATACCATGCTACATGAACTCGATCTAGGTACCGGTTTAAATGCCTTGTTGGGGTAATACAGCACCCTGACTGTTTCTAAGTTACAGCATTTTGGGAGGAAACCACAACTTGGCCACGAATCCCCAAAATGGATAACTTAAGTTCTAAGTACAATATCAACTATAACACCTGTGGATATTTGCACATTGAAATAGCAGTTGTCTTTCTTTGTCGGCTAGTGCAAGTGCTTTTTGTCCATCTAGTTGTCTTCCGTTTTTTTTCTGCTTACAGAGCATGCCGTTTGTGTGCTTATGCATGCATGTACATGACGTGCTCTGGGGCAGTTATGTTGGGAAGGGCACTTATTTGAATATAAGACTACCAGAATCAGTATTAGCCCGATCTGGGAAAAGTAATACTTAGGGTATATTTGAAAAAGTACCGTGATTAAGTACCACCAGGACAAAAATCCACCAAGTCATCCAGTATTCTAGTGAAGTAGGTTAAATGATGTCAGGTTACAAAACAGGGAAAAATAAAATGAACACACGTCAGATAATGAAATGCAACAGAAACCAAATATTTTTCAGGCACTTTCAAGTTCTTATTTTATTGTATGGTAAAAAGCAAGTATACAGAATAGGGTTCCCTTTAATTTCAAGTCTAGTTATACATTATTTAGTATCTGTTTTACTCCAAAAGTTTAACAAAAAAAAGTCAGACAGCTGTAAACCTGCCATGAGTGAATTATGCCCAAAATAGGTGTCTGTTTATAATCTCAATGCAGCTACAATAAAGCAAGCCATAGGAGGCATCGAGTATGAACAGAAAATGAGAATTAACAAAGGTTAAAGCTATACAAAATTAAAAATAGAAGGTAGCACAAAATTAAGAGCCAGATATGATTTGATGCAGTTATAAAAACTGCAATGATATTGTGGGGGGGGGGAAGGCAAAGTCTTCCTTTACAGTCAATCACGGCCCCTTTTGTACAAAACATTGGCTAGACAACAGCAGATAAGTTTTTTTTTCTGGAGTACACAGTTGTACAGTAAAATGGGCAAAATAAGAATAAAAATTAAAAAGCAAAATGATTGGCCACGACACCCTGAAGAATGTTCTAATCTCAAGTGCTGGCCAGATGTGTTCTGGGTCAGTATAACTGGCTACAGGAACAAGTGTTTGAATACGAGAAACTATTTACAAAACACAATGGAATGCTTCCCACTCCATGACTGCAAGATGTAAATCAGGGTGTACAGGCAGCAGGCAGCTGTCTGGCTGCAGTACTAGTTATGAAAATTATGAAAAGGCTGTAGAATAGGTGTCAGGCGTATAACAGAGAAAAGGTAGAACCCTTCGTTAGAGGAGGAAAAAAAAAGTAATTTGCTTGGTTACTCTAAATAAATGAAACCCCCAGAAAGGAATGTGATGTGTGTAAATGTGTGACAAAAGAGGCAATTTACACAATTTTTTCCTCCCTCCTTTATATGAAGGCAGGTCATAGCTTTCTAACAACCGTTTGTATATGAAGGACTCTAGATGTTTCCTTCAAAATCAGGCTTTGTGGGGGGGGGGGGGATCTTTGATTTTTTGATTGAATTATAACATCAGTATATAACCAACATCAAATGTTTCCAAACAGACCCTTTCCTGATTGTAGGACAGAGCCACCATCAAAGGATTCTGAAATGACTTAGTGTGTGCTTCTGTTTTCAGTTCAGTCAGCGCAACCTGGGATGCGACTGAAAAGCGAATAATCTCACAGTGCACATGGAGGGCCAGGGAGTGGGAAGGTGTATCTACAAGTTGGGGAAACATGACAGAAAGATAACCTGCACAGGCAACGTCCTAAGCAGAGGAGGAAATCATGCCGCCACCACCACCAATACCCCCAAAATCAAGAATTCAATCTCTGTGATCCATGGCTCTTCACTTTCATCCTCATTCACTCATTTGGTAAAGGCTGCCACAACAGCCCAGAGGAGGTCATTTGTGTTTGACTTCATGCTCTCGCCTTCAGGATCCAAGTCCAGCAGCTGTCGCACTCGTTTCATCGCCAGGTCATACTGGTCATCCAAGAGTGGGGCAAACGCGTTCTCGAGGACGTCGGAGGAGTGGGCGAGAAAGATGAGGGATAGCAGTCGCTTGTCCATCCGGTGAGGGTCATTGACCCACTTGTCCAGTACAGCCTCCTGCACCTTCTTGATGAGTCGCTGTTTGATGTTATTGTTGGTGAGCGGATGTGTGGTCATGTCAAAGAGGAGGAAATTTTGTTTCTCTGTGGTGAGCACACCCTTTTCCACCAGATTTTTGGCCAAGCGTTCCCGCACGTTCCTCAGCTGGTAGTGCAATTTTAAAGGGTTCCACGTTTCACCTGCAGACAGAGTTGCTTGTAATTAGCATTGATGAGAAATTGGCATCTTAAAAGGATTTGTGTGGTAACAGTCTGTGACCAATGCACTGTCCAAAATGCATTTCGTATTTGAGCGAGATTAAGAAATTAATTGTGCATACCATGCATAGAAATTTCAAACAATATTTAGCAAACAAGCATGAAAAAAATTACAACCATACTAAATTTTATCTATATATTAGATCATTGAAGGTGATTAAAGTGACCCTAACATTCTAAAGACTTCTTGTAAATTTCTATTCTATAGTTCAGTAAAGCATATCAAGCAAAATTACTTTCATCACCAACAAATTTTGCCTCGTCAAAATTTTATGTAATAATGCAATATAATGGCACTTTTCCATTGGCATTCAGGAACCAAGCTGTACCTGACCTATCCCGCAAAGAGACACTAGTTACAGCACGGTTCCAGTTCGCTTCGGATTTTCACTACAGACGGGTCGGTTCGGCAAAGGCGTGTTGGGTTTGGTGAGTGACAGTGACGTAAAACTGAAGGGACTTATTAAAGTTCACACGGTGTACATCATAATTTACTATGTGCTAATTTACGCTGGCGCGTCTGAAAGAATCATCTTATGTTTGCATCAAACGCTAGCGCAATTAGCATTAGCTTGCGTAAATTTGCATTACAAATTTATTCCATTCAGCTGTTCTATAGTACTTTCTTAAGTAGAAGATTGGAAATGTTTAAGTTCTGAGCAGTACATTGTGATGTGCAATACTACTAATGAATAATATTTACAATATACCCTTTTATCCTTCCAATAATCCATCCATAACGACAAAGATCACCAGTCTCTCCCTGCATTTCAACCAATCAGATGTTGGTGACGCAACCAGCTCATCTTAGTCACGCTTTCGAAGCAGGGACATGTCAGTATGGGTATGGCTCAGAAAATGTACAATGGAAAACTGTTAGTTCGCGGTATGGCTCGGCTCTTGGTGGCAGTGGAAAAGCGCCATAAGACCCTCCAGTTCAACACCTATATATATGACAGTACTGTGTACTATCAGGCACTGACAAGTTTTAAGTCAGTTCACATTGTCACTTAGTCCGCACAGAGTTCACAATGATATTAACCAAACAGTGACTGACAGTGCACGGTAATCCTAACTACCATTTGGTTCAAAGCCTCTTTCCTTCCATCATTACCAGCTGGAAACAAAGAACAAGAGGCATTTGAGCTGAAGTCCGACTGTGGAGGGCCACTGATTTATTTTACATTCTCTCATCATATCTGCTTATTCAGTTGAAGGTCATGGTCTATTTGCTATTCGTCTATTAAATTCTGTCGGTCTGACATTTTCTTAGGTGTTCCAAAGCGAGAGGTTTTGAAAGAAATTAATTTTAGGGTTGTGTCCATGCTACAGCCTTGATAATTAACATCAGAGACTTGCACAATGCCAGTTGCCTCTCTGATCTGGTCTATTATTACTGACAGCCAAACACAGAATCCTACAAGCTGGTAAGAAAAATGAGAAATCAGAAAGCAAAAAAAAATATAACACTGAAACACTGAAGTCACATTTGGATTGTTAATCTGCAGGACAGTCATTCTCATTTTGTGCAAAGGGTTTTGATCTATCTGAGCACACAACGGACTTATGAAGGTATGAACCAACTAACCGGTATCTCCTCAGCACTGATGTTGTTAGCAGTTTAAAACAGAGCAATACAACCTTGATGTATGTTGGGACCAACTGCCTGAGGGGAAGTTGCAAGCAAGAGCTAAGTGAAGTCATTCATGAGTAGATCCAATTTCTCAGTGAAACCAGAAACCAAAACATCAATATAAACATAAGCCAACTGGAGCCCCATAGTCATAATGCATTAATACCCATACAAATGGAAGCAGGAAGTGGGAACCACATAAAAACAAGATATGGAAATAGTGCCAGAGGGAAGATATTTTAATGCCTATTTCATTAATTACGCAGTGTAGGACAGGCAATACAGGAAATGCTGTCATGATGATGAGCTTCACTGACCACTTAGCAGCTCAATCCAGCTCTGTACTGTTTCTGGTGGTTGGGTCTCTCTGATGTGCTTCAATGCTTCATCCAGCAAGACATCTCCAGTGGGAGCATCAGACTTACAAATCACCTATTAACACCAAAGATCAACAACACAAATTACAAAGTACAAAACATTTCAAATTAAGACAAATTGAAAACAGACAAGGAAACTAGTTGTCTTGCTCAAAATTCAAACTTAAAGCACAGGTAATATGCAAGCAACAACAATAATAAGTCATCTGACTGAACGCCAATATTGAATGTAAACTGTGCAAATCTATTTTTTAAAACTGAGATATATTCAGTTGAGAATTTATAACAAAGCCCCATCTGAGAATACAGACATGTTACAAATTATTTACTGCTGACAAATTGGAGGAAAAAAGCACAGCATTTAGTACAAATGAGAAGCTGTTCACAGGGAAAGTGCTCCATCTTGTGGCAAGCAGGCAAAATCCTTCTACCAAAAGGAAGCCTTCAGAACAATTTTCCTCATGGATTGGTAAAGTGGGTTAAGGAGGAGGAAATACTGTATTTTCGATTCGGACCACCACACCTCGATCCTCCTTATTAGTGTGCACTAGGACTTATCATAATCCTTATTATATGCGCTGCTACTTTATACGCACTGCCGATTTTGTACGCAGCACAAAACAAACCAGAAATGATTTCTTTTAAATGTAGCATACCTGGTGATTAAAGCTTCTGATGAATTCTGAAGCAAAAGTTCTCTTAAACCATGTGTATGCTAGTCCTGAATTTGGTCCAACTTGCCTCAGCCAATTAATTACTATATATATCATTTACAACATTTACTCGTACACTATTGCTGATATACTAAAATGCCCCAGAAACCAACACTAAATGCTTCAGCCATTTTTGAGCACAGAAAGTATTCTGTAATGATCATTTCAAGAGCCATCAATGACAGTTTTCAGATTTCTAAACATTTCTTAATTTGATCAAAATATATAGTATAAGTGACAAATGAGGAAAGGACGCGTTTGTAAATTAAATCAAACTAAAGGAGCGTTTTTAAAAGAACTAAATGGAGAGATGTCTGCATGACAGGCCCGGCAGACAGCAAACCTTGGAATATGATTCTGCCTCGGCAGGGTGAGAGAGAGTACACACCTTCCTAGCTAACAGACTTTTCCTCCGCATGCCACAGGCCTCCAGCTGCAGCCTCCCCCTCAGAGCCAGCTCGATGAGCATGCACCCACGCAGCCCAGATGAGATGCAGTCGTTCCAGAAGGATGTGTATCCCTGCGGATACAGATGAAAGAGCAATCAGAAACAGAGATAATAAACAAGTTATGAATGAAGTAGCTAAATGTGTCATATAAAACATGTAGAAAAGTTTTTTTTTTTTTTTTTAAGAATTTTACTTTGTAGACATGTACAGTAACATGAAAAATTGCTTCCACATTGCATCAAGCATTGAGTAAAATTGTCTAAGAAACTACTGTTAAACTTAATATCCATACGAATAAATGTTACCAACAAGGTCTATGGTAAATAGCTTAATAAAAATCAAATCAATTTGAATAATCATAATTAGAAAACATGTTGGTACCATATGCATGAAGGGGAATTAGAGCCCTACAACTACTAAGTGAAATGCATTTATTGGTAAACCTCTAAAACCATTTTTCCAGAAATAAAACCCAAAGTGACTAGTTGTTATTTTTCCATTACAATCAGGATGTTGACTCCATGGTAGTAACAGTGTTTAATTATAATAGTCACAGCCATAGCCTACTTAAAATTATTGGATGCTGCAGTGCTAATCTCACAGTAAGGAATGCAAAGCTGGCACATAAAAACAGCAATATCAGTGCAAAAAAATTAAACACCAGCTAGGTGCAGAAGTATTACCATACTTTATCTCAGCTGTTCTTTTGGCTTAACCTCAACAAAAATGCATGAGATTTATAATTTACATATACTGTAGGTATTGGATGCATAGTATACGGAGATTTGTGAACTGCAAAAATAAACCATTTTTCAGCAACCCTAGCTCCTAATGGACAAATCTCCAGTGAAACACAAATTGCAGTTTTGCCTGTGAACCTTTTTCATTTTCACAATATTTTACAAAAAAGTTTATACTTAACAGTGCAAAACATTACTCTATAAGACTCATTGACTATAATTTGGACTCTGCATTTCAGCAATCACAGGAAGTGATGTCAACATAATTCACTTGCAAGCTGTCTCCAGTCCTGATGGTTAATGATATAAATTAAGGTTTAAAAATAGAAACAAACCATATTGGTCCACTTTGATATGGCTCAACAAATGCAGAGAAGAAAAGCAAAGGGAAAAAAGATTTACTCTGTTGCTGTATGTGAAGTAATTTAGATTCCCATATTTAAATTAAGCAATTGTGCTAGCATGAAAAACATAATTCATATCAAAGGTCAGTGTAGGTTGGATGTGTGCTTGTGGACAAGTGGGTTAGTCTGCAAACCTGCATTATGTTAATAAAATGCAGGCAACTGAAGAACAGAAGCCCAGCTGGAAATTTCATGAGAAATGAAATGGGTATAAAAAGCAGTTCATTATTAAAATGCTCCTAAATACCTTTCTGCAACATCACCTAACGTAACAGATGAAAGTCATAACAAGTATTTGATTAAAATAAAATCCAATTTCCAATTTTAACATGATAAACAAGAATAAAGAATTGACAATAAAAATCCTGGCAAATTTCCAACTTCTAAGATGACGCTAATATGTTAAAAGTCAACAGAAAATCTGTACTTCCAGAGTACAAGACCTTGGAGGGAAAAGCTGTGGGTGAAAAAAACTGATCAGAAACCATTCACCTCAAAGACAAAACTGAAGATGCTGGCAAGTGAAATAACATGATCCATGCTAAAACCGCAGTCTGAAGGGGAGACCTACTTAACCTCTGTAACTTAAGGCTAAGAAGATTAACAAAAGACACAGATTCTTACATATGGATATGCCATACACATTCATTCTGACATGAATGAAACTGTAAAATACCATATCATATTAGATAAAATGCCAAGTTTTCTCATGCCAAGACACTAGCCAATGGGAGAAAACATTACTGTCATAAATTAATTTTGTCTTGGATAAAACAAACAAAGTACAGGTAAATAAAACTCGGGAGATATTTAAGGAAATCAAAGACAATTGGAAACAGCACTTCCAGGGTACACATCAATGATACTGTAGAATAAGACAAGCTTAGGTAACTGAAATCTGAACATATCTGCTAATGAGTTATATAAATATCAGAGCGTGAGACAAATCTCCTTCCCTGGAGCTATTGCAAACTGTTTTGTTTGCAATAGAACAGTAATTATTTAAATAAGGCCAGAGATGTGCAAACAAGGCCTGGTCCAGTGTAAAAAAATTGCAACACATGAAGGAACTATTTTAGAAATATATTGTCTTTAGGGCTGCAAAAATGATTACATTTATTACAATCGATTAATCATGTGATTAGGCTATTAATTGTTTAGGTGGGCCAAAACACAGGGGTTAAAGGAAAGTGCAAATGTTTTATACAATGAACATCAAGAGGTATTTAAGTCACAATAAATATAAATAATAATAAAAAGCAATAAAACTTTACAGAGTGTAGAGAACCTCTTTTTGAAGTGGGACAGAAACAAAGATATGTCCACCATATTTAGCCAGCCAATGATTGTACTTTATACTGCGGTGTACAGTGTTTTAATAGTATTTTCAAATGCAACACTATTCCAGCATTTTGAAATCTTGGAGGTAAAATTTGCCAAGGTAGGGGAGGGAGTTCTGGCTGTTTTTGTCACCAAGATTTTGTAATACCGCAATATGCGGCATTACCATAATACCGCCAAAGCCTGCAACTTTAAAACTATTCATAAAAAAGTTTACCCATTTTACTACACTGCTGGTATTTGCGTTTTCTGCCCTTGGCTGGTCTGGTGGAATATCCCTGCTGCATGCATGCACCAACCACAACCGTCTATGTCAATGGACAAATGTACTATGTGCACAGGAGTCCATGTGTAGACTGGAATGCCTTGGGGAAAGTTAAGTATGAACTAGGTTTTAATATACCAACGTTAATGTTGCTAGGTGGTGATGCCATTATACACAATTTTGTGTATAATGCAAACTGCTACAAAAAAGAACCGATTACAAAATTTGCTGTCAACTATTTTTTATTACCGATTATTATCGGTTACTCATTAGTTGCAGCCCAAATCGTGTTATAATGTATTGCCTATTGTTGTGTAATTGGTTAAAGATACAGTTTATAGTTTTTGCTGCAAATGTAACAGAAGAAAAAAAATTGAAAGAGCTGACAGAACAGGCAATTACTCTACAAAGTAGAATACCTTTACCATAAAAATCTATTTTTCAATAACCTTCTTAGTACCTTATCAATAAGTTCTCAGACTTATTTTCAGCTGTGTTAGGAGCTCATACGCCTTCACTGGCACAGGCTGTTTGCAGAGGCCCCGTGTGGGACACTGCACCTCAATAAGGCTGGCTTTGTGAGCCGGGAAGGGTTCGACACAGAGTGCCACAGTGTACTTCTCCAGGACCTACTTAACATAACTATCAGCTTGATACTTTTACTGGAGAACTTCCCAGTACTTCTTAACGCAATAGTACACAAGATACTAAGATACTGTTCTTCAGAAATGAATTAAACCTAAATATGGATTTAAAGTACTACTCAAGTAGTACATGTAATGTTAATCATTCTAAACCTAAATATGCATTCCAAGCACATTTCTTAACTCTACTACTCCAACAAAACCAAACTCAAAATTGTATACAATGAAACAAGCAGAATCTCAAGCTCAGTATAAAACAGCCCAAGTGGTGATTATTTTTCCCAAGAGACAATATGTCATTAACCATCAGTTCCACATACATACACATGACCTTATATATAAAATGTAAAAGTTTTCTGAGAGAAAACACAGTATTCAAATAATTGCACATTAGCTATAGAGTATGTAAGATTCCCTTCCCATTATGGTTAAGAGACAATATGTCATTAACCAATTACAGCAAGACGTTGCACTGATCTGCACCTTTGCTTCAGTTTGTAATATACAGCCATACAGCCATATACACAATCCTTTTCAACAGTGATTCATCGTACATTAAGATACTTCACCTATTCCAGAATATTTTTCACAATTTACCGTACCGTTACTGTAGTTCCTAGTTAAATAATGGTATTCTAAAAATTTGCAGAATTTTAAAAGCATGACAACTTATCCATTGTTTACAGACAGACATGTATATTCTGCATACATTACTACTATTCTCCCTTTTCCACATATCATACTCGTATACACATGGCTTGCTGCCAGGCTTCAAAAATATGTCAGGTAGAATAGCTATATAAAGTGTGTATTAACAGCCAGTGATTTTGTTATCCTTTTCCGCAGCATCATGTTTTGCATGTTAAAATAAGGACTCAAGAGATTTAGTAAAATTATGCAACAGGTTTACCGCAAACGCTTAACTCAATCCACTATAGACAGAATCAGCGGGAATTATACAAATCTGCTCAACAGAACCACAAAGCCAAAACAGTCCCACTTCATAGTTAACATCTGACCCAAGGAAATCAAGAATCTCACCCAATGGTACAACGGGATAACCTTAAGGAATCCGCAATACTTTTATTATAAATAAATTCTCTATTAACTTTCGCATGCACTAGGTGGTTAACCGCATTAAAGCAGTTAAAACTCATTATCGTTGACTGCCGAACGACATATACAGATAAAACTAATGATAGATGCATTTAAAGTGACAACTGTGAAACAATACAGCCAGCCTGCCGAGTTACTTAGAAAGCAATGCCATTTTAAATTAAATTCTTGGCTAGTACTATTACACATAAATGATGGCTGCGACTTCACTACACGTCAAGCAGATATTATGTGCACATAGTAACTGAATATGTACTGAGACCACATTAAACAATTAACCTCCAACAATATTTTCCAAGAAGGACAAACACTCACCATCGGCGTAAACTGGGACCAACTTCCCGGGAACACTTACCAAACCTTTGGATTACTTGCCATAATGTTATTTTTTGGTAATTAACATGAACTTTTCGGGGTTGACAACCCAAACGAAACAGGCAAAACACCTTAATAGATACAGCCAACTAGCTGTCTGTTTCCAATTTCTTACATAACTGCTCCGGAGATGGAGATGAACTGCTACGTACGGATTTTACGTGGATTACCTGTTAACCACTGTGAAAAATAATACATTTTGGCCTGAAAGCAAACAGCCCAGCCTGTGTCACAAATCGGCCTCGATTACACACTCCAATAAGATAATAATCTGTGGCTACGGGCACTAAGGCGAAACACTGGTAAGAATGCGCGATAAAACGCGTAATAATATAAAACAAACACCTCTCGGTCCTTCAATCCGAGAAGCAACACCTCTTCCATGAGCGTGAGGCGCGTTTCTTTGGAATCCCCTTTGTCGTCGTCCTCCTGCTCGTCCCGGCGCCGCGTCTCGTAGTCCTCATCCCCGGATCCGCGCTCCTTGTCGGCGGAGGCGCTGCGCGAGGCCTCGGTGCGCCGCTGCACCAGGCCCGAGCTCCTCTGGGTCAGGGAAGTCATGGTCGGCACACAAGCTCCTAGTGACGCTACAGCGGGTCTCGCCTTTGCCTACGATTAGCAGCGCTTCAAGGTTCCCAATACATAAATGAACTCCGGTCGATGGCCTGAACCCTGTTTTCCCAGTTCAGTTTTACTCGGTGTTTCGGATAATCCGGAGGGAACCCAAAAACAGCGAGATTCCCTTCCCGTTTTACCTCCGCTCTCCTTTCGACCAATATGGCGGACGATGATGACGACAGCAGTGTATGTGGCGCCGCCAGCCACCTTCAGGTAAAAGTCAGGGAATGCTTTCACAGACATTACATACTCTATAGCTAATGTGCAATTATTTGAATACTGTGTTTTCTCTCAGAAAACTTTTACATTTTATATATAAGGTCATGTGTATGTATGTGGAACTGCTATAAGTACACTGGAGAGCCTTTGACAGACAGAGAAATTCTGTGTGTGTGTGTGAGATCATATTTGGCCAGTAATTTGATTCTGATTCTCATTAACGCTATCCACTACAAATTCTTACAAAGTCTTAAATACATATTCAGTTGTAGGGATTCCCACAGTAGTCAGGATTATGAGCCCTGGCTCTATATATATGAAGTCTTTAGATTTTCGTTGTATTTTTGTGGCTTTGCTACATGTAGTTTGTGTAAGTGTATAGTTCACAGTGAAAAGAGTTTGTGCCATGGGAGGGACTGGAATCCACTCCAGGGGTTCAGCTTCTGGCTAAAGTCCTGCATTGGATTTCTTATAGGTCATTGTCTTCATGAACATCATACAAATGTTTATTTTCCAGCCTCATTTTTTCCTATATATATGTTTTATATTTTTGCTGCTTTGCATTAAAAGTGTCACAGTGAAATATGATGTTCTAATCACAAGCACAAAGGCTTAGCACACTGAGTCACACACCACCCCTTGTTGGAAAGTGATGGATGGATGGAAACAGGTCCACATTACAGCACACCATGCATGAGCAGCAGGTGCAATGTCGGCACCTGAACCTGTGGATGGCCTTTAGTGACAGGAAAATTAGAATATGTAACAGAGCCAGTCATATTGTTGATAGCAGACAAGTAGCAAGTCTGTCTTTACTTGACTGAGACTCTCAGGGACTCACTAATAACAGGATATCCATGGCTCTGTAAGCACACTTATAAATTTGACTGGTTCAAGTGGCATCTGTTAGTGTAGGGGGCAAATTGTTAACTGAGGGACATCCATTGGGTGGCACTGAAGAGTGCTCAGCCATTCATTACTTTCTATCCCATACCATGCCATAATCCGTCTGAGTAAGAACCTTTCCCATTTCCATTATTGCAGTCAGGACACATATGCACAGATTAACTTTAACGTGTTACAGTGTTACATTGCACATCCTTTTATTTGCAGTTTTCTCACATAGTCAATTTATACTTTTATGTATCTTTTGTATATATTTTATCTTGTATATCTTTTTATACACATTTTATTGGATTATTATGTTGACTCCTGTACCAAGGGGAATTCCTTATGTACTTGGTGAATAATATAGATTCTGATAACTGTGCTATTGACCTGTTACCTGGAATTGTGCCTCCACAAGGGCACCTGCACCCTGTCAGTCGCAGAAACTAGAGCTGTGGTGGAGTCTCGGTGAAACATTGCAGAACTGCCTGATGTGACCTTCTACCTCACCTGTCATGACTGCTTTTTTTTTGTACCCAAGGAGGATATGAGGGCATGTTTTGACTAGCAGGGACTGAACGAGAATACCATAAAGAACAAGTACCCTCTGCTGCTCACACCCACTGTCAATAGCCAGCTCCGAGGAGTAACCATATCCACCAAGACAGACCTACGAAATGCTCATCACTTGGTATGTGTTGGGGCTGGGGGTGAGGGTGGCTTTCTGCACAGTTATGCTGTTTGGCCTGACATGCAACTGTCTTCCAAGCTTTTATGAATGACAGTTGACTTCAAACATAAACTACACAGGTTTAGTTACCAAGGCCACTCAGAACAAACAAGACATAACTGCATATGCAAAAATAAACCAGTTCCAACACACATATTAGTAAAGGTGCACATTTATCCTTATTCATACATAAAAAATCTTTGTGATACTGATCATTCACATATTTTAGAAATGAAATAAAATATTTACAAACATTTAAATACAATCAAATCTCATGTTAAAAACAAATTTCAGAGATGAGTCTAAGATACAGCAAATCCAGTAGTTGTTCATTATTTAATGACAGTAGAATTCTAATATTAATTTTTAATTGTATTATTTAAATATTATCTTAACAGACACATGCAGTGCTTAACTAGGTTGCATCTATTACTGAATCTTATAAAGCAAAATGTGTATTATAAGAAAAGCTGCAGGGTAAAAATTGAGCCATTCTTTGGCACCAAGATGCTCAGAGATACATGAAAATATTATCAATAAGATTTACTACTCAAAGCTATTTTTTTGTTTTCTTTATCCTTGAACACCATTTCTAAGTTTAGCCCTTGCTGCATTCAGTAGCCACTGTAAAGGGAAGGCATTTTGACATCATATTCCTTGACTGATTGAACCAATCAAGGAATCACAGGAGAAAATGAGGTATTACCTAGGTTTGTTCCATGCAATCTAGCGTACAGAGCTCTTTAATCTTAAAGATCTTTAGTCTTTAGTCTATAGATGCCTAAACAATTTGTAATAATTATTCATTTGTGCGACATGGAACTACTTTGACACTGTCATCCACTCTGTCAATAATTATTATTGCATATTTTAAAAATGTATAACATATTCCCCACTCTCCATAAACTATACAAGTCCATGATAGCCTGCACAGTTAAAATATCTGGCTTCTGTATTAAAAGGTGTAGCAAAAACACTGCATATAAAAGCTAATCTCAAAATTACTGTAAAAAAAACAATGACAGCATAATCATTGTAATGCTGATGTTGATTAAACGCTCAGCTTCAGCCTGCACATTCTCAGATCACATTGTTTTCTGTGATTTCTGTGTCCTCATCTTCCCTCTCAGCTAAATGGCCCATGTCCATTTGACCATCACAGTGGCTGGTAGGTATGGCAGGCTTGAAGGACCAAGAGTGACAGAAGGCAAAAGGGAAGAAGCAGGACATACGAATGGCACTCTTGTTGACTGTCTCTGTGCTCTTGCAGCTTGGGTCAGCTTGGCACACCTGCTGGTCCAATTCCATGCGGAGCTCCTCCAGCTCCTGCATTAGGCTTGCTATCTTATTCACGAGGGTAATATCCCCACCCCCGAAGATCTGCACTTCTGGGATCCAGCGGAGGTAGCGCTGCATCCATAGCCGGATGGCGGGTCCATCCAGGTCAGGCAGAAGCAGCCCATGGTAGTCCATAGGCTTTTGATGCCAGGCGTTGTAGAATTCTCGTACAGAAGTTTGGGCTGAGTCAGACAAATGCATCCAGCGACTGATCCGTGTTCCCCTCAGCATCTTCTTCAGGCTTTCGGTCTCCTCCTTGAAGAAGCCTTTTTTTGGCGGAGTTGCATTGGGTAAGGACAGCTGCCTTATGGGCTAATGATGAAATAAAAACATTGCACATTCAGAGGGCATACTGTTTATCTGGTAAACGTTTTTTTTCTGCTTGTTTACCACTCATTCCAATTTTATATAATATAATCATTTATATACAGTACTGTGCAAAAGTCTTAGGCAGTGAAAGGAAATGATTAAAGCCATTTATCTGGGTAGTAAATGTATATTTGCTCAGAATTAAAAATTCAATATAACATTAGAACATATGCAA
>JAAGVU020000113.1:11464669-11475592 GCA_011763525.2 Mormyrus iriodes | reverse complement strand
AGGTGTGCTAGTGGTCAAGTAAAAAAACACAGGTGTATTGGATGGTTGCTGGAAATAAGGGGGTGATTTTAGCAGAGCTTTTGAAATGACTAAGCTAACACACTTTGACAGGCATAATAGCATAGTTTTACACCAACATAAGGATCATTTAAACAGCATCTTCTTTGGCTGCCTAAGACTTTTGCACAGTACTGTAGAATAGAACTTAAATATGGATGAAAAGTGTTTTTTAAACTCATATATTGAATTCAAGTATTTGTTTCCACTACTATGGCATTTGGTAAGGACTACAATAATACTTCAAAGTATAACTGCTCACAGAAACCCTTGGAATGCTTGATTAATTCTGTAAAATCAAATTTATTGGTTTCATAACAAATGTCTACTGACAAGCAACGTCTAACATATCTGCACATAATTTCTACACAGACATAATTTTTTGATGGACTCATTCTGTTCAGTTCTTGATATTTTCATATTAATTACAATTGTAATCACTGGCTCCCAAAGGGATACTAAACACAAATGTTTGGTGCTTTACGTTATTGGAAAGGTGTGACTGATTAAAAACCAGCCAATGAGACTGCTTGTCAATGAACTATTTAACTCAGAACAGTTCTTTTAGAACTATAATTTGGGTTTCACTTTATTACTATTTGAAATGAATGTCTTACTTAAAACTACTGGTTGCTTCTAATGTGATATATGTACATATATATGTATATATACTGTAAACAATTGAATTTATTAATGATTTTTGTTATAAAACCAATAAACTTGCAATATTTTTACTGAATTAAACAAACATCCCAAGACTTTTAGAGAGCACTGTATGATGATGATTTACCTTAGGACGCTGATTTTTATTATGTGTTTTCTCTTGTTTAGACTTCTCTCTGTACAGTGGATTATAGAAAAACTCCTGGGATTTGCAGTCAAATTGCAAAGACCAGTCCCATACAGAGGGAATGTTTAATGGGTTTCCGTGTGTCTGAGTCTCAGTCTGTGAAGACAAGATTGAAAAATATCAAACCAAATACTTAAGGAGTGTGTGATGTCAGCCCAATACTCCAAACTTGGCTGCTGAAATGTTTTGTGACTGATCCATTCATCCACCTGAAGACCAGGGAGTGTGGAGAAATAACTGTCCTCCCAGTACTGCTCTTGGTAGTTTAAGAAACATGCAAATGCTATTCATTTGTTGAATTTTCTATCTGGAGATATCAAATCTATGACACAAGCAAAACAGGAAAAGCTAGGCACCTGCAACAAAAACTCAAACACTCTTGTATAGTCTACTGTATAGCTGAACAGTTTTGGAAGAATTTCAAATACTGCGATGTGATTTTTTTGTGAAATATTGTGATATTTAAAAAACAAATAAGTAGTAGTAATAAGTAGTAACTAAGTAAAAATTACCCATAGCCAAACAGAACTTGAATCTACCAATACAGTATTGCAATAACAGAGCAGTACAAATAAGTCTGTGACAATAAATCAGTTGCTTTTGCTCAATATTGTCTCAATGGAATCTAAAATACACTCAGTGACAAAAAAATTAAAGCACCCAGACAGACTGGTGGAAATGAAATGAATCTGCAGATGGTGAAAGGTCATGTGACTGTACTGTGATGATTATAAAATCAGATCAAACGGACAGTATGAGCACGCTGCTGGTCCCATGTCAGTAGGGTGTGGCACCCCCCACCACCCTGGGCCTGGATACATGCGGCGATACAGTGCGGAAGGGAGTCGCACAGCTGTTGTATCTTCTCCTGCGGCAAGTCAGCCCACAGCTGTTGTAACTGGCCCTCGAGATCCTGCAGATTGGCACTGGGTCTGAGTTAATGTCTGAGCTGAATCCACGCATGTTCGATTGGGGAAAGATCAGGGGACCTGGCTGGCCACGGGAAGACCTCAGCATGACGCAGGCATTCCATAGACACACATGCCATGTGTGGACGGGTGTTGTCTTGTTGAAAGACTGTACCAGGGTGCTGTCTCAGGAGGGGTAAGACATGCGGATGCAGGATGTCACTGACGTAGTGCTGTTCCATCAGGGTCCACCGAATCGCTACCAGATATGACCTGAAGTCATACCCTATCACTCCCCACACCATGATGCCAGGAGTAAAGCTGGTGTGTCTCTCCACAACACTGGCAGGATTGATTCTCTCCCCTTGCTGCCGCCATACGCGTCCACGACGGTCATCCATGGTAATGCAGAACCGAGATTCATCACTGAACATGGTACAACTTCACTTATCTTCAATCTATGCCTCCCGGTTATGGCACCACTCCAAACGCAGCTGTCCCTGCACTGGTGTTAACTGCAGCCTAAGCCTAAGGACAGTGAACCTGTAATCTGGCTGATGCCAGTCGTTGAGACACGGTGCGGGATGACACAAGGTGTTGTAGAGAGTCCGATACCTGTGTTCGGATGGCATGTGCAGATGTCATGGGGTTCTGTAATGCTTGGTGCACAATTTGACGATCCTCCCTTGGTGTGGTCTGTCTTGGATGACTGGGACCTTCACGACATGTGTGGGTGCCCTCACGTGCCCATTGGTTCCAACATCAGGCTACTGTGACATCTGCATGCCGCACCTGCCTGGCAGTTGCACGATACGACCACCCAGCCTCATGCAAACCCATAATGCGACCCCTGTCAAACTCAAGCATCAAGTGCTGGTACTGCTGTGTAATGCGTCTGTGAGGCATCCTCTGTGTCTGGTGACTAGATGTGGCAGCTCCTTGCAAATTGAATCATTTACATATCCATCACCGGTCTGCACGTGTGCCAAATTACATCCAAATTGGACCATTACTTCTGGGTGCTTAACTTGTTTTTGTCACTGAGTGTATTTCCATACAGCAGAAGGCTAATGTATTTTAGCAATCATTTCTTGTTCACTTGTCACCTCCTCACACATTTTTGTAAAATTTCTCACAAAGTCCCCACATTGTCTATGAATGAGTCTGGCAGCAACAACAAAAACAGTTATGAGCAGAGTAAAAGAAGCGCTAGTAAACTTTACACTTTTTTTTAACTTAAATGAGATAGTCTTAAAAAGGAATATGCATCCATACAGAAGTTACAACACTTACCTTCATGATGGAGGCTCTCTGGTAAGGTGAGCTGAAGAGGAACGTGCTGAATATGGTGACGCTGATGCTGTCAGAGAGGACTGTCAAGTAAGTTTCTGAGAACTGGAATGCCAGACTATGCTGCTGAAGAAGCTGCCACACACACTCCAGGAAAAGCAGGAATACTGGAGACTGCACCAGAAGACCAAAGGATGCCCAGAAACGTGTCATTAAAGCTTCAGCTTCAGGCTGGATCACGACATTCACAAATTTTTCCCCTAGTCAAGTACTTCCAAATGCATAAGAAACATAAATAAGATTTACAAATATTTATTATTTATATTATAGCACAATTTATCCATTTTAATGACAACATGGATCTTTAATTTGAGAAAGACGTCAGGTCTACAATCAACACAAGTCTCCATCTGAAGTCCAGCCCATAGTAATCTCACATCCTACCTGAAAACATTCCTCTTCAAAATTAAAAGGTGTGTTTTTAAAAAGCAGGTCTTTAGCTGTTAAAAATTATGTCAATAGATGTGAAATTTAATGTGATTTTTTGGTTTGATAAAGCAATTATTTCCACTGCAGATTAAGGTGACTTGTATGAATATAAGACAATTGTCAGAGATTTTGAAATATTATATTACAGATAACATTCCTCTCCTATCTTTGTTTTATTGTACAGTACACATAATGCTATTGCTCTTTTCACATTGCATGTAACCCAAAAATACTGCCTTTAAACAACCATCTTAAGACTAAAAATATCTAAGTGTACCTCTTTGTCCTTATTGTTTAAATGGTTGCAGCGGTCCAGAAAGTTGTGGCCACCAGCAACCCACTCTTTCTGCAGCAGACTCTGGAAGCCTGTCAGTGTTCGGTAGTGGGGGTCTAGCATCAACTGGACAAGGCTGGAAATTACACAGTTGAGGTCTGTGCCTCCATCCTCTGGTGCAGAATTAACAAATACACTAGGTTAATTATATAATGTCCTTTAGCCTCTTAGATTTTTACATTTAGCAGTACAGCAAGCTTATAAAGTGATTTCCCATTGGGAGTGTACTTTTAAATCTGTGTCAAATATATTTGAATAATGACTTGTTGTATATTATTTTTTTCCTCACCAATAAGAAGGATGTTTGTATTCTCCTTTTCCAAATATTCAACAACCTCAACAGCTTTATGAAGACACTGCCTGCAAAAAATTAAGAACAAAACAATAATGAAAAACATCTCATCCCTTTACAACAGGGCAGGGTCCACTAATAACACCCCCCCTCACCGCCCCCCAGGAAATTTTATCATCAGCACCCCCCTTTGACTTTGTGTTGTTCATAGAATTTAGCCCTTGGGGAAAAAATATTGGGGAACCCCACAACAGAGGTAACAATTTCTAATATAAGGGCAGTATTCGAAAATTTTAACTACACAACTTTTCAAACAATAAACTATTTGGCTACACAGCTGAAAGAAAATCCAATAGAGTGTGACAGGAAAGTACTGAATTGAAATTTCAAGTATCACAATGTGATTTTTTTTTGAATAAATTTTGTGATAAGCAAAAAATTAGTTGAAAATCTACCCAAACAGAACTTATCTACCAATAGAGTTCCTGCAAATTTAATATCACACATCGCCCAGCCTTCATCAGATGCATACTGATGTAAACTTCACCATGTTATATCAGGGGTTATTTAAAATCATTTTTCAATGATATATTTTCAATTGCCCTCAACCCAGGCCATGATAAGCAGTATTTCAATACACAGATGGATTGATGCATGGATATTTTCAATTACATTTTTCTAATTAAGTTTGCATTAATTGGGACCTATCACAAGGAACAAATGAACCTTAAAAGATTGCCGGTCCAACACTTAAGACTGTACACACTCACTCTGAAACATATACACACACAAAGAGTCAAAGCAATTCAGAATCACCATTTTACAAACACAGGATTAAACTGTAGAGGAAGAAAGTGTAAAATATTTATTACCTGGCTAACCGGTATGCAAGGCACATGACAGCAGACAAAATTAAACTGAAAGTACTGCCAAAGGACATAGCTGCTTACATGTACATTGAGAACACAATGTATATATAGATATTTTATTCTTTTTTTGTTATTGGGTGGTTACCCAACCCCCAGTCCACAACTTTTACTGTGAAACAAAAAGAAGTCACTGGGAGTTGGCTGGGGTGGCACGGTGGTGCAGTGGTTAGCACTGTTGCCTCATACCTCTGGGATCAGGGTTCACGTCTCTGCCCGGGTTCCATGTGTGTGGAGTTTGCATGTCCCCCCTGTGGGGTTTCCTCCAGGTACTCTGGTTTCCCCCCACAGTCCAAAAACATGCTGAGGTTGATTGGAGTTACCAAATTGCCCTTAGGTGTGGATGTGTGCATGACTGGTGTATGAGTGTGCCCAGTGATGGGTTGGCGCCCCATCCTGGGTTGTTCCCTGCCTTGTGCCCATAGGCTCTGGACCCCCCGCGACCCGAAATGGAATAAGCGGTTCTGGATAATGGATGGGAGTTGGCTGTGATAAGTGGATTAGAGAATCTTACAAAGAAAAACCAAAAAGGGCTGATATTTATTCATACAGATAAGAAGTAGACAACAATAAAGAAATTTTATATATGAACTACTTAAGAAATTTTCAAGGGGCAAAATTTCCATCATTCCATCCTTCATCTAGCCTTGGGTAACTGCATCTATGCCAATTATATCAAAATATCCCTGGGCCCACACCAGCATCTGGATAAAACATATGTTCATTTAATTAACGATAGGGTTTATCATGCAGTCATGTGGGAATTGAGGTTCTTTATGTGTGCCCTAAAAGGCATTAAAGGAGCTGACTAATTCTCTAAACCCTATACGACCCAATAAAAGACAGCCATCTCTCAAGACAGATGCAGTGAGCACCTTTGAGCATCATCCTTCATGAGAGGTTGTGCTTGATAGCACTTACTATATGCTACATGATTATGGAATGAGAATTAGAAGCACACCTGATGATGCTGAGCCATCTTGTAGTTTCCAGTGTAGAGAACCATTTCACATCAGAAATCCAAAATTCAGCAATATTGTCTACAGGAAGTAGCAAGAACACATAAAAATTGCAAGGACTGATAATAGTTTATTATTCAAAATTATTTTATAAAAAATAATAAGGACATGTGAGTCTGTATTTACAACATACAAAGAAAGATTTTTTCTGAGCATTAAAGGAAATGTGCTATTTGTTAATATTCTGATATACCAAACACTATTTATATTATTATCCTATGTATGGTGATATCACCTTGATGAAACAAAGATACAGTTTGTCTTTTATAGATTAAAAAATATTTTTTGTTTAATAAAAGTTATACACGCTAGATAACAAGCACATCAATATTTATATCAAATAAACAAGAAGGCTTTCTGGTTCCATTGTTATTGCTATGAAAACTTGAACAAGCGCGGACAACAAAGGCAGCTCACCAATGAGGAAGTTCTGCTTGAATCTGTTGTACGACTGCTGGATTTCTTGGATGCTGGGAAGTGTCTCAGTGAGCTCCACTGCTTTTACAGCATAAAGGTAATTGTGAGCTACAGCATTCAGCATTCTGAAAAGAATCATTGCAAACAAAAAAATCAGATTCTTACTTTTTCATGTGACTGTGACCTTATTTTATTATTAAATATTTCTATTTATGCTCCCGTATTATACAGAGCCACAGAAGCATTACATAGCAAAATAAAACAGTAAAATAAAAATGCAATACATGAGACTGAACATTTTGCAACTGAAGAATACATTTTTTAGAGTTTTTCCTTTACTGTATAAATAACTGTAGTCTTGGGGAATTGCATAAAGAAGTATAAACCTGGGTAAAATGTGTAATCTGTTTTGCATCTTTTTATGATATGTAATGGCACACTCTAAAGAACTTCAAAACACTAATATAAAAATTGGGACATAACTTATATATACGCCTGAACAAAGATAGGTTTGTCTAGTGTACTTAATTGAAAACCATTATGTAATTTTACTTTGGTGACTCATAAGGGATAAAATCAAAAAAGGTCATAACATAGTCTGAGTTGGTTTCCCAAAGACACAAATAACTGTTTCACTTAGATTATTTAAATTTTCTGATACTGAAAATTCATTGTGGTCAGAAATTATTCAGTTTACACTGTCATTTGAATTTGCATTCTAAATGTTCTGTACTGTGAAGTGCATGCAGTAGAACTATTAATGAGTCATAACTGAAGAAGACAGGCCACAATGGGAGAGAATGATCTACATACGTGCAGTAATAACATAAGAAAAAGTTAAGACCATGTACCTCTCTATGTATTGTTTTTGTGCCCGTAGGGAAATCTCCTCCTGCACCAGAGGTAAACTGGCAGTTTTAAACAGAGCACAACCACTGTGGTGAGACCAGCACCAAATCTGAAAGGCAAACAGACTATTAAACCCCAAAAACAACTGTAGTGTCAGATATTTAAAATTTTTTAAATATTTAAAATATCCAACCATCCTTACAACAATTTATTTCTTACATGGTCACAGCAGGCCTAGAGCCTACCTTAGGCATTACAGGACAAAAGACAAGAGAACAGCCATGACGAAACGCCAGTGGAGGGATATTTAGAGATGCTAAATTGCCATACTCCACGAATTGGGACTGCAGGAAGAAACCCACATAACATGGAGAGAACATGTCCACACACACACACACACACACTGAGTGCAGGTGGTATTTGACTCAGCTCTCGTGATTTTCTGCTTGTGACATTTTTACAGTAATTTATTGTTGATTGCTCTGTATAGCATTAACAACAACAGTCAAGATACAAACCAGAAAAGAAAAGACTTACACTAGAATCTAAGAATATGTCTGGGAAAGAGTTACACTTAAACTAGTTTTTAAATACAGTAAAGGTCATAAATAAATATATAAATCGTTAACTAGCAGGAAGAAAAACACCGCACATGTTGCTAGGCTATATGATATGGTGAGAATGTGACAGTATTTATAGTGATAGTTCAAAAACATATAAAAGACTCACAGGTATACCTCTCCCCTGATATGTTGCCAAATCCTTCTCCAGAACATTTGTTGGAATAAAGAAAAATTGTGGTAACCTGTCAAATAAAACCCTTACAAACTTAAAACATATAACATTCAGGATGATTAGAATATAGCATATTACTACTGATCATATTAAATTAATTAAAACGTAATTAAAAAAAAAACATTAAAAAAATCACTGCATGTTAAATGAATGTCCATCTAATACATGAAATACACCAATCAGCCATAACATTAAAACCACCTGACTAATATTGTGTAGGCCTCCCTTGTGCCACCAAAATAGCTCTGACCCATTGAGACATGGACTCCACAAGACCTCCGAAGGTGTCCCGTGGCATCTAGCATTAAGACATTAGCAGCAGATCCTTTAAGTCTTGTAAGCTGCAAGATGGGGCCTCCATGGATTGGACTTGTTTGTCCAGCATATCCCACAGATGTTCGAATAGATTGAGATCTGGGGTATTTGGAGGCCAAGTTAACACCTTGAACTCTTTTTCATATCCCTCATTCCTGAACAATTTTTGTAGAGTGGCAGGGGGCATCATCCTGCTGAAAGAGGCCACTGCAATTGGGGAATACTGTTGCCACCCGTTGTTGGTGTACTTGGTCTGCAACAACGTTTACACAGCTGGTACATGTCAAAGTAACATCCACATTAATTCCAGGACTCAAGATTTCCCAGCAGAACTTTGCCCAGAGCATCACACTGTCTCTGCCGGTTTGCCTTCTTCCCATAGTGCATCCTGGTGCCCAGGGGCATCATGCAAGCCAAAATTCTGAGGGGGCACAATTAGAGTGCCCCCCCATAAACAAACAAACAAACACACAAATATTGACACAACTTTCTGTAATTTGACAGGACTGGGGCTTTCTGTCATTTTTTTTAATACCAAAATTTCCCTCTGCATCTTGACCTGGAGATAACAAATGGAATTCAGTGTTTTGCTAACTATAACCTGCGACAGTGGTGGTAAAAAATCTAAAATCAGCTCACTATCATGATATTCATAGAGCTTACCTTTACTAATATTAAATAGGATGCTACGGTATCACAAGTCATGACTAGCTAGCGAGCTAGAAAGTGAAACAACCAGACTGAGGTATGGCTGACTTTAGCTGGTACTAGCCAACTATCTTGCAAAGCAAACTATGCCAATACTTCTCAAATGCAATTGTATATAAATAATTGCAATTCATTTACACACACTACTTCAAGAAAATAAAAAAATAGTACATTACTTGCTCAATGCATCAATGCACAGCAAAGTTCTGACTGCATGCATGAATGTACGTGAAAATGTGACTTATCCCACTTTCTTCCATTACTCACTGGTCCAGTTCTGAAGATCATGTGCCCATTGTAGGCATTTTCAGCAGTGGACAGGGGTCATCATGGGCACTCTGACCATTCTGTGGCTACGCAGTCCTATACGCAGCAAGCTGTGATGCATTGTGTGTTCTAACACCTTTCTATTATAGCCAACATTAACTTTTTTAGCAATTTGTGCTACAAGACCTTTCCTATGGTATCAGACCAGGCAGGCTAGCCTATGCTCACCATGCACCACTGAGCCTCGGTCACCCATAACCTTGTCACTGGTTTACCAGTTGGCCTTTCTTGGACCACTTTTGGTAGGTACTGTCCATACTGGGAACATCCCACAAGACCTGTCATTTTGGAGATGCTCTGACTCAGTCTAGCCATCACAATTCAGTCCATATCAAAGTCACTCAGATCCTTACGCTTGCCCATTTTTCCTGCTTCCAATACATCAATTTTAAGAACTGACTGTTCTCTTGCCTAATTAATAATTGACAGGTGTCACTAAAGTGGGATAATCAATGTTATTCACTTCACCTGTCAGTTGTTTTAATGTCATGGCTGATCGGTGTATACTTAGGACATTAATAAGTGTTGATAATTCTGAAGTTCTTCTTATTCATACAAAAGAAAGATCAAGCATTAATAAAAAGTATACTGCTTATGTTAAGATAACATACTTTTGTGAAATTGTGAAATCTTTATTGCTTTCCAGTAATTTACAGCTTCCTTTGGTTCTCTTCATTTCCTCTATCCAATCAACAATGTTCTCAAACATAAGTGTCCTCTGTTTCTTCTGTGTTTCTACAAAAAGCACATATGCCAAAGACATAATGATTTTATGCATGACATGGAAACAACACATTACTATTATTTTTTTGTGCAAAACACCTCTCATATGAGCCATCTTCGCATTACAGCAGTGCATTATCATTGTCAAAGTTTATATTTACATTCTATACCTGGAGCTCTTGCAATGTTTTCACAGTAGGAAAATGCGAAAATGCATCTGAGCGACTTGGGCTCTAGACTGTGGTGGACAATGCCCTGGAAGATCTGCACAAGAACCAGAGCAAAGAGAGACATCTGTTTTATGCGGTTTCAGACTATGCACAGAGGTAACATAAAATACAAAAATGATGCCCAAACCTTTTTTGATGCCTCTTCTTTGGCTAACTTGAGCGAGAACTGAAACACCCGCAAGTCTTTACAGTGAATAATAATCCTGTTGGGATATTTATTCTTCATTTGAGCATTTGTTACTTGTTTCCTTTTTTCATCATAATCTAGGTTTAAAAAAAGATTATATTATAACTAATTTTAAGTGTACGCATTTCATACATAACACTATGTAACAAATTTTTATTTTTATTTTGTTCCTGGGTACAAAGTGTGTTTTCCTAACCCGTTATGCCT
>JAAGVU020000113.1:11427730-11463030 GCA_011763525.2 Mormyrus iriodes | reverse complement strand
ATATTAAATGTGAAACATAATATCTAAAGATATGTAGTTTCAAGTTCACTTAAGGAAACATAAGTAAAGTTAAGCAACTAACAGTTATTGACACCTACTCACAATCTCTGACAATGAAATTATCTGACTGCTTCTTTCTGTTGAACTGCAGATAAATGTTGCTACTCGCTAACAAGCAGCGACATGTAGCTTCCACCTGGGTCCTAAGGCCCGCCTCTACCTATAGCAGTTTAAACAGCCAGTACATAATTTTAATTAAATAATGATAGCTAGACTTACAGTATTATTTTTAATTTCAATTCGTAGTTTTGCTTCTATTTGTTAAGTGCATACCTGCGCTCAGTGATATCTTGTATGAAATGTCTGGATACATAATTTAAAAATAATATGATAATTACTATATTTTTAGGGGGGGGCTTGGAATCATTTTGGGGGGGCTGAAGCCCACCCTAAATAGGCCTAACGACGCCCATGGCGCAGGTGATGAGCAGTGCCTGGTTTCCTTCAGACATGACGCTTAGAACTGAGGCTTCTTTAGGTTTATTAATCTTGATTTCGTCAGACTAGTCTGACACAGTCTGACAGTCCTTCAGGTATATTTCTGCATATTCCAGTTGAGCTCTGATTGTATTTTACTAGAACTTTTACTGAACCCAGAACAGTGGAGTGTTGCAGTGATGGTTTCCACCATCTCCACATAGGATTTTTGGAGCTCACCCAGAGTGATCATTGGGTTCTTGGTCACCTTACATAATAAGGCCCCTGACAGCTCAGTTTGGCTAGACAGGCAGCTCTAGGAAGGGCCTCGGTTGTTCCAATCTTCTTCCATTTAAGAAATAGGTAGGCCAGTATGCTCTTGGGAATCCTCAATGCCTCAAAAAAAATGTGTAGCCTTCCCCAGATCTGTGCTTCAATACAATCCTGTCTCTGAGTTTTGCTTTGACCTCTTGGCTTCTTTCTTGCTCTGACATACATTGTCAACTATGAGACCATCATCAAAACAGTTGTGTGTCTTTCCAACTCATGTCCAATCAAAGGAATTACCATTATGTAAATTCCAAAAAAGGTGTAGAAACATTTCAAAGATGATCAATAGAGACAGGATGCACCGGAGCTAAATTTCAAGTTCCATACCAAAGGGTCTGAATTCTTATCTCAATGTTCTCAATGTTAAAATGTTTTATTTTTAATAAATTTGCAAAAATGTTTGAAATTGTTTTGTTATTATGCTTTGTCATTATATGGTATTGAACATACATTGTTTTGAGAAAAAATAAATGTAAAAAATTTCAATTTTTATATATAGTATAAGGTTCCCACATTCTTAATATATGACAAAGTGGTCTGAATACTTTCTGAATGCACTGTATGTTGTAAGTAATTTGAATATCCCACCATAAAAAGGTTTCCCTGAGCTTACTACTCGCCAGGACAAGACAAGGATGGTTACTCTTCTCTTTAACCTTAAAATTATTTTTCTGTTGATGAAGCATTCAACCTATAGCTCCATTTCTGTAAAATCTGGAGATCACTGACTAAAGAGGAAACAAACTTGCATTTTAAAATAGCAGCAACAGTTTCTCTAGCAGGACACATGGTATATGATAACTGTGGTGAAAGAACACTCGAGAACTTCCCCATGTTGAAACATCAAACATAGCAGAAGACATTGGCTACTGTGCCACTCACCACATCCTCTAAGAGTGCTTGGTCACTGACGAATGAAATGCGAAAGTTGGTGCAGATCAGTGTACCAACAATGCTGCCCTCAAGCATATCATCGTGGGTGCACTTTAACACTGGACTGGCACTACAAAATACGACCTCGCCTGTAATATAATTACATAATAATAACAATAACAATAGAGAAGTAAACTTTAACAATACAATATATGACAAATAGATATCTCCTTGTAATATAATATAATTAGACAAGATTGATCACAAACAAAATAATGATGACCCAGTAAAAGCCTGTACAAAATCTGGAAGTACCTTTGCCAGAAAGATTCAGACCACCCTACACAAAACTAAGTTGTCTCACATTTTTGTCTTTGTATACTTTCACAGATAAAGTAGTATGCAATATCTCCTTGGAGAAACAGTCAAAATATAAATTCTCTCAGGGCATAACTATTTCCTTAGCAACACATTAAAATGATGTACCGAACTTTGTTTTGAATTACCTGGCAAAAAAATTGGATTTTTTTCTTGCAGAAAATTGTGTCCTTCCTGTTTAAATCAAAAGGAAAAGAAACAAAAGACAAAACATGTTATTCCATCCATTGTCCATTTCTGTCTATTTAGTATAGGAACACGATGAGCCTGGGAGCTTTCACATTAAATGCAGGGCATTTATTCTGCCCATCCATCTTTCAAATGTTTATCCAGTGAAACCTATCCCTGGTAGGGGAGGGTCACAACTTAATTATGTAAATGTTAAGGTATATTTTCGTTTTCGGGGGGGGGGTCAAATGGAGTGAAATTAAACCGTTGCCCCTGTTTCCTACGCCCATAACAGCATGGTGGCAAAAGCACACATCCACAACTGGCAATTTAGAGTTTTAATTTCACCTGTGTATGTGTTTGGGTGGAGGGAGAAAACCCAGGCAACACAGCCACAACTCCACTCTCACAGAGGGAAGCAAGGCTTTTTCTAGTTTTTTAATAGATCAGGGGCTGAAGATGTACTACCCAGTTAACAAGTATTTTCCTAAAAGGCTGATTGTTCAAAGTGCTTATAAAGGATGCAATTAAGTAATTTTATGACAAAGAAAAGCTAACATCAAAAAATACCTAAGAGGATATAACTCCCCCCAACATATTTTGAGCAACTCCCGAGATAGAAAGTCTCAGTATTGTCCTTATATCAACTATGCACAATTTCCTTCTTTCAGTAATAAAGAGCTAAGCTGCTCTTAACAATGCAAATTTAAAAAATTACAAAGACTGAGAACTCAAGCCTAGTGAAGTTTTTGTTGAGTCTTGCAACTGTGAAACTGGGTTAGGTTAGCTGCCTTAAAGAGGAAGTAAATTTTAGGTATTTAGCGTCCTTGCTAAACATCATTCTTAAAGGGTTTGCATACAGCTTTCACGGAAACTGAACAAGCAGTCAAGTCCAAGTTCAGTAAAAAAAATAACACTGCATAGTCAGTATATATACTCTTATCATTAGAGTGAAACGGGTGCTCATAGGTTGTTGTTATACCTTGGGGAAAACCTGAGTCCTGAATGTTTTACACTACACTTTACTTACAGGGTACAAATTTAAAACGGAGGAGAATGCGGAAACTGTCTCTAATTATTCGGCAATCCACAGGCGCACAAGGTGCGTATTTAATAGAAAACACTGAAAGTCAAGAATCGCAGCGACGGTAATTGGAAAGAGCCCTCATAAGTCATTCACCAGAAGTTTCAGGTTATCGTTCACACTAGGGTGCATTGTGCACAGGTATTTGCTAAAACCAACTAACTAAAGCCATTAGTACCGACGTTGTCCACAGCGTTGAAATGCCAGTGTGAAATTTTGTGAGCGAGTCGATTAAACTTTTGTTACAGTCATGAAATGAAGAAACTGCACTGGTTCACAGAGACATTCCCACGATAAGTTTAGAGGAACGTTTTCGTGAATAATAGATTATCATCCTTTATTAAACCTACCAACCACAACTAATCCTACGCATTTTTTTTTAACTTTGAAAACCATTCATTTTTTACACTCAGAATAGTAGAATGCTTTGGTAATACTTTATTCGCCACAATGGATAGGCTTAATCTCCACAAATACCTAATAAGAGATTTTTAATTTTATATACAGCTAATATACATATAATACAACATTGTAATATACAACTCTACAAAGAGCACGCATTCTCGGACCTTCCCTTGACATTACAGCAAAGTACATCTTGAAATAGCTTTATAACTGACATCAAGCTATTTAACTGTTCTTTTTATAATCAACATCAACCTGCTATTTACAGAGAATGCAAAAAAATCACTTAATTTTAAGAAAATGAAGACTTCGATATAACGAAGATAGACTGATGGGAAATATATGCAATACCGTAGTCCGAACCGAGGAGCTACAAAATGTTACTAAATAGTATACTTATGTCAAACGAATTTCATTATTTTTCTTGACAGTCACATGGAAACGCATCTTTGCAGTTATGTATCTTTGAACAAACGATATGTGTTTTTTCATTAAAAGTTGATCACTGTAATTATTATTATGATCAACAAATTGCTTCAAAAAGGTCGTACTTGTTTCATACTTGTCCAATCTATTTCTAGTGCTATATCCGATTATGGTCTTTCTGTATAATAACTTTCCGGAATAACTGCAAATTACTGTATTAAATTATCGAATCTACATCAATCGATTTAAAATATAACAGTAAATTCTATTTGGCACTTTACTATATTTAAATGAATTTTAATTAGAAACATTCTTACCCCAGGATTAACATAGGAAACAAATGAAGGCTTTGTATATTTTCCACCATTACTCCCTAGGGAAAACATCTCGAAAACTGTTGCGTTAATTACTTTTTTGAAACAAGCTGGAAATACAGACTACTCAAGGAATTGCGTGAAAATAAGCAGAAACGCATCGCTGCTTCCGCGAACATTTCTGCAACTTCACGCGAACCTGGAACTGTCAAGTCTCACGGTAGGCGGTCCCAAACTAACCAGGAGATTTTTATTGGACAATGGTCTGTCTGTCCACCGATATGTCAGGGGCTTCTTCTTTGAAAACTTCCTAATTTTGCAGGTAGACGTATAAACAGGAAATAAACCGAACAGCACTGCACAGGCCTAACCGTGAAGTGCGCAGTTGCCGAACTACTTAATATACACAGGGCTGTCAAGTCTCAGCATTGACCGTGAGACACGCGTTTCCCACCTAATGTAATCTCACTGCGAACTTTTGATGAAAGTTGAGAGCCTCATATATATAAACCGTAAATACGTCAAAAACATACGTTTCCCTGTAGACCCGCAAAACAAAAGACAGCATAGAATGCAATTTGTGTATCAAGATAAACACTGCCCAGGAGTGCTTATTATACAGTTATCTTAGTAATACATTTAATAAAAAATAAATGATTCAATTTATTTGTATATCATACTACACAACAAAATTTTACAACTAAAAGTGGCAGCATTGGTTACGTCTCGCAGCTAGTGTGAAGATTAATTTACAGTGACGTTATCTAATGACGATGCTACTTAACTTGGATTGATCTGAACTCTGCCTCCCCCTAGTATGAAGAAAAAGCTAGTGAACCAGAATTATCTACCCATGCATTCATCTTCCAGCTAGCATCCAGGTCAGGTTTAAGGGAGCCAGGATCCTATTGCAGGCAGCTCAGGGTACAAGGCTGGGGTACATCCTGTGCAGGATACCAGCCCACCACAGGACACTGAACCGGACTGAAGGACTTTTTAGTAAAAATGTATTTATTACGAACAACCTCTTAGCCCAACCCCCAAATCATTCTCAGTTCCTTCAACTGCACATCAAGATTTCCTCTGACTTCATTTTCCTTAGTCTGAATCATGTTTGCTTTTCGATTACTTCAACATAGCCCTAAGATATATTGGTAGACATATTGGTAACAGCGTAAACATTATGTCTACCCTGCCTTTACCTGAGTCTGCTATCCAACGGCCTGTAAATGTCCATTTCATGCAAATTGACACCAGACACATATTTCAACATTACGGTTCCAAACTAATATGCTTAAGTGAAATATTTAGCCAAACCAAACAATTCAGAAAACCAGAGCAGGTACTCTGTTATAGATGTTTCTTGAAATCTAGTCTTAAATATACCTCAGATTGATGCTGAAAAAGCCATCTCAACCAAACTTAAGCCCCCAGAATTTCCCCAAAAAGCATATTCTATTCACAGGACAGACCATACTCTTTGAAACATATTTAAAACAAATTTATATATCGTAATATCAATTTGCTTTAAAGTAAAGCATGTACTCCTTGAAATATGCCCTGCGCATCACAGCTCTAAGCTTCTCACACAAAATATCAAGGAATTTCAGTAACGTTACTACCAGCTCAAAAGTAACAACCTAGGAGGCTTATTTTATTAACGCTTTGATAAAAGCTGGGGACGGTCTTTCTTGTAATCTTTTTTCGGTAAAGCAGAATTACATTTACCACAGTCTAAATATCAGTCAAAACAATGCATTACCCAACACTGGTCACTATAAGGGGGGTCATCATTAAACACTACATTTACAACGCATAAATGATGTGCAAAATTGTTTTGCGGTTCCATCATCAGGTACATGCGCAGAGGAAAAAAAATTCTTCCCATCGTAATGCAGTAGTACACTTCCACAGTGACTGACAGGCATGAAAGGCATAAAGGTCTATACTTATAATAGCAATTACAAACACTAACGTGGCATGCAACTGCCACAAATTCACAACTGCATTGTCATTTGATTTAGACACTATGAAGCATTTAAATCATGGTTTAAAATTATTACAAATGCCTAAATAAAGGAAAATACATAATGTATGGGACATGCATTTATGACACAAACGGTTAATTAAATTTCTGAAAAAATATTAAACTGTTCGAAAAATGAGTGACCATTGAAAATTTAATACAATGCCACAAGAACCTACAAAAGCATGACAAATCTGGCATGAGCTCTTTACATGAACACATTCCAAGTCCAGCCTTAGCACAAGACATTAGCCATACAAGGTTTGCATTATTCTATTTGAATGAACTCAACTCAAATAACACCACTTAGAAAAATCTATGGTCCTAGACTGTGCTTTATTTAGGCTAGACTAAATCTTCAACCGCCTAAATGTAGCTAGTTTAAAATATGCTTGTGAGCACCTAGGTGGCATGTTCCTCTCAACGAATACCTAGAACAGCAGATTCATATATTAATCTAGTTTTTATTTTAGGTGTTACAGAGAGGAATGTCCTTTGACAGACTAGCAGAGCAGAGGAAGCTATAATAATTATAAATATTCAACTTCAGACACTGACATTGAAACCTGCTTTTTCTTTGATGACCACAGGCCTGGCCCACTAGTTCACTCCAAAGCCAAGTAGTACAGCACAGCACAGACATTTAGGACATCAGTAATACCTAGTTTAGCAGCAGTCTGAAAACTGCTTTTAAAATTATAGGAAGAATTTTGAGGTCAGACCAACTACACTAAAGAGGTCACAAAACAAATATATTTGAAAAAAATAAAAACAAAGGTATGTATACAATGTATTTTATATTAGTGTGTTTAATGGGACTGGTGGTCTGGGAATGCCTAGTAGCTCTCGTAATCTTTCTTGTCCTTCTTCCCTTCGCCCTCAAAGCTGTCGACTCCATCACTGTTGTCCCTCCGCCTCTTGCGATTGTTGCGGACGTTGAAGCGTGGGTTCATCTGGGGAAGGGGGTCCATACCCAGAACCTTATGGATCTGGCGAAAGGCGAGAAGCCTGAGGGCAAACTACAGAAAAGTAAAGACACAGGAGTAAGTCACACAAAAAGGACAAATGGCCGGGGATTTCATATGTGAATATTTGAAAAATGTGTTAAGAAAAAGGGGGGGGAGGAGTAAAACCTCCACAAGACCAGTCCTTGCTAGAAGGCAAAATTTTGGCCGTGGAATGAGAGGGTTGAAATATAATCCCCATACGGAACACAGCATCCAGTTTCTTAGCTTATAAGTAAAACATCCAATCCAAGTAAACTAATCTTAATATACAGGGTGTCCATAAAGTCTCTTTACAATTTCAAAAATTTATTACAAAAGCAAATGAAGACAGATAAGTGAAAATTATTACAAAATGAGACGTATATATTTAAATTTTTTTTGCCTCATTTAATACACTTCTATATGGGCACCATTAGTTGCACGAAGCACATCAAGACAGTACTTGATTTCTTGCCATGTTCGCTGTAGCATACCCTCATCAATGGCGGCAATGGCATCAGTGATCCTCTGCTTTAGACACAAATGCAATGTGATAAAAACCTTGATAACCACTGAGTACATAGAACAAATCTGATGAAGATCTCATCAATTGCCTTTCTAATAAATTTTTGAAATTGTAAAGAGACTTTATGGACACCCTGTATGTGTATTATTTTTATATACACACACAATATTAATTTATTTTTATTTTTATTATATATATATATATATACACATACACACACACACACACACACACTTTAAAAAAAAACATACGCAGAAAAGAAACCCAACCCAATAAACTGTCCCAATTAATGTTACTACACAAGAATGCCGTATGCAGAGTTGGATTGTTCAGGTCCAGAAAGTAAAAATATAGACCAATATTGTTTCAACCAACCAGCTGAGTACTCTGACTCTTTATACTCACCAGGTTGGTTGAAACAAAACCTTAGCCTGGATTTGTACTTTCTGGAACTGATCTATCCAGCTGTTTAGAGAAATCCGGGGCACCTGTGCGCTGGAGGTAATGTCCTCTCTCTGCTGTTCCGACATGGTGACCAGAGTGTCTGTGGCATTCTTCTCACAGGGGTCTATCAATCCCGGACCTCCTATTCACAGACCAAATCCGTTAATCTCCCAGTGATGCATAAAACTTATCCTATCTTATCCTTTCAACATCTTCCCACAGACACAGGAATGCATAATTTATTATATTGATACTGGACGGTACATTCAAACCAAAACTTTTCTACACTACTCTTACTTCTTAGCTAACATTCCAATTTCAATATGTTTATACGTAACAGTTATATTGGTCATTACAGCACAGTCTGCTTCCAATTGTACCAAGACGACAAACGCTGGTCGACCAGTGTGAAATCCCTAAGGAAACATGGGCATTTTAGAATTTATCTATTTATGCAACTGGCGACTTTAAACAGCCCATTCATCATCTTACCTGATAGTAGTATCCCAGAGGAAATGCATTCAAAGACTCTCCGCAGTGCATCTCCTGGACTCAAGGGCCCAGATGCACTGCTTATAGCCTTTTCAACAAGCAGTTCCATTGCCTGGGGGGGGGGGGGGTCAAGTCATGTTAACTTCATAATTCCTGGGTAACTCAGGGTTCAGCTACAGTGCTGGGTGTGTTTTCCTACAATGAAATTTTCTCCCCTATAAGACAAGACACACTGAAAATCCTGTATTTTTTTATTATATATTGTGTTCTACAGAGAAAAGCAAAAAAAATATGTATGTGCATATATGTGTGCATTTCCTTACTAGGTCATTGGAGGTGTGAAAATATGTATTGAATTTCAATAAATTGGAAGTATATTTTATTGTAAAATACATGGGAAATGAAAAGTAGCTGCAGGTTAAACAAGAAAATAGAAATATTGCGACAGACTAAACTGATATATAAATTCTAATGCAAACATACATGTGAAGCAAGACGTATGAATCCTGATACAAATATAATGCAAAATGTCTACATAACTTTTAGAGCACTCAAGTACATTTATACATAGCATTTTACTGAATGTACATGCAGGGAACGTCTTTTTTAAATCTTAGGAACAAATTGCAGATCAGACTAGAGACGGCAGAGAACAATTGTAAAGACTGAACTCTCCTAGGGCTAATCACAATGGCAGCTGTTACTCACCCAGCTGGGAAAGGCAGACCAAGTGGGCACCCTCTGACAGAGATCACGCAGAATGCGAATAATAATCACACAGGATTGAAGTCCATTTGCTCTAGCCTTGAGTGCAATGAAGTCACATTCAGTTAGTGACAGAGCAAAACAACACTGACATGTACTGGAATGGGCTTCTGAAGAGGTGCAACACTACTGTTCACAATGGAAGCTTGTGATTGGTTCAGGTTATATGGCATTACTTATGGTCAGCTGCCATTCACAGCAGTATTTTACCTCATAGTTAGTAAGAGTTCAAAGTTTGCAAGATGCAAAAGGGAGCCCCAGTCATCTTGTAAACCTTGACCTCGGTTTTAAATCGTTCACAAACGAATACTTGGAATTACATAGGCTCAGAAGGAAAGCATAGGGACTGAAGGCAAGGAAATCTGCTTTACTTTACTGTGATACTTGCACAAGTAAACTAATCAGATGTTCCTTTTCTCACAATCCCTATTAAAAATAAATCACAAAAAAGTACAAAGCTCAACATGAAAGCTCTTATAGATGACATACATGTCAAGTTACTCTGCAGCCTTATGGAGTAGAGATTTTAAACTAATGACTGGATTATATGGGTGTAGCTATTAGATCCAAAATGCAAGGATGCCTCGTCACATTGATATGAAGAGCAAAAAAATTGTGTAGAACAAGGCAACTGAAAACAACTTTCTAGAGTTCACATTTTTCAGGTTAATGTACAATTACAGTAGGCATCCTTGATTTATTTAACAATTTATATAAACTGCTTACGAAATGAAATAAAAAAATAAATGCGTCTCATAAGGCTACAATAAGAAAGTAAAATGATGTTCCGAACCTGGAACCACTTAGCGTGGCGTAGAGCAGCCAGAGCGTCAAGGCATTTTTGCCTGTCCAAGACGTCCGCTGGGTCTTTCACCAAACCCGAGGTTATATCTAAAAATGGATCGAATTGTCAAAGGGTGGTGAGGAATGGGTGTTTGACCAGGTCAGCAAGCCGCGTTCTCAGAAATAAACACATTGCCACACATACCAAGCATACTGAGCTATACATACATGATTTAACCCTGAAACACCTGCTCGGTTTTTGTATTCTACGTCACGCTTCAATTTGATAAGTCTTTGGAAAAGACATGTGACTAAACACAATGATTCATTTTTCTTTTTGATGCTCAGCTTTGAATATACTCCTACATAATTTCCAAGCAAAACAAATGATGCATGTTTAACATGGTCTTGTATAATATGAATTTGCAAAGATGTCAAAAGGCTGACTTGAAAACGCTTGGTTTACATCATGGAGTTTTCCACTTGACCATTCAGGAACATTTTAGGTCAACGTAACTGAAGCGAAAATCCTGAAATGTAAAATCAAACCTCAGGTGCTGCTGAGGGCAACATTATTCAGCGGTTAGGTTCATTGGCGCTGGCTAACTTGTATGGATTATGGTCATAGCATGAACATAAAAAAAAAAAAAGAGGAAAACGGCTTGGACCCCATTGTAAGGCAGGTGTGGCAAAGTGTTTGGGGAAAACCTTGGTCAAAAATCCTTCCGAAGGCGTGGCAGCAGCCTCTGATGGGAGACAAGTAGTTGAAGATGATATAAGAAGGCTTTGGACTGGATTCATAAAGCTACGGATACAGGAAGACAGCAGCTCTTGCTGGAAAGAAGGGGACAAGCTCCCAGCAACGGTTAGGACATCACTGCATGCATACCTCTCATCAGCTGGTTTTTAAACCCCACAGTCATTCTACACAGATGGCCATAAACCCAGGTTCGACCAAAGATTCCGTTCACAAAGCCTTCCTCCCTGAAGCTTACGAATACTCCCCCAAGGACACCCAACAGGCAAGATGACATCGCAGCCGCTATGCTTCCCACGGTTCTCACTGGCTTTGAGTCTCTTTTTTTGGGTTTATAATGCTTATTCATTTCAACAGCATTTTCTTCTTCCACCTACAAGTGTTAGCAAGCTTTCCACTTTTCAATCCACAAATCACTAACTGAAAAAGCAACGCCTACAAAAATGGGTAACAGTTACTGAAAAAGGTAAGGGCAATGGCAATTAGCTCCTGTTACTGTTTTTTTTCCCCTAGAACACTACTAGGATACTTTTCAAGTCTCTTATGACAGAGACTTTACCCTGGTTTACACACAGTGCCATTTCCTTGTTATTTGACTAGTCTGATCCTAACGTTTGGTGATGCTAAGTATATTCCAATGATTAATGCAAATTATTATTTTGTCAAACAAAACCACACTTTAGCTGATCTTGCAGCCACAAATAAAAAAAGATTGGCTGTAATCTATAAAAAAAATTACAGCAATCCCATGATTTACGGCAATTCAGTTAAGATTTTTTTCACTGCAACGCTTGAGTTCTGATAAGAATTTCAATTTCCTCAATTATATTATGGTTTCAGCCAAACACTGTGTGTAAAAAGTATTATGCACCACTTTCCATAGTACAATAATTGTGAAGAATAAAGTTTCAAATTGTTCATTGTTACTGAAGCTTCCCCCCCCCCCATTGATCTAGTTAGAAAATTGCTGAAAACTGCTCGGTGCATTTGAGTTGGGCTGGAAATACATTTTCGCCCAACTTAAAAGAATGGAAGTAGTTTTTCAATTTACATTGTTTTTTTTTTTTTAGCAATAAATTACCAACGTAAATCGAGGGCAGGCTACCATAAAATATACATAGCACTAAATAGATATTGACTCACTATCAAAAAAGATGAAATTTCATATCACTATAGAATTACTATGGTAATTCAAATCCAAATGGCCCCGCCTAAAAGCATATACGCTTTCCTCATTTGAAGTTTAAATCCCTTCCCAACGTGAGATGATTCTTCACCACCTAAACAGAGGTGAGAAAGGAGAAACTGTGGATTGAAGATCTGACATTTATGGTGCAGAGGTGGAAGAAAGAAAATGCATGTACATTACATATAAAATATGAATAAATATATAGCGACTAATTATAGCAACATGTATACATTTATTCTGTGTCAAGGGCACCGCTAAACCCAAACTTTAAAATTCCATGCTGAATAACTGATATGGTCACTTATAATGTGCCAACTCATGGTTCCCTTAAGACCAAATTTTTTTATGTAATTAACTGCACACATGATACAGCAAACATGGGTGCCATTAAAGCCCATTTAATGTGTTAAATACAATATTGAAACAAACCAATACTTAGGATGAGGGCTTAAAATAAGTGAAAGACCAAGAAAACTTTTTTAAAGCACAGAATAAAATAAACTGGCCCCATTTATGGGCCAGTTTATAATGAGCTTTACCATGACACATCCCGATTGCATGTAACATGCATTTAAAGTTAATGTCTTAAAGGAAGACAAATATGGCAGCAATGTAATTAACCATATCAAGACACCCATAATAGACGTATGGCCACAGGAGAGATACTAGTTTTTCTGAAACTGAAAACTGCAGCAAGGATACAGGTTTTGCCTGTAAACAGTGAGATCGAAGCTATGTACTTCACTGGACAAAATTAAATATGGCCATCCAAATGACTTGATGACCAGAGATGCCCATTGTGCATTTACTCCAACAAAAACAGTTTTAGCTGAATAGGTCTGAGGTTTGATCTGGGAGAGTACATATATTCCCTCAGGGGAGCACTTTCATCTCGGCACAAGGGACCACAAAAAGGTGAGTCTCTCACCAGACAAAACAGATTTGTTTCCTGTGGGGATTTTCCTGAGGCAGAGTGACTTTCATCTGTTCCCTACGATATATAGAGTCCTTTTGTGCTTTACAAAGCATTCCAGCATTTTTAAGGCATCTGTAATGAACAAAGGTTCAAAAAGTCACACTGCAGTACTGCTTTTGAAATGGAGGGTCCATTTGTCATTCAGCTCAGCGAAATTAGAATTTAAATGGGACACAGGAAACAAAAGTGAATCTTACCTGGGGTCCTAACTAGGATTACACAATGCAAACACTGATCATGCTTGTTGGAGCTTTTTTTTTTTGAAAAGCTAAGAGCATTGGCAAGTGTTACAGAGAAAGAGGGAGTGAGAGAGAGAAAGAGTGTGTACACCCTAGAGCTTCTCTGCTGGCACTGAAGCTATACATAAATGTTAGCTGTGTGCTGAACATTTGCAAATCAAAGCAAAGGAAGCATGGGACATCTGTGCAAATTAATTCTATCAGTATGCATGGCAGACTTTAGACACTACTGGTCGATTTCATTCTAAGGCATGAGAAGCGGTGGTTATGCAACCCATCAAAGAGTGTAGCTGAACTTATGTCCCCCCAGCCTGTGTCCACCAACGCACATGGCTACAGAATAAAGCCTGCTTTGCCTTCAAAACTATCCACTTGGCATTTGAAAGAAAAATGAAATCCTGACGGCTTAAAGAGCATCATGGCTCAGATCCTAGACTGTGACCTATGAGACACTACGCATCTTGCATGTCAGTTTTACATCTCCAAATGAGTAGCTTGCCCAGAATTACTTAGATTTTAATGTCTTATAATCCTAAGGATATTACACACATTTTATATTCGAAGACTTTTGAAGGCATGAGAAGCTGATATTAACTAAATGGAAAAATGGCTGATGGGGAAAAAAAAGCAGTATGATTATGCCCCTGCCCTCCCTTTTTGTGCTATATTATAATATACTTCCCCCCCTTCAGCAGTTACTGCCTGTTCTGTGCCAGCAAATGGGCTCATCGGGTTTTTTCCAAAAACGAACACTTAGAAGTTAATTCCTTGAAGGCCATAAACTGAGCAATGCCATTTCCAACCTCCATCCCGAGCATTCTCCTCCCGGATGATTGGTGAGGTCAACGTGATGGTCACCTCCATCTTCGGCTCGTTGCAGGACGTCAGGATGATGGCTGCCTCCTGGACAGATGCCTTGACTTCATATTTCTCTGGCATTACCAGCTTTAGGAAAGATTTCAAAATGGAATGAGAACTGGCATCCTGGTCAATTTGAACATCTAACGTTTGAGAGCTGAACCCACATCTTTCTATTTTTGCTATAAAATGTATTACATTTTCTACAATTCATTCCATACATAAGAGAAGCACATTTTTCACCTCAGGCTCAAGATTTTCAAACATTTTCTTTAAGTAATAAATCACCGTGAGCTGCTTAGGGAGGTGATCCACTATGCAAGTTAAGAGGCTCTTGGTGGGCTTTTCAGAGCAGAGGAGGACCAGGTTGACATTCTTGTCTCCACGAAGCAAAAGGCCTTTTGCCAGGACTCCCACTCTCATCACCCCCTTCAGAGCCCTATGGAAAAGTGACGTTAAAGTGAGGCAGATAAGCAAGAAGCTAGGTGCAAATGTGGCTAGGATAAGCTTCCAATGAGGAACCAGTAGCAGTAGCCATATACTTTCGGGAACTAGAGCAGGTTAAGAAACAGATAACACTGTAATGTGAAACGCAACAGGACAGTACTGCATGCTAAATGAGAGTATATCAAGAGAATAACCAGACAGTGAGGGTCGACGAAAGGATAAGATATGCCGAGTTAAATCATTCAGCTGATATACTCAGATATTTTGTTTTATTCTATTGAGTGAATAATTGCAAGTGAATTTTAACAGAGCATGGCAGTCTTGATAAATACCCAAGACACTAAAAACACATGCTCCGGTTATATTAAATAAAAAGTAGCAAATCGCACTAGTAAGAATAATTAATCTGACCAATTTCCTAAGGGAATCATTCACAGAAATATGTAGCAAAACTGGTACGGTAATTATTACTCCAAACATTCTCTCCCTCTGAGGTTCTACATTTTTCTGCCATATAGCAGTTAGCCCGCTAATGCCGCTAATATTTTTCTTGTAGCCACTGGGTGACTCACCTGTCCCTCTGGACATCCTTCTTATCCTTGTCTTCATCCTTACTCTTGTCCTGATCAGTGATGATATCAGAGACCAGCTTCAGTGCCCGCTCTGTGATGGACACAATCTTTTGGATGGACTGGAGCTCCTCCTCTACAGGATAGATGGCTGCATGTTTAGTCATCACGTAGCGGTCATCCGAGGAGTCCGGCCGACGGGGGGGCTGAAAGACACATTGGATAATACAGTTTCATCCAGACAAGGAACTAAAGATACCACTGCAGGGATCACTGAAAGAGCATACTGACAAGGTCTTTCAAGAGTTCAGTAGAGGCTCCTACAGAATTACACTGAAAGGCCCAATTGTCTGAGCAATAGTCTCATATACAATACTGTGCAATAGTCAAAGAAAATGTTTAAGTCTATCTGGGTAGTAAGTGTATAGTTGCTCAGAAGAGGGGGGGAAACACACACACAAGTTATCTTGTTGGTTGGCTAGAAGCAGAGGCACAGTAAGGGTATGGATACCCTGACAGAATCAGGTGGCCCAGTACTTTACAAGGGCCCTCGAATACGTAAAGTTATAAGTACAATTTGGCGGTGGAGCCTAAAATGACATTTTATCAGGGGGCCCAGCATTCCCAGGTATGCCCCTGGCTACACCACCACTTGAGTTCCCAAACCTCTCCTCAGGGGCACCCCAGCCATTTCAAATATTCCTTCAGTTTCATCACAAGATCAATTAATTGAATGATTTAACTAGTTTAACTCAATGAAGTACCGACTATCCAAACATAGTGTGCTAGTGGTCAAGTAAAAAATAAAAAAAAGAAACTGCATCGGTATATTGGTTGGCTGCTGCAAATACTGGGGTGACTTTAGGAGAGGTTTTGAAATGGCTAAGATGACACATTTTGTCATCAAGACATAAAATAATAGTGTTACACCGACATAAACATTTTCTCTGTCTGCCTAAGACCTTTGCACAGTACCAGCATAGAATGTGAACCACCAACCCCCTTGTCAAATGGCCATAGACCCCGACCATTTTGTCTCTGCACGCCGCCTTCCTGCCCTGCATGCTGACCCCAAAGCCAGGAGTACTGACCAGCGGTCCCTGTGGCTGTGGGATGGGTAAGCCAGGCCTGACCCCCAGCAGGCCGGGGGGCCCGGGCGGGCCCTGGGGGTAGCCTCCATCTGGAATCCTGCGGCGCTCATCCCAGTGATGCTGCTCCTCCTCCATGCGCCGCCAGTACATGTCTTCCTCGTACCGCCTGGAAAAGCCATCACATTTTTAAAGCATTACAGAACCACTACTCCTTGCCTTGGGAGAAAAGGAAAAAGAAAAAAGAAAAAAAACCTCTTGAAAATATACTATGGCAGGGGAGAATCACTGGCAAACCAGAAACTTTACTTTGTACATACATTCAAACAACAGTAAGATGACAGAAAACACACATACCGACAACACAAATGTGAGCATCCACAGGTTAATGGCTGAAGACAGTGGGGGGCAGAGGTCACATCACAACAGTGGGAATGCAGAACAAATCTGGGACTGTTTTGTGAATTAATATGAACTCTACAGCAGCAATAGCAGTAGCCAATCCCAGTCAAGAGCACATCTGAGGAGTTACTGTATGGAATATCTAACATTCAGAAGGTGTTCCTCAAGCAGGATGTGCTTCTGACACCCAGCCTGCAACCTTCACCTCATCTCCATCCTCCAGCGGTCCTCCTCCTCGCGCCTCCTCCAGTATTCCTCCTTCTGCATCTGTTTCCTCATCTTCTCCTCCTGAATCTTCCTCGCACGAATGCTAGGCTTTACTTCCACCTGCAGATCTGGGTTTACTTTTTTCTGGACAGGGGATTAAGGGGAGAGAAAAAAAATTAAGAATTCAGAGCAGTCATGTAATTTAAGTCTTCAAGCTGTTACGCCAGCAAATGGCATGCAGTCAAATACATACTAAACAAAGGGGGGGAAAAAAAAAAAGTTAAATAATGGCGCACACGTCTCACACTAAAAATTGTTTGCGTTTCCCATTTTGCACTTTATGGATAATTTCCATAATATCCCAAGGCCTCCCTCCACACTCTGCTTAGCAACTGCTATCGCTCGCCACTCGATTCCCTCTGGCTTCCTTTTGACGGGCACGTGCAGAGGTGCGCGTGATAACCACTGAACCCCCACTGCCACCGAGAATAGCATCCACCACAGATGCACTTACACAGTACATGCCGTGCACGCTTGTTAATGAAGTGAAAGCGTCGCTCGAAAGTGTAAAGTGACACACCGGGAAAAAGCCCCGGGTTTGCAAGTCAGCCCAGCATCATCCTTACTACTTGCACACTGACCTTATACTGGAGGCGGTGTCTCCTTCCCTTTAAATGCATCTCTTTAGCATTTGGGTCATTAAAACTGCATTCACACAGCTTGCAGTGGAAGCGGATCACTTTTCCTTCATCGTTGCGTACCTGAAATGCAGGGGAAATAAAAAATATATATATATATTAAAAAAAATACATCTTTGTCTTACCCGACAGAACTGTATAAGCTACAGTATGATTAGTTCCCAATATTAAAAACACCCTCAATGCTCAAGGAAAATGTTGTTTCAGCTCAGTGATACCATAAACAGACGGCTACAAAAGCAAACTAATATAAGCATAATGACCTCCATAAATGAGATTCTTACGCGCTTCACAGAAAGCATAAATATCTGGTTTATATCTGGCATGCCCTTCAGAAGGTTAAGGTTACCTCTTCCACATAATCGTGACCCACTGGCTGGACGTCACTCTGCAGGGCTGCCAGGGCTGACTGGGCCCCCAGGGGCTCCACCGTGGTGTCCACCTTCACCTCCGGCGTTGGGGCCACCAGCACTGGCTGCGTCGCCTTCGCCAGCTCGTTTTTGGCTTCATCCACCTTCGCCGTGGCAGTCTGGAGTTTATTTCCGCCTGCGTCATAAGTCGAATAAAGCCAGTGATTATAAACAGTGCACATGACAATGCACAGCAATCGTTCCTACTTCTCGATGATATACAGGGCAGACTGTCATAGTTTTGCATTTCAGCCTGCACATGCAGAACGGCATCTGTGATACTACTGGACCACCTGTACTGGAAGACTAAGTGCTGTAATGGTGCTGCTTTTTGAAAACAAATCAGCTATAGTCACAGTATTCAAAACTGAACTGAGGTTTCAGCACAAAGACCTAGAACCCTGTTCGTTTTGAAAGATTAACGCCAATTCGTCTACCATTTTCAGGCTTTATTTAAAACCCCTGGGTGCAAATTCTACACCAGCACTCTCTCAGCTCTGACTCACCAACAAAGTTGATTTTAGGCGTGTTGACCTTCTTCACTGTGGTGGCATTTGTGGGTAGAGAGATGGGGGCAGGGCCCTTGGCCAGAGCAACCGGCATCCCGCTGCTCCCCACAATGTTGACAGGCTTCAGGTACGAAGATGTTGGAGACACCAAACTGCTGCTGCTGGTCACACTGCTCACGGTGGAACTGGGCGGCTTGCTGGGGGCCACCGTGGTGGCCGCTGATGTCTGGGTCACAACACTGGGCTCGGTGGAAGGAATGGGCTTGCCAAGCTTCGTGTGAAGCTTCACTACCTATAAAATAGCAGGTGGAGTCGGCTGGTAAAGGGGCTGGGCCATGTGACACAGTAGCTAAAGTTACGGTTGCACTGGTGGTACCTTCTGGTGTTTGGCCCCACGGATGTGAGCCGCATAGGCGTCCGCCCCAGTGCAGGAGACGTCACACAGCTCGCAGCGCAGCTGATTCTGGGTGCCACGTGCCGGTCCGCTTCCTCCGCTGCCTCCGGCGCTGCTGCTCTGGGACACCTTCAGCGCCGCCTCCTTCTTCTTGTGCTTCTGACCTTCCAGGTGCTCCTTGTACGTCTGAAGTTCAGACACGCACAGTGACACTGTTTAGTTTACCGTTTAATTTAAACAAGATAAGGAAGTAGGCTCCGGTGAGGAACAGTGAGCCTACTGTGAAAACGTCCATTTTAGCATGGAAGGAAGGTCAAAAAAAAATAAATAAAAATGTATGCTCCTCATCATGCATCATCAGACCATGTAATCTATGGTGTCGCCCTGGGTTACTGCAGCACCTGCGGTCCCGCGCAGCTGATCTTGCAGACGTCACAGTAGTGGATCTGCGGTGGCTTCGGTGGCTGTTTGGGCTTCAGCTGCTTATTCTGGAAAGGCGGCTTCTTGGTGAAGGTGCTGCCTGTCCAGGCCGCCGTGGCCGCCACCGCTGCCACGGCCTGCTTCTGCTGCTGCTGCTGGTAGTAGGAAGAGGCGGCCGAGTAGACGGCCGCCTCGTAGCCGGAGTACGACGTGCCTGCAGCAGGCAGGCAGAAGTAGATAGTTCAGGTGCAGAAAGTAAAAATCACCATCTTCTGTTTCAACCAACCAGTTGAATACTGTGTGACTGTTACTCTTTATACTCAGCAGGTGGGTTGAAACAGAATCTTAGTTTGGATTTTTACTTTCTGGACCTGAACCATCCACCTCTGCAGGCAGGAGACCAGTCAATGCCCTAGGAACTCCCCCGTAGGATAGACGTTAAACCTCAAAACGAGCACTACAACCTGAAACTTGTCAAATCCTTCTAATACATAGGGTGACCAGATCCAATCCATGTCAGGGAGGACACTGAGCCAGGACAGGATTTGCAAAATACTATTTCAATGAAAAGGACCTAGTCTCCTATAATCATGCATGTGTCACTAATGTTAATGTGAAACTACCGCATGAGTCTTTAAATCAAGGAAACAAATCTGTCAAAGCACAAAAAAACTGAACTATTTAACCAGGCACAGGAGCCTTTCAGCTTTAAAGTAGTTTGTAAAAGCTTGAAGTAGCTCAAAGTGTCCTCCCTGACATGGATTATCTGGCACTCTCTAATGCACCAATAATAACGTAATACTTGCATCATAACTGAAAGTGTTGATGAAGGTAGAATGACTTTCTACTACAAGCAGCTACAACTTAGCAAGCACCTGAGGAAGGCAGACATGCACTTTCAGGGAGGAGAGCCCAGAAACGCTCACCGGAGTACGTGACAGCAGTGGTGCTGTAGGTGGGGCTCTGCGAGTAGGACGGCACCACTGTCGCCGCAGCCGCTGCAGCCACCGGCTGCACCGTAGATGAGACAGGGTATATGGAAAAGGTGGATGTGGCAGGGCTAGGGATGGCTGGCTTGATGGCAGTGACCTGACGAGTTTGCTGGGTCTGCGTGTACTGTGTGGCCCCCTGGCTGTATCCAGTTTTGGGAGCTAAAGCAAGACAAATGAGCAAACACTAAAACACACTAAACTAGTATATGTGAAACTAAATGTGATTACATCACTTTTCAGTAACATTTTACAGGTTTATCACTCACACACAGCAATGTTAAAGTGGACTGAAGGTACATTATGTGTGGCCCTGTAGTAGCTACATAAACACACACATACATATACAGTATACATAGTCCCTGTGCTTGTAGGCCTCGTGGGTTGCATTGCGGTCCAGAAGCCATGCAATTTCATCCAACAGGATCCATGTATGTGGATGGAATGACAAAACTGACTTGCTGACTTGTGACACCATAAAAACCGCTCCCCATGTAATTAAAACTTATTTGAACCTCTGTTACTAGACCAGAAACCTTATTAAAATAGAAGTAATGTTGTCAGAAAACGTATTAATAGCAGAGTCAGTCAGTGATTTAAAAAAATGATCAGCTGAAAATTTGAGATAATCCAATACAGATTCAGTATTACTGCAGGATGTGTCTTGAGGTCAATAAATACAAAACTTAATGCAATACATATCAGCTTAAACTGCAATGAACACATGCAATCTAGTCAAACTATTGACACTACTCAAACAGATGCCGACAGACACTCACAGCCACAATAAAGACACACGCACTGTACCAGTTAATATCAAGTCTGTCCATTTTACAGAGCTTGCACAGGAATCATTTCAGACTTAGGTTACTGACTTTGGAGACCCTCCCACCAAGTTGGTTCTCGGACAAGTCACAAGCATACCTGTCTGATAGTAGGTTTCGGCAACAGTGGGTTGCGGCTGAGCAGTGGCGGCAGCCACAGCTGCTGTAGCAGCAGGTTGCTGGTAGTACTGTTTGCCGTCATAAGCTACAGCCGGCGCTGTGGACCGCACATACGAATAGGAGTCCTACAATCAAAGGAAGCACAGCCTCGTATAGGGCACTAACATAGCGATTCAACATATGTGCTATTAATAGAGACGGCATGAGTTCAAAAGGAAGGCTTAGCTTCCTGCCAGTCCATTATATTAAGCAGGTTTTAATGGGAGGAAATATAGACATAGATAAACTGAGAAAGTGAAAAAGACAGACAGACAGAAATACAGAGAAAGACAGACAAAGAGACAGAAAGGAAGTTGGTAGTTTCACAGGCTAAGCCAAGCAAGGCCATCATGAAAAACTGCACTTCCAGCAACAGAGACGTAGCAAGATTTATTGGTATAGCAACCTTCCTTCAGGTGACATTTAGCACAATACAAGCAATGCTGAGACTCTAATATGCAGGTATCATTTGCTTAAATTTGAACCAGCAGGCAGAGCACAAACACAAAAGGCAGGGTGTTCAGAGCCAGATGCCTTTCTCTGCATGCAAGTGAGTAACAGGATACCTGGTAGTTCTGTGAGGTGACAGGAGGGGGTGGAGGCGGTGCCTCCGGCTGCCTCTGCGCGTAGCCATAGTCGGTGGCTGCATGAGCCGGCTGGTAACCCCCGTAGGCCGCGGCAGTGGCAGCCGCTGCCACGGCGACCGGAGCTGGCCGGGCCACAGCCACGGTAGCAGCAGTGGGGGCGTAGGCAGCCGCCACAGTGTGAGCTGCCACCGGGGCCTGGTGGATGGTGTAGCTGGCCACCGTGGTGGGGTGGGTGTAAGCTATCCCAGCAGCTGGCTGCTGACTGTCGTGTCAAAAGTGGGAGGGGAAAAGGTTCACAGAGAGACAAGCTATTACCTTAAATTATAAAATTGACATTCCTACATGAACATAAATCAATCCTTAAATTTTTGCCAAAGTACTTTCAGCAAAAAAACACAGCTTATTATTTTGTAATAGTGATGTTGTGGTAAATAACTTTCATTCTGATTATGAAACAACTAATATATGAATTGCATTTACTTATTTAGCAAATGCTTTCAATAATAATTGGCATGACCGGTCATTTCAGAATTTCAACATTTCATGTTTTCCAGTAACAGGGAAAACGACAATCAGAGCGAAATATACAATTACAACATCAGAGAGAAAATGATTCTGGCCAGGCCACTTCCATAAGGGACATGGAAAGCAACTTCCCAGTCTAAAAAAACATTATTGCATTTGTTTAGGTACCAATTCAAGTGTACCAAAAATGAAATTACTATTCATTACAATCAAATAAAGGAGAATCGCTTTGAAGAAATACAATGATGTATCTGACTTATCAAGGTAGTACTACAAACAGGATTCGATGTACAGGGTTGTAGCGTAATTTAAAAAAACTCTTTACTGCTTCTTACATACACTGAAAGGAGACATATTACGCAGCACACACAAAACCGAAACGTTTTAGAATAAAGGGTAGTTAAAGGTAGTTAAAAGACAAGGCTACACACACCCACATACGGACGATATACCAGCATCACGTCTGAAAGTACATTTAAGGCTGTTCCGGAGGAATAAATACGCATGAAAGCTGTCGTTTTGTCCGTCTCGCGTTACAAAGCAGGCAGCCGAATCGCGGATTATTGTCATAATGCGACATTTCATCGCTGCCACGCTGCCCACGGAAAGAGAGCACTTCCGACCCCAGTGGGGTGACACCGCGGTCACTGGGCGCCACAAACAGCTCACTACTTATTTATTTTATTTGGGGGGGATTATTTAATGGGTGCTGTCTGACTGGAAATGAATTGTTGCCTGGCAAGCACACACTCCATTCCAAAGTCAGTCGCTTTATGAAATAATCCGACACACAGAAAAAGTCGAAGTGAATAAACACACAGAAAAATACCTTAACTTGGCGGATACTGCTGTACCCTACGCTAGTCGCCCAGACAAAAAGCGCAGAGAAACTGTGTCCCGGCGTCACTGGGCAGTCACGCAGTTCGTGCTTCGCGAGTTACGAACAGAAACATACCTTATTCACGTCTAGGGCTAAACAGCCCACAAGGTAAATGCCTGAGCTATAAAATATAGTTACTATTAACCTAGGTGGGTATTTCATTTTTTTGTAATATTATGCAGTTAAACCATGTGCGATTATTCTTGAAGGTCTTTGATAAGTCACTTTAATGCACACTGGCCATTACAAACAACCTCACGGTGCTGCATAGCTGGACAGCATACCCAGTCATTCACATGTCCCCTACTCCTCCGCTCTGGCTCCCCCTCCCTCCCCTCTCCTCCCCTCCGTCCGTCCTCCCCTCCGATGAACAACAACTGCAGTAGCTAGCTAGCTAGCAGAGGCTAGCCGCTATTCCACAGCCGATGCAGAGACACCAGCCGAAGCTTAGCGATGTCCGGCTACACCATACCTGTACTGAGCGGCGGTACCACCATGGGCAAATCCAAAGTAGTTGCCGGTGGCCATTTTGGCATCTTCACCTAGCCGGCTGGGCACTGCAGAGAGACAGAGACATGGAGGGTGAACACTCGTCGATTACCGTGTAAACCGCAGCACCCCGCACAATACTGGATGCGATACAGTCGCTCAGATGAAGCGCCTAAACCCAAATCAGCCCCGTCATCCGCCGTATAATAATCTCTGCTATCGCCGATGAAACTCTAAAACTCAATCGCGTTCGAAAACAAATTTTTGTTCTTATTTTCTCACCATAGGTGAAGGATACTACTGGGCATATGGGAATCATTGGGTTCCTGTTCTCTGACGAACTCTGACTCCTCACCCTTCCAATTTATATTAGAAGGTCATACCAGGAAATAGCCACTAACGCACATGCGCACACCCGAACTGATAATAGGGACTTGTAGTTTTTAAGGGACAAAAAGCCTTTTCTCAAGGACGAAAGGTTCTTGAAGTTTGATACGATATAATTACCACCTTTAGTATTCCTCCTTAATTATACGTGGTATATAAAAAATGATCATTTCTAAATAAAGAAATATTTACTATAAAAGAGAAAACAGTTTCATGAAAAGGCAAAACTCTGATTAAAATAATAGGCTATTTGTAGATTACTTTATAGTATGTCTATTAATCAAACAGATATTACGTTGAAAAGGCTTTGTTTGTGCTTAATATATGATATTCAATTTTACATAAGTACCTTTTCATAGTAAGTTTTAAATTACACATATTTTAAATTGTCCAAATGTTTTCACAGTGATTGAAAGATTTAAATGATTCAAAGATATTAACAGAAGTTTAAGTTTTGCCTTGTATCTATACTCCTCTTAATAGTTCTTTAAAACAAATGTATTTTTTATCTCAGGGAACATATGTACGTTTTACAGCTGTTCATGTCACTCCTCAAACCTCTGAGTGTGATTACAGTACAGTGCTGCTTTTTACTGAGGCTGCTTTTCTTGGTTTTCATGATCCGTTAATTTAGCATTACTTACCATATTTTAAACAAATATTTCATTAAACCATCAAAATTGTTCTGCTACTTAACAAGGCTTTCTTATTTCTCTTTGAAATGTTTATCTGTCAGTTTTTTAGGCACTTATACACCCACCATCATTGCTTCAGGATTTGTCAAAGTGTTAATTTTTCTAATAACCCCAAAATTTCAAACCATAGTGAAAATACAAATGGACTATGGTAAGGATATCTTTACAGAGCTTACCATTTAACTCCCTCCCATCACCCCTTCGAGGTAACAATAAAAGAACTAATACTAATTTGCTGTAACTGTGCTTTTGACTATAGACTCGGCTTATAGATTATTTGCAGGCACACAATCTAAACACCACAGATTACATGTGGGGGCGGCTGACTATGTAGCCAGCAAGTGGCAATGCATACTATTTTTAAAGATGGCACGTGATTGGGCTTTCATTCCTGAAGTAGAATCACAGGGTTTCATGTGTAGAAAATATCTACATTTTAGTGATGCTATTGCCTTGTTGCAAAAGTCTGTCAAACTTCCTTCAATATAAAAATGTCTAAAAACAAAATACAAAACAGAAGTTTGCTAAAATTGCTTGTGTTTCTACTTCAAAATAAATCTGTACACCCAATTACAGAAATTGCTAAAGGGAACCTCAGACTCAAGGGGAGCCTGTTCCACCTTCATGCAACCTCTAGGTATACTGTGTGGGTCACCTTATTGCTACAGTACTTTACCTTACCACCAGTACTGTATTGATAGGTCTTGATCACACATCTGAACAGGCCTTTCATCACGTCAGGGATAAAGGAGGGAAGTACTATATTGCTTTTTACCTCCCCTATGTTCCAGGAGCAATACCATAGACAGCACCCACCATGCAATACCACAGATGGATCAGCACTCAAATATCAAGTAATCGTAATACCATGGCTGTGGCTAACTGCTCTTTCAATATGTAGAAGGTATCAACAACTCCTTTACTCGGTTAGGAGGGGAAATGCCTGGTTGGATTCTACTAGTCATTTGATACAGTAGACCTTCATGCTACATGTAGTCTGATATGTAGATTAGACAGAAGCCCGGACTGCTCTGCCCACCGTTGCACCTGTTGAGGCCCCTGCTAAGAATACCTATGGTCCCAGCCCTTTTTCCTCACCTTACTCTTCAGCATCTTATTTTACACAAACATCAGTGTCTTTTGCTCTCATTATATTTTCTAAACTGCTCTATACATTTTATACTCCATTAACCCCAATTTGTGGGTGGAAAAATTGTATGGGAATAACCTAGGATGGGGACCCAAACCATCGCATGATTTTGAACTGTGGGGGTAAAGCAGAGAACCCAGAGGAAACCCCATGGTAAACATGGGGAGGCGCCCAAACCCCAGAGCATTCACTTGAAACCATGAATGAATGAAGCACAGTCATACCACCCAGCTCTAACCCCACCCAAGCAGGCCTGCCAGTCTGAGGGCACAGTGCCTCCTCTGTCCATCCACTCAGCATACTCTCTGCCCTGTTGGCTGTGCAGATCTGAAGGTCCCAAGCCACTGCATGCATGTCTGTGTGACAGCTCGTTAATTTGCACAAAGGTATTTATTTAAGATCCCCTCTATCCTGAATTGTGATGTGGAGCAATTGTTTTATATTCCAAATGACTTGGATAACCAAGAGGTTTAGGCAAGTAATCCCCTTTGTATTAGTTTGACCAATGCTCCTTGAAACTGCCTTTTGGCTCTTCTTCCAGGATTAGGTGAGTATCATCTTTACCCAGGAAAAGACATACATATTTTGACACAACATTTTGACAGAATTTTCATTATACTAAGATTGCATCTACAGTACATTCAGTTTTCTCCAGGATTAAATCAGACCATTTTCCCACTCTTTTTCAAACTCACAGGTTCTGTGACTTTCACACCTACTACTAACTAGGGATTGTCAACCTGTCAATACACAGACAAATGTGTCTGTGACAAGACTCGTTTGTGTCTGTGGTAAAATGGTTTGGTTAAAAAACAGCTATGCATGCTGTGTTTTTAAATACCATGTCTATGGTAAAAATTGCAAATTCATCAAAATGTCCATCACAATTTATCATGGTAGGTGGTGTGGTTGTGCAGTGGTTAGCACGGTTGCCTCACACTTCTACAGAGGTAGAAAGTTCAGGTCCAGAAAATCCATAAATGCAGAACAAGGTTTTGGTTCAATCAGCCAACCAGTTGAGTACTCTGTGACTGTGACTTTCTACACACAACTGGTTGGTTGAAACAAAACCTTGGTCTGGATTTGTACTTTCTGGACCTGAACTTTCCACCTCTGCACCTCTATGGACTAGGGTTTGAGTGTCTGCCATGGGCCCATGTGTGTGGAGTTTGTATGTTCTTTCCGTGTCGTCGTGGGGTTTCCTCCTGGTACTCCAGTTTCCCCCTACAGTCCAGAAGCATGCTGAGGTGAATTGGAGTTACCAAATTGCCCGTAGGTGTCAACAGTGTGCCAAACAACTGCAATGGGTTGGTGCCCCCTCCTGGGTAATTCCCTAACTTACACCTATAACTTATGGGATAGGCTCCAGACCCCTGTGACCCTGAATAAAGAAATGGGTGAATGGATGAATTTACCATAATGTTGACCATTGTTATTAAATTTATTATATGATTAAATATATCTCAAGTTTTAATAGTGGAGTTTCTGTCAGTAGATATGGGGTGTTCAAGAAATACCTTATTGTTTGCAGTGCCATAAATGCTTCTTATTTGGTAGTGTTACGATACCAGGGAAAACGCTAATCTTCATCTGACACTTGAGCCATTTATGTGTATGATAGCTTTCATCACTTCAATTGCAGCTCTTGTTAGAAGGGTAAAGGTATTGATGATAAAATGACTATTTTATTGAGTCTGGAAGTAGTTGCAGCTCCAGAAAATTGATGTGAGACACCTGCCCAGCTATATTAACTTTCCTCAATATATATTTTCTATTTAATGACACTAAAAAGATAATCAGCTATTTAGTTTGATGATAGGGTAAATTCACCCAGTAAAACTACAAAATGTAACTGCAAGTTTTTAAGTTTCTGTTTTAAAAGACACTTAAAATGTACACACTTGTATGGTAAAATACAATATAAAATACTGGTAGAACGAAACAAAATCACTTAATAAAAAGGTTAACTTGACTCCTTATAGTAATTTTAGGGGTGAATGTAGTTTAAGCAATTTTTGGATCAGAGGAGGCACTTCTGCAATTAAATGTTCATAAAATCCAGCACAATTCTTTAAATAAAATACCCTGGTACATACATTAATAATATGTATAAAATTTAATGAATTATAAGTATGTTGAATAAAAATTTCAGCAAGACAATTATATCAAAATTATTCTGTTTTACATATTTCTCTTGGGTCAGCATAGTGGCTCAGGAGTAGCACTGTTACCTCACATCTCCAGGGTTGGGGGTCTGAATGGGATCACAGTGTGTGTGTGTGTGTGTGTAGAACTGGATGTTCTCCCCATGCTGCCTGGGTTTCATGTGAGTGAGCATGTGAATGTACATGCCCTGCTATAGACTGGTATCCTGTTCAGGGCGCCCCACACCCTGTGCTGCCACGGATAGGCTCAGGAAAGTGCATAGGTTTAGTTTCAGCATTGGTAGGGACCAAAACAGCTGTCAACCCTTTATCCCTCTAAACACACATGGTACTCCAACAATATTGGTAGGGACATGTCCCTATCGTCCATACCCAAATCTACACCTTTGGGTTTAAGCCCCCCGCCAGGACCCTAACCAGGAGAAGTGGCTTGAAGTTCAAAGTGATACATTGTGGATATTTAAGTTAAAACATTGCATAGTTGTTATGCACATGGAATTGATATAGGACTTTGTTGGTTCAGTCCCAAGAGTAGCCTTGTCCAAAGTGCATAAAGTAAACTATTCATCTTGGCACACAATAAAATATAAATAGAAATAATAGGCATGTTTAATAAATAGGTCACAAGTCACCGAGACACTGCACTGGATACATTTATATTTACATATTTAGCAGGTGCTTTTGTCAAAAGTGACATACAAATAAGGCAAATAGCATGTTGCAAACACACGTGCCTGTAAACTAAGCATAAGTGCAGCTAAGCTGAGCTTCTAACGAATGCCTGGAGAATAACTGGATCAAAGCACAGAGAACCATGGGTGCACTGATGGTGTGCAGCGGGAAGGCTTCTGGGAAGTGAGTTGCATAGTCACATGCAACTAATATATACTGGTGACCATGGTTGCTCCTCACAAGGGGACCTACAATGTCCATGACAATCTGGCGAAACGGAGTAAATATGATGGGGAGTGGTTGCAAAAGTGCTCGATCTGATTTGCGGATGTTGCAGGTTTTCAGACATATAGAACATGTGGTGCAATATGTCTGGATGTCTGTATACAAGGAAGTCCCATACCCATGTACAAGTGTTAGTAGTTTTGGAACTACACAACAACTTCTAACAAAGCAAGAATCTGATAAGACTATTCAAAGACAAGATTTAAAACGTTAAAACATTCAGGAAACATGAAGAGGCATCAGGCTAGTAAAGGATATACAGCTGGATATACATTTGAAAGATGGATGGATGTTTAAGTCTTTTACATTACAGTTTAGATTTACATATTTATTTAATCAGTTTCCTGGCCACCCAAGTAAGTTGTAATGTAGTTCTCCCATTTACAAACCCTATCCATCTATCTTATAGCCACTTATTCAGTAATGGGTCATGGCAGGACCTGCAACCTACTCCAGATAGCATACTTATGTCAAGTGGGCTTTATTGTCCAAATACATGTATACAGTGGCTGGAAATAACGCTCCCCTAGGACCAATGTGCGCCATACAGAAAGCAAATGACAAAAGGGAGGATTAATAATCATTTTAAAAAGTGCAAAAACATTGAATGCTAGGTTTCTAAAATTACATAATTAAAAAAAATGTAACACAGGTTGTTGATACACCTGATTTATGGAATGGGTCCCATCCGATATTTGCTGGATTCATTTTTACAATTGCAAAATTATAAATAGGGCGTGCTCACCCCGATTCTGAATTTGTCTATGCTATTAAGTAATCCTATTAAGTGATAATTTGGATAGGAAATCACCTCAACTGGTATTTCAGGTATTCAAAGATATTAAAATAGAAAAAGCTATTTTAGGGGCAGCATGGTGGCATAGTGTTTAGCACTGTTGCCTCTCACTTCTTTGAGACTCCGCGATGACTCCATGTGTGTGGAATTTGTATGTTCTACTCGATGTCATCGTGGGGTTTACTCTGGACACTCTGGTTTACCCCCACAGTCTAAAAATATGCTATAGGTGAACTGGAGTTGGCAGATTGTCAGTAGGTGTACATGAGTGGTGAGTGTGTGTGACTTGTGATGGATTGGCACCCTGTCTGGGTTTATTCCTTGGCAGACCTCCATAGCTTAAGGATTGACTTCAGCACCTGCACAGCACAAGCAAGTATACATAACAAATGGAATAATATCCTATAACATCTGGCAGACCGAGACACCCCACATGTTTTTTTTTTTTTAAACCTGCACCTTTACTTAACCATTGAAAGATATATCATAAACGACAAACAGATCACCTGATTATAAGTTATACCGAAACACAAGGAGGTGTTTTTGTACAATGGCCAAAAACATGCGGGGATTGGATAAGGTTTACATATGACACAGACAAAGACTACACAACAATAGGGAATACAACAAGTATTTACAGCTACACAAAAAAGGGGCTATTTACAACATTCCCAGCCTGCTCAGCGCACTTACTGGGCTCCGCTGTGCAGAGCCATCGCGCGGGCGCCACTTGAACTGGCAGGATTGTAGCCTTCTAGAATCAGAGTTCTGTATAATGTTGATTCCCTGTTTTAAATAAATAATACTCTTAAGACACATAGCTTTGTGTTTTAACGTGATGTGGGAAATCCCAAATGAAGCTGATCATACACACAGTAGGAGGCGCAGTTTTGACACACCTGCGTCCTAGGGCGTATCTTTGGGTTGAATATTGGAGGGTGGGGGGTGAGGCCTCCACCCATTTAGGGGGGTCCAGGGGGTTGCATTGGCCGGTTTTTACACCCCCCCCCCCCCGTCGTAATTTATGCCCATTCCCGGATTCCAAAGAAATTATGAGTATTTCACCGTAATATAACTAGTGTTACATATTACTAATATTCAATTAATTTATTTCCCGAGGTATTCGCATTTAACTTCGGAAAGGCGTGTAATGCAACTAACAAAAATGAGACAGTATTCTGTCCTTCACAGGACAAACTTCAGGATGATAGTTTGCACTTTTTTTTTACAACATAACTTCTACTTCATGCAAACGATCAGTGGCGCAGTTGCTCTGCAATTAAAACACGGACCGCTTGTGGCTACAAAAACTTGCGAATCTGCGCATTCGGGGCCTTTTAACACCTTCATGCGCGTTTCAAAAGGCTTACCGCGCCTGTGTACCACTGAGCTACCTGCGGCTTACGCTCCGCTTTAGCCGGCTGCACTGCTTCAAGTAAATAATGCACTTTACTTTGAAAATGCAACGCTGTGCTAGAGGGATCTAACGGGAAATATTGGTTGTATCGTTCAGGCAGGACAGAATAATTTATTGGCGTTGCTATTCTTTTGTCCATGTCTTTGTATAGGCCGTGCTAAATGGCATGCTAATGTTTGGAAGTGTTCTAGGTTCTGTGCTGCCCCAAACTAAATATGTAACATGGAATAATTTTGACATTGTTGCATCGCTGTCATTTTTTACAGCATACTAGTAAATGATTATGATATTTATTTCATTTATAAACCAGGACATTCATTTTAATTCACTAGGTATTACTTTATATTTTACTGAGTTCCGTGAGCTACTCGTCTGTATTTGTAGTATATCACCTGCTAAGTGGAAAGCGCGCGTTTCTCACATGGGCGAATTTATAATAACGTGCGTTTATAATACGAAAATAAACTGTCATTTGTCTAGAAAACTAAGTGTAGTCATTTCGTACAGCTAGCAATGGAAGAATTGGGGGCAATCGTGCATTGCACCTCTCCGAAACAGGATGTAAGATGGGCAGTTAATGTTTGTGGTGTGGGATTTAAGAATGTTTAGCTTTTTATAGTTAATCTCTCAGTTTTAGCTTTGGCAAAATGATACGAACGGTCTCTGAAAGTTTTGTTTTTAATGTGGAATTCCTGTTTGCTGCATGAATATTTTGTTGCAGAATGCCAAAATCAAGGGAAACCTTGTCAACCAGTTCTGGTAGCGACTCAGACAGCGAAACCGAGAAAAAGGTACGTGCGGTGCTGCAGAGTAACCTGATTTTACTATATGCTAGAGGGAATTTGTGTGCCTTGATCTCCAGCACCATGTCACCTGGAGGTTGTGTAGAATTCATATTCAAGAACAGGAGCAATTAGAGCCACGTGACATTGTAATAAAATATATATTTTTTTTAAACTGTAAATGTATTATACAACCAAGTTCCAAGCTGTGCTTGGGTGTTTGGGCATCTTAGGACATGATTATTCAGCTCATGGTCCTCAAGGTAAACAAGCACTGCTGATTTTCCAGCCTTCCTTTACCTGTGAGCCAGGTGTGAAGCCTCTGTGGCCAATCAGAATCAGTAATTATTAACTGACTACCTGGGAGAACTGAAAACAAGGCCTGGATTTGGAACCGAGGGCCGGAGTTGAAGAGCCCTGGACTTTGGACATTCTGTGGATTCTCACGCTTAACACTGGAAAGCTTCAAAAACTACTTCGAATTACTGCCTTGGTCGATTTCTGATGTTATGTTTGCTTTTGGTCACATTTGTGGTTGCCTGCAGGCAAAGCGAAAGAAGGTGTCTGCACCAGAGAAGCCTGCTAAGAAACAGAAGAGTGGAGAGAGCTCAACGGGAGGAGACTCTTCAAAGGCTGCCGGCAAGAATGACGACAACCTCTTCCAGGTTAAGAGCAGCTCAGTGTCCCTACAGTGTGCATGCTGTACAGTTGTGTGGGGTTTTGTGTTTTTTTCCCATTTGAACCGAATTCATTTTTTCAGTGAGCACTGAGTAGTTTGCATAATAGCATAATTGTGTTTCATCCAGATTTTTCCAATAATGAACAAAACCAGGATTATAAGGAAGGGTACGGGTAATGAGTGGCTCAGAGAACTTAGTCTCTCTGCCTGTGATCAGAAGGTCGCTGGTATGAGCCTCAGCAGAACATGGCCATGGGCCCTTTAACAGGTCCCTTAACCCCCAGTTCCATGGGTGCTGTATGTTGGCTGACCCTGTGCTGTGTCCCCCAAGATATGGAGAGTAAGATGAGGTCAGCAAGCATTGCCATTGTGCAAATGGAAAACAAATCATGTTTGTTTAAGTAGTGAAATGGAAGCAGCTGCTTGGTGGAAAAAATATATATGTTTCTAGTAATATGAATGCTTAATCTTTAAAAGAAGTAAAATACTTGAGTGGTGAAATTACAGAAATAACGAAGGAAGGTTTTGCCACTCTAGTGTCATTTTATGGTATTGACATGGACAAACAGGTAAGGTGCAGGACCTAAATTAAAATGACATTACATTTATGCTGAAATGCATGTGAGGTAATGCTTTGTTCTCATTAATAGAAATGCCTTATTGTAAGAAATATTTTTATTATTATTATTAATTATTATTATTATTATTATTAATAATAATAATAATAATAATAATAATTAATAATAACTTTTTAAATATAAAATGACTCTTACAGATTGGGAAGATGAGGTATGTTAGTGTCCGTGATTTCAAAGGCAAGGTACTGATTGACATCCGTGAGTATTGGATGGACCAACAGGGAGAGATGAAACCAGGAAAGAAAGGTACGTGACCTGTCCCGTATCAAATAATGCCCCTTTGATGCCATATGGGGTTAATTCCTTTCCCCTCCCCCCCCCCCCCCCCCCCTCCCAAAGGCATCTCTTTGAATCCAGAACAGTGGAACCAGCTTAAAGAGCAAATGTCTGATATTGATGAAGCTGTGAAGAGATTATAAGAAAATTCTGAAAGTGGAGTTCGTGTGTGGTGGTTGGTTTTTTTTTTTTTTTTAATGTATATCAACATACTTTTACACTGGGATTAAAAAAACATTTTCTAGAGGGTGTTTTTTAAGCAAAGTGTACATTGTGTGCTCAGTCCAGTTGCATCTATGATTTTGGCATACTTAGTGTGTGACACTTGTGCATTTATAAGGAATGTGGTTTATTGAAGCTCTTGGATGAAAGACTTCAATATTGTGTAGAGGCTCCACTTAAACTGCATGGACAGCTGTACAGTTTCTTTAGTGCGAATAAATTCTATATCTTATGTGCCAGCATCTTTTATTTTTAAATAAGTGCTTAAGAATTCACTCATGCCTTACCTCAGTTTATTAGACTCCTTTAAACAGCCTAATTGTGTTCCTTTTAAACATGAATTCACTCAGTTTCTGAGCTGAACATTTCAGTTGGAAAAAGAAAGAACTCAGTTTTTTAACTTTATATCCAGAACAAGTAGTACTCATTTTAAAAAGCATGTATCCTGTTGTTTTTGTAGATGATGGACATGTGCTTAATTGGTTTAAGCGTCTTATTTTGGATACTTTATGTATAGGCAATTTTGAAGAGGCTTCTGATGTATCATTTGACTTACCGATCCAGTTTTAATGCAGCTTCATTTAAAGCCTCTTTGGTTGAACCTGCATAGATATTAGGTCCTGAAATATATGGTTTATTTTTATTGGCCGAATGCTGAACTATATGTATACTAAACAGCCAGTGCCACTGGGTGGCGCTTGTGCTGCATTTTTCTGAGGCATTGCTGCAGATAAATTATGCAACAAAGATTCTCATCTTGAGTAGCTACCCACAGAGCATTGAAGGAGCCTGTTCAGTTAAACTGTTCAGAAGAAATTTGTCGATTTTCAGCTGATTTTTTGGCACTATTTTAAGACTAATCAAACTGTACAGCACAATTCAATTTTTAGTTCCTATACTATCTTAGAGTACATTTTTTTGAGGCACAGCAAAAGACAAATTTACATGCAAAATAAATCCTACAAAGCCAATGAAAATGGAACAGAAATGGAAATTTATCTTCTCGGTGCACATGAAAAATTACCCCCACTCCCCCCCCCCCC
>JAAGVU020000113.1:11373836-11427630 GCA_011763525.2 Mormyrus iriodes | reverse complement strand
GTATTGCAATAGGATTATTTTTGGCACAAATCTAAGCAATCATAACTGACTTTGTGACTTTGAAGATTGCCTAAACTCAGTCTCATGCTATTACAGCCCGTATTGGTATCTATAGCATTCATATGTAATAAAGATGGTCTAGAAAAATACAGTGCATTATAGTTATAAGGGAATGCTTTAAGAGCATAGATACGCACTGTCCTGGTTTATTTCAGCAATGTGTAAAGCTCTATCACAGTCATGCTTACGGAGCTTGGGCTGCAGTTTATGTCAGTGACGTGGTGTACTTAACCAGGTTCAGTTTATTTATGGAAATTAAAATTCATAGGAGAAATACTGTTCCATGCTGTTTAGAAGTGGTGAGAACATGGATGGATGTACTTAGCAAACATTTGATTAAGGTGACACAGGTAGATAATACCTCACAAGCATAGCTATCAAGGAGCCAACTTGGGTACAAGTTTTGCTAGGCTGATCTTAAACAGTAACAAGTAAATCTTGGAAATGGGCAGAGAGTTATACAAAAACATTGTTAGAGCAAACTTTTCAAATCAAACACGATGAAGACTAGATTCCTACTAGATAAATGCAGAATACAAGAAAAACAAAGACTGAGAGTACGTGTGTGGCAGGATGAGTTGAGGTTTTCCCGGTAAGACTTGAAGGTTGTGAGGGACTTTTGTGATTGAATGCGGGCTGGTAGCTCATTCTACCATCAAGGAAAAACAGGAAAAACATCTAGAGTGAGGTTTTCACTTGTGGGAGGGAAGAGATGGAAAGTTCAGGTCCAGAAAGTAGAAATCCAGACCAAGGTTTTGTTTTAACTAACCAGCTGGGTACTCTGGGGCTCTTTATACTCAACTGGTTGGTTGAAACAAAATCTTGGTCTGGATTCCTACTTTCTGGACCTGAATTTTGGCTTGCTGACCCGGAAGTAAGACAGAATTTGAGCCCTGATGACTGTGAGTAGGTGCTGTTGCATTGGTGGTTCTGTAAGCAAGTACTAAGGATATGAACTCAATGCAAGTTCCTACCTCCAGTAGCCCATTGACTGAATACTTCCAACTTTGCTGCTGCCAAAAGATTAATTCTTTACTTGACCAACCAAACAAGCATAATATTTACACTATTTAATGTAAAATTAAATCAGAGCATGTGTGAATGTGAAAATTCAGAAGCTGGCCAAACCTCTAATGAAGATCGTAAAATTAGTCAAGTCACTTTTTCATTTCACACATAAGCAGTGCTTCTGAGCAGTATACAGCCAGAACAAGGAACAATGTGTGATTTCAGCTGTAATTATGCCATTTCTCATGAAATCCTATTTTTGCTAAGTATTGAATGCCTTTCTTCATGTGGTTTATGCTTAATTTATGCATGAGTACCTACATCGTTAGACCTAGACAAATAAACTTACATCATGGCTGAAAGACTAACATATTTAATCCTCAAGGTTTGTTTAGAACAAAAATACAGATTTCGGTGGCCCATTTGTTGTATTAATCTACCCTTTGTTAAAAGCCTCCCAAATGTTATGCTGCAGGGCATGAATGATTATTACTAGGGATGCACCGGTATTGAGTACCGGGCCGATACCATGCTCACGTGCTATGTATCGGTGCATTCCTAATTATTACTGTTAACTAGTGGTTAACCAGTTATACACCTCAGTAAACTTTTCTTTTGCATGTAAGGCATCCAGACTCTGATGCCTTAGGAATTCTTTTTTTTACACAGTGATTATCCCTTAGCCATGCTAACCCAGTTCACTTAGATATATTTTTAAATGCACAAGCATTATGTTTCATGGATTCCGTCAAACCACTCTTGGATATCCCCAAATGGGTTGCACCACTGGACCTTCTTCTATATGGGATGTCTCCTTTATAACAAGGAAAAACGTTGTCTTTTATTGGATCCAAATATATGAACTGCACATATTCAGTATTTTCCAAACCTGAAGAATAACCCATTAAAACCTTGCCCGCAACCTTTACCCACAAAATCTCCTTCGTCCTCCACTTTGGAAGCCTGCATTCCAGAACCAATATAATCCGTCAATATAAAATTTATACGGAAATATGACAGCTTATCATCATGACAGTATGATATACGGCAAAAATTTGTGCCTGTGGCACATTATTTGTAAGACAGGGGTAATGCAAAACTTTCTTATCACTATGTACTGCTGTTTGAGTTATGTCCAACAACTGAAAGACACATTTTCTAATCCAAAAACAATAATTTGTGTTAATGGCTGGAATTTACTGGCTAGAATAATGATATTTTTTGATATGTACTTCTTGATGTATCCAGAGTCCCATTAGAAGCAACTTCATTGGTTCTTTGTTGGCTAAGCGCTGTACATTTTTCTTTCTCAGTATTTCTTTATTTGATATTTCTGGCAAAATCTGAAACCTCTACATGTTCTATGACAAACATTAACAGGACAACCTTGAAAAGGGACATAAACACTGGTGAGTTTTGCTACTCTCCGTAATGTTAAAGAAAAGGGGTCTTTTAAAAGGTGAGGAACTACTTGTAGTTCATGCAGTTAAGATTTAAATTCATTTATTCTTATCAAAAATTTTAAAAAGTCAACCTTTGTGTTAAGAATGCACGAAGATATCAATTCAGCAAATAATTATTTAGTTATATTCTTTATATTCAGCTTCCATCTGCTTCCCTTAATCTTTGATTAATACAAAAAAAGTAGTAAAATAAAACATTTCATATGTCTGAACTGTTGCCTCAGTCCTGTATAGGATAAGCAGTTATGGAGAATGTTTGGATGGCTGACCTTGGGGGTGGTGTGTGGGTTAAAAGTTCTGTGCCTATGACTGCAAGGTCGCTGGTTCAAATGCCTGGGTCGGCAAAGGGATTTCACTGTTGGGCCCCGAGCAAGGCCATTAACCCCCACTTGCTCCAGGGACTGTCTGACTGCTCAAAAAAATGTATGCCACTTTGGATAAAGGCATCTGTTAAATGGATGTTTGAATCATATTTTAATGTGCAAGTATTTCTTTTTTTGGAATGAGGCATGCGTATTTACATTCACTATAAATGTTGTATATATGTCATGGCTATGTGTAGTTAATATGTAATTGAAATTTGTATATTCAATTTATTTAAATTTAATATTAGTTTAAAGTTAATATTAAATATGATGGAAAATTTAATATTTTACAATGTCTATGGTTAGCTACAGATATTGCTGCTTTCCCTTTCAGAGTGACACCATGGTTTATTACCATACAGCAGCACAATTACCTCACCTTATAGGGCTGGAGGTTCAAATTTAGCCTCCCTTCTATATGTGTGGTGTTTGCATGTTCTCCCTGTTTTGTGCAGGTTTCTTCTGGCTGATCTGATTTTACCTTTCAGTCCAAAGTCATGCAGTTAGGCTAACTGGCACCTCTAACTGTCTGTTCTGTATGTGCTCTGTGATGGCCTGAAGTACAGTTCAGGGTGTGTAATATCCACTGTTACTCGGTGCCGAATAAGCTTTGTGAGTGAGGGATCATCATTAGTACATTACTTCTGTGAACTGGTAAAATTCAAGTAATGCTGATCAAGTTTTAAGTATCATCCAATATATCTTGTATGAGCAAAGAGTATATCTTGTCAAAAGATTTATTCTGGCTAGCCTATAGTAGAAATGGCTTTGGGGCGAGAATTGTTCAAGCCTAGAATTAAGTAGGTTGCTCATAAATTATTTCAAACTGATAGTGCCTTTGAAAAGTTTAAACATGCATGCAGTGGGCAAGCACAACCTTAGCAGAACAAACAATAATCATTGTACGCATTTTATGAGTTTACCTATGGCCCTGTACACATATTACATGTGGAAGTAAAGATTACTAGACATTATTACATCACATTTTGCGTGCAGGCTGTGTTTCTTTTTGTTAAAAAATGGTTCCGCCTCCATCAGTTTCAGTCTTAAAATAAACAGTTCCTTTATGATGATGGTTGATCTTGTGGGAAAGGGTGTATTGGCTTGCAACAAGGTGTGAATGAAGAAAAAGTACATAAAAGCACATACTCGTATGAAAACATTTTGTTAGTTGTTTACCCCCATGTAAATACGCATTTATCTCTACAGAGAATAATTTTCCCATGGCAACAAGTTTGTATGGGGGACTGAGTGTCTCATGTTTAACATATTTTATCTGCTGCGTAATGTAATATTATATAGATGTTATTTTTCTGGTAAAAACATGGCAGCTTGTGGTGGTAAATTTGCAGCTGTCCCAGTCTTTCATTTTTCTCCCCAAGTGCTTGTTTTCTGAGAGACAAAAACATAAAAAGGAGTGTAAAATTCTAAAATGTCATGAGCTGTCAAACTCATCTTTGACTTGGCTGTTTAATTACCCAGCATGCAACAGGTTTTATGGATTCTGACTTATACTTGTTGATATTTCATCCTGCTATTTTCTGTAATCTTTTGTCCTATTCAGGATTGGGGGAGGGGTCCTGAGCTCAAGGCAGCAAGGGTGCAAGGCAGGGAACAACCCTGGATAGGGTGCCAACCAGGCCCGGCTCTAGACTATATCGCATGGGGGGGCAATAAGAAATGTTGGTGGGTCGCATCTTTGGCTTTAGTGGGGCATGTGGAGCATTTGGTGGGGCATTGCCCCCCCCCCGTGTCCCCGTGTCCCCGTGTCCCCGTGTCCCTGTTTAGAGCCGGCCCTGGTGTCAACCCATCGCAGGGCATGCTCACATACCATTCACTCACAATTGCACATCTATGGGCAATTTGGTAACTACAATTAACCTCAGCATGTTTTTGAGGAAACTGAAGTACCCAGAGAAAACCCCACAACAACCCAGGGAGAACACCCCACAACAACCCAGGGAGAACATGCAAACTCCACATACATGGAGCCATAGCGGAAACTTGAAGTGTGAGGCAACAATGTCATCGTGCTCCATGTTGATATTTCAGTCTGATGCAAAAGATGGCAGTGTTTTCTGATAAAAAGTGACAGTGAAATACCTGAAATATGGAACAAAATTGCAGAATTACACTTTGACGAAAAATGGAAGGAAATGAAGTACAATAATGTTAAAGCTCCCTAGAGCAAAAAAACTGAGCTAAATGGAGGAACAGGTGGACAAGTTAAATCTGTTTGATGCATTTGATAGGTCTGATTTGATAGGTCTTCTCACTGCTTCACAAATATCTGGTATGAATGAAGATCTACACCTGGTTTTATTTTCAGTCAAATTGTCCCAAAAAATGAAACCGCAGCATTGCTTGGCATCAACAGAAGGGAAGAGCAGCTGTAGAAGACATTTGGTATTGTCAACACAGTAACTCTAAAAGTATTGTACAAATTGTTGTCAAATTGCAGGTACATTGTTGGAATGACAAACTGAAAGTGATCAAATTTTGAGACCGATCGCCCCAAAACTGATACAGGGCTGTGTGCTGGCCAGTCAAGTTCCTCCACACAAAACTCGCTCATCCATGTCTTTATAGACCTTGCTTTGTGCACTGGTGCACAGTCATGTTGGAACAGGAAGGGGCTATCCTCAAACTGTTCCCATAAAGTTGAGGGCATGAGCTTGTCCGAAATGGCTTTGTATGCTGAGGCATTAAGAATTCCTTTCACTGGAACTAAGGGGCCAAGCCCAACCTCAGAAAAACAATCCACACCATAATCCCCCCTCCACCAAACTTTAGACTTGGCACAATGCAATCAGGCAAGTACCGTTCTCTTGTCAACCGCCAAACCCGGACTCGTCCATCGGATTGTCAGACAGAGAAGCGTGATTCATCAATTCAGAGAACACATCTCCACTGTTCGAGAGTCCAGTGTCGGTGTGCTTTACACCACTGCATCTGACACTTTGCATTGCACTTAGTGATGTAAGGCTTGGATGCAGCTGCTCGGCCATGGAAACCCAATCCTTGAAGCTCTCCACACACTGTTCTTGATCTAATCTGAAGGCCACATGAAGTTTGGAGGTCTGTAGCTATTGACTCTGCAGAAAGTTGGCGACTTCTGCACGCTGTGCGCCTCAGTATGCACGGTCCCTGCTCTGCGATTTTACGTGGTCTACCACTTTGTGGCTGAGTTGCTGTTGTTCCCAATTGCATCCACTTTGTCATAATACCACTAACAGTTGACTGTGGAATATTTAATAGCAAGGACATTTCACAAATAGGATATCACCTGTGCAATAAGTCCATCATGGTACCATGCTTGAATTCATTGAGCTCCTGAGAGCAATCCATTCTTTCAGAAATGTTTGTAGAAGCAGTCTGCATGCCTAGGTGCTTGATTTTTATATGGCCATTGAAGTGATTGGAACACCTAAATTCAATGATTTGGAGGTGGTGTCCCAATACTTTTGGCAATATAGTGTATGTCTACCATTAGTGTATTTGCTACAGTTCTTACTTTTGTCACAGATGTTTTTGGTTATAGTGCAAAAGAGAAATATGTAGAATATGAACATTTAAATATATAAAAATATAAATAATATAAATAACATTTTCAAACACTCACATTGAAACATACACATAGGAATATAAGTAACCACCCTAATTGGTGGGGGAAGATTCTGCGAATTGTCGTGTAAGTGGAATGTGAAATAAATGAATAAGTATACTGTAGACCTGCATATCACAATAAGGACTTATAGCATTCAGGTAAATACACATTTATTAACTTTCACATTTACAGGTGATCCATCCAGTACTTCTAGAAATTTTACAGGTTGGTGAGTGTAAGACAAGTATGGCTTAGATAGCTGGACCAAATGACAGGGTCGTCTGGGAAATACAATGCTGTCATTTCCTATAGCATCAAATCTAGTTTGAAAATGTAGATTGCTTTACATGGTTCTGTTGTTGACACACCTGTCTTAATATGTTTTATGAAAAGGAAATATGCCTTATTGTTGGACTTATATCTGATTATACTCTTCATTTTGTGCCATTATTTGAAATTCTTTATTAATACAGGAAGAGGGCAGGGCACAGGCAGTGGGGGAGAGGTAATTTCAGTACCCAGTATGAGTTTAGTTTCACTAAATTACAATATATACCCAAAATGTAGCCTAAATGTAGAATTCTATTATTTGGGAGCAACGTGCTAATGGCAATAGAGAATAAGTAGAAACAGCCCCCCTAAACCAGACTGAAAGAAATACCACGGCCATGGTTCTAACTATCTTCAGCCTGTGGGTCAATTTTGAGTACCAGCACCGCCTGTATTTACCTAAGGAGATGTGCTGAGTGATGGGATGCAGGCACCTTGATGATACGGTTACGAAAGCAGATGGTTTCAGCTGCTGGATCTGAATGTATGTGGAAAGGTTACAATCCACAGTCAGTCACAAATCAAACCAAATGAACACACCTTTCAAAATTCCTTGTCAGCTCCATATTTCACTTTCAAACATTGAAAAAATAATGTTAAACCGAAAGAAATGTAGTTACTGAGAAAATAAGTAAGAATGGTTTTGCCTCAAAGAATGTCTTTTGTTGCTTTTGGGCTAACACAGTGCAGTTATAATTAGTTATAGGAGTTCGTTGTTTTTAAATATGAAAATGTTAAAAATTGCTAGAATTACAGATTTTATTTGAATCACTTCCAGTAAAATTTTCCCCATCTCCTTTCTGATGTTAATAATGGGAAGCATTATTCTTCTCATAATTGTTCTCAAAAGTTTATCCTTTATTTTCTTCCATTTTCCAAATGATCTATTTCACTCCAGACACTGAATCAACTATCTTTGACCTCCAGTTTCCAAAAAATAAATTGGTTCAATGCCCATAATGTGTCATAATGTGTCATAATGTGTCATAAACACTCACGCCTGTTTTGCTTTTTTCAACAGTTTGTATTTGTTACTTGCAAAATATGTGTGATGGTATGTGCCAGAGGGTTATTTTGATGCAGTTCATCAACTACTGATCTGGTAACTGTGGCACTTACCTGTATAAACTTTCTTGCATCCATCAGCTTCTGTCCTTGAAGACTAAGGTGTGATTACTTGTCCACTACGCAACACTATTGAGTAGTATTCATAAGTTTCTTCAGATATCTGCTGATTGTAATCTGCTGTTTGCACTGGTATGCCGCTTTGGACAAATTGCGCCTACTAAATGAAATAAATGTAAATGTACTACAAACATTAAGCAAAGCAAGCAATTATTGTAATCTAGCATTGATATCGTTGATATTAAAGAATGGTTCTAAATTACACAGAAGAATGTCTGATAGTCACATTTTGCCCCTGTTTAAGAGGTCTAGTTAGCAATACTTATTCACAGCCTTGGTATTGGAGATGACAAGAAACCCAGATATGGTAAGGGTGGTAGATGGAAAAAATGCGTGTATATACAATGACCTCAATATAATATTAACTTATCCAGTACAGGGTCACAGGGGTCTCGGTAAAAACTCCCAGGCAATATAGTGTAAAAAGCAGGGTTACACCCTAGATGTGGTACCAGTCTCTCACAGGACACACATATACTCACATTTCACAATCATATCAATATGTAAGATATCCTACCTAATTAGATTTTTATCATTTGTGTGAGCTAAAGCACATATGTATTTCAGGTGCAGAGTATCGCTGACAGTTCAAGTCTGGAATTAACTTTTTTCAAGGGTGAAAATTATGTTATTGACATAAGCATACGATTTGCAAAAAAACATTACTGTTTAGCTCAATCCTCTGGGAAACTGCCAGCCTCCAAATGCTCAGCATTCTTGCTGCAATAGCCGATACCCTTGGATGAGTCTTGAATAATATGTTACTGTCCAGGTTTAGCTGAGAGTGACCCCTGGGCGAAAGGCTAAAGGTCAGACCAGCTCGATTCTCAAGAGTATCACGGACTGTGTGATGAGTGGAGGCAGAATATGAATACCAAGATAGCAGTCAGAGATTAATAAAACCTCCACAGACAGCTTGAGGTGTAAGTGAAAGGCTAATATAAGCAGAATTCATACATGTATAATTAGCACTGAGATCTTAAGTCTGAGAATAATGTTCCAAAACTGTTTATAGTTCTAATGCTGCTTAAAAGGAATCCAAATTCCTATTGAAACTGTGACTCGGCAATGCGCTGTCGGTGCTGAAAGGTCCTGATTTTACTAAACAGGTGGATGTCTTACAGACACACATAGGAACACATATTGTATTGACTTATTGATTTCCTTGAAAAAACAAAAATCAAATAAGGGATCACTTGTATGAAGCTGCTAATAGCAGTTCTTTAAAAGTATAAAGGGTCGATTCTCTCAAGGACTTAAGTCAAAAAAGCACACAGCAGCACACTTTTTTGACTTAAGTGTTTGATGGGAGAATCGACCCCTAAATGAATAAATATCAATTAGTATGGACTTAGAGTATATCTAGAAATAATCCGGTTGGACATATACTGTCAGGACAAAAGGTTCAGTTTGTACTTTTGAGGGTACAATTACCCTAGTTGTAGAAAAATGTACCTTTTTGTCTAAGGTACAGAAATGGACTCTGAGGAACATTTACATACCATTAGGGGTACATTAATGTTGTTTGTCCCTTAGGTAACAAAATTGTACCTGGGCTGTACCCTTTCTTCCAACAGGGTACGCTTCCCTTATCTTTGGTGGTGTGAAATGTCTAACCAACAGGTAGCATTGCAAAAGCAGGCATGTGTCACTCTTATCGGATGGTCTTTGGTTTCATCAATACCTGGCTTACAGTTTTCTAGATTTGCTGATCTCATAACATTAAATTAAAACTAAGATTAATACTATAATTAATCAGAAGTTTAGCCCATTTCTAATGTGATGGTAACATTTTACACATAACGACAAAAGTGCATTCATACTGATTTTTAAAATTCATTCTGTGCTTATAGAATTTTAAGAGGATTTTAAGAGAGGATTTGACAGGAATCAAAATACTGATTATGGTGTCTCTGGATTCCACAAAGAAGCTTGTCTTTTTCTTCTGTTTTCAGAGAGTGATCTTAAGAGCTAGACAATTTCTGAATCAATATTTGCTCAGCAAGGCAGATAAGAAGCTGAATAGAACAGAACATTGCAGTAGAGCATTCGTTCATTTTAATGCTTCTTCAAGAATGTCACCACTTTGGTTGTTTCTAATTTATGCAAAATTTTAAAAGTTGTTTCCAGCCATTCATTTCCATTAATTTGCACAACTGCATGGTGTTTTATGTTGTATGAAGGTGTGAGAAATTGTTTTGGTCAGGGTGGTAAACAGAACTACGAAACAAGGGGTTAATTCACAATCAGAGAGGAGGGGTTGCCTTGTCAGGTACTGAGCTGGGCTTAGTCTATATTTAAATCCTGCACATAACACAGGCCTGGGATAAGAAATAGGTTGTTTTCCTTTTCAGGGCTGCAGGGATGTGGCAGGAACAGGGTCAACACAATACAGAGGTGAATCATGAAAAACAAAAGAAGAAATCTTAGCAATAAAAAAATTAACGTCTGATGAAACAAAATCAGTCACTGGAGATTCAGAGGAGGCTGGGAATCTGGCTAAAATTACTAGGGTGTGATGAGAAACAAACTAAAGCTAAGAACCACATCAACACAATATACTTGACGCCCACTCTCAGGGACAGCCACATCTGCTTCCTCTTGCACACCGTTCTTTGGAAGCTGAGCTTGTAGGATGTGCTTAAGAAGTGACAGACTGGCACAATGTGACCAACACCATGTCTGATTAAAAAATTCCAAATGTTTTTCCACTGCCATACCCCTTGTCAATAAAGGGTATCGTGATCCAGTTTCTTGTCATGTCCATGTATGTTTGACAATGGTTTACTATGCTGCTTACAAACAAAGGGAACTTTATTGAATGAAAAAACAAGCAGAAACATGAGTCCTCAAGCCATCTTAACAAAGGCAGGTAGGCAATACAAAAACCTATCAAAAGCTAAGCACAGCCTCAGAACAGGGTACGTTGCAGGGACGAGCCAAGAAGAAGAACATTTACATTCATTCAGTAGCCAACAGAGGAACAGAGTATTAGCAAGCACATATATATGCGCAGATAACGAGGCCTCAACAAGGCACAGGTGTGGGCCATTAACTGTTATTCAAACACTAGGCACTCAGCAATAAAGGAACATAAGAGATATAAGGAATACAGCACATAAATACAAACTGGGCACAGGCAGGGTTAACCAGGAACAGAGACACTAAAAGCAAACATAGGCTGGAGTACATAAACATAATGAACTTTATTTAACATGGGGTTTATAAAAACAGAATTCCTGGCACAAATACCCAAAGCAGATAAAGCTGGCCAATGGCCAGCCTTGAATGTACAATGGTTTGCGATGCATGTTTCTCAGCCATATGCTTAACCTACTCGGTCTTGACAGCAGGGACCAATCCTGACAGTTTCTGATTTGGCAAGGGTACTTTGTTAGCTGAGTCTCATGAGAGCACTCATTTGACGTTATACAACTGTAAGCCTTTTCATGCAAGCCATTTCAAGAAAGTCTACCCATCCATCTTCTAACCCTTTCTCATTGGTCAGAGTCATAGGGACCAACTGAACATAATTTATTAAAATTGATTCATTCAAATGACCAGCCCAGAAAAGTAGTCTTACCAAGTGGTGTAATAATATTTTGGGTTCTAAATTAGTAGTGACGCTGTGTCAGATGTGCCTAGCTTAAACTGATTCAATGTTCAGTACAGGCCAGAAATAAATCGTGGGTAAAATGTGGAAAGCTTGTATAATTATTAGTTTCTACCATCCTTTTCCATAGTGCATCCAACCATAAATGTGCAATAATCACATATGTAGTAATATGGAGACTCACCTGGGAAAGGCACAATCTAAAATATGTACTGATAGGGTGAGTGCCCGTCCGTCCCTGCCCTTCATGTCTCTTTCTTGTTTTGGAGGAAGTCTTTTGACACCTAGTGGACCTGGCTAAGTCGCCAGAGTTTGTTGAGCCTGGGGTGTCAGCTCCAGCTGCATTTCCAGAGCCCTGCTCAGGGGGAGTTACCGGCGTGATCCCAGACTCCTGCCTAAGGGAACCCCCGCTCGTCCAGAGCGGGTGGTCCTGACGGTTCCTGGTACTGAGAAGGACAGGGGGTCTTCCAGTGAGTGGCATGCCTATCTCCACTTCTAAGAAGAAGAAGAAGCGGAAGAAGCTATCAGCTCCGTTCCGCCTGAACCTCCCAAGCCCAGCTCACAGCGGCCCACTCCCACTTTGCCCGAGCCTCCTGAGTCTGGCCCACAGGGACCCACTGATCCTGTCTCTGTCTCTGCAGCACCTTCCAAGCCCGCATTCACCTCTGCAGCACCCACCAAACCCATGTCGGCCTCCACAGCATTACCTTAGGCCGTTATCGCCCCCACAGTGATCCCTGAGGATGTTGTTGACCCCGCAGTGCTCCTGAGGCTGCTGTTGCCCAGGAGCCCACCTTGTTGTCTCCTGTCTTTGTCACCAGACCAACACCAAATTCCCTGGCTAGTGCATGTCCTGAGGGGATGGACCCTGAGGATTCCGTTCCTTGAGGACCTGGAGTGGGACCCCCTGGACCTGGCTTTGAATTCCACACTTTAGGCTCCTGCTTCCACCTAAGGCTTAGGCCGCTCTGGTCTCAAGCACCTGTGTCATCAACGGTGCAGGCGGGGATCCAGTAGAATGCCAGGGCAGTTGTTCGTCTCCTGCAGGGGAAGACGGGGACATGGAGGTCGGGCCAGCTGCCCAGACTCAGTTCCCATGGTACATTCCTACTCCAGCCCTGCATTTCCCTCGGGGGCCTCCTGTCCTGCAGGCCCCTCGGGGTCCTCCAGTCTCCTTGTCACCCTCCAGTACCCATCCTGCAGTCTCCACGTCACCCTCCATATCCCATCCTGCAGTATCCTCATGGCCCTCCAGCTCCCGTCCTGCAGTCCTCTCGTCGCCCTCTAGCACCTGTCTTGCAGTTCCCTTGTTGCCCTTCTGTTCCCATCCTACGGTCACCTTTTCACCCTCCAGTTCTCACCCCATGGTTCACAAACATCCACCAGATCTGCCTTCTGCTCTAGTTATGCCGCCACTCATCTATCTCGGCCCACGGCGGTCCACTCACTCCATCCTCCTGTGTCTTGTCTGCCCCGATCTGTTCCTACACAGTCCCTTTCTGCCACTGTTCCCGAGCCTGCCACCCCATCAAGCCCCTTTTGTTCTCTACCCTTCTGGTTCCCCTACTCCATCCTGGTCCCCACCTCGTGTTCCTGGTCTTGTCCCTCAGTTTCCCCATTGAGCCTCTTCTGTTATCTTCCCATCCAGTTCCCCATCTCCTTCCTGGTCCCCACCTCTTGTCCCTGGTCCTGTCCCTGTTTCCACATCTGGTCCCCAATTCATGTGTTCCTGGTCCCCTAAGACTGTTCCCTACCTTGTTCCTTCATCTGTTGGTCCTGTCTCAGCTTCTCTTCTTTGCCCATTCTGTCCTTGCGCCCTTGATCGACCTCTCGGCTCTGTCTGTCCCATTCCCTGGTTTCTATTAGTGTTTTTTTTTTCTCCTCCTATTCTCTGGTCTTGTCCTTTCTGTCTGTTGTGGCCCTGGCGGTAACCTTGAGCGCCCTGTATTGTCAGGGTCAGAGCCCGTCCATCCCTGCTCTTCATGTCTCGTCCCTGTTTGGCCAGCAGGTGTTGTTGGCTATCCTGTTCCCTCCTCTGTCTTTGTATAGACCCTTGTGTGTTTTCCTTGTGCCCTGGACTGCTGCATGGCTCCATGTGTTGCGCATGTGTGGAACAGTGGCTATAACCCTTCAGTCATGGGTTCTAGACCAGTCTCGCCTGTTTGTATTTATTGGTTTTCTGTTCCCTAGCATTTGTTTTTAGTTCTTTGCTTCCCTATTTTAGTTTACCCTGCTTGAGTCCTGTTTGATTTTGCTTTTGCTTGTACATGTTCCTAGACTTTTCCTAGTGTTGTTAGCCCTCTGTGCTTTGTTGCTGCATGTTATGCCGTGGGTTCTCCTAGTTCTGTACTTGGTGTTGCCTGTTTCCCTTTGTATGTTAGTTTATTGGGTTTTTTTCAGTTATTTTTCTCATGTTTATTTCTGACACCTCATAGTCACTTTTATTTTATGGTTTTTCTTTGGTGTTCTGATTTTTGTTAATAAACCCTTTTTGTCTTGGAGCCACGGCATGGATCGTCACCTTTTTCCTGTCTGTGTCATGCCCCACCGTGACAATGTACGTCGAAAGAAAGTTTTACCTCACGAATTTCAGTGCAAAGATATGTCGCATCTTTCACAATAAAGTTTTAATGACTATTGTATTTTACTCATAATATACGCTGCCAGAACTATCACTTCCACATAACAAATGTCCAATAAAAATATTTGTGCCTCTAGACAGATAGAAATATCACAGAGATAATGCATACAGTATAATCTTCAAAATTCCTAACCCTACCTAAAATATCTCGATTTTTTCCATGATTAAACGTTGAAAATTATTTACCCAATTATTACACAAAATTCTATAAAAACCTTGACTTAAATTATTTAAATAGAACATTTCAGAGATTTAAATATCAAAGGTACCAGCATAATTCATACAACTGTCAAGTTGAAACAACATGATAGTTTTCTTTTGCTTCTTCCTATATATTAAATGTTAAAGATGAAATATGTAGAGATACTTATTAAAATATAACAGCATATGACAGAAAGAACAAAACTTTAAAAGTTTGAAAGAGCCACACAACACAATCCCACCGGGATTCAGGCCCCCGGAGCAGCTCCCCCTTCTCCTTTCTGCTTCCCCCATCTCCTCTCCCCCTGACCTGTGCATGAGCATGAACACCCCTTGCCGCTGACTGGCTGTTTTTTCCCGTTTACAAAGAATGTACATCAAGTGGACAGTGAGAAGAAGTTTGCAAAATATGACAAAAAGTATATCACGTTAAGATTGCATACCCTGCATTTAATCACCATATTATTATTACTTGAATAAATCTGACCCCAATTATCTTGAAGTTTTCAAAATGCAAATAGTATTCTTCCTGAGCTCATAAACATTTTTACAACTTATTTACATAATTTACATTCCAAACAATTGAAAACCTCTTCAGTGTGCTTGGTGTCTTTGAGCAAATGGCCTCTATGGTCCACATGCTCTACTTGCTTCTATGCCATAGAAAAGGCTATTGTATCCTCTCTCAGGTGATGATGCTTCCCCAGGCTATGTTCTGCTTGTTGACATCGCTTTTCAATAATTATCTTGTACTTCTTTCTGCAAAATAACATAATTGATCCAATTATAAAGCCAGTGTTCCTGATTATGGTTACAGCAAAATGTATCGCCTCTTTTAGCAATATACATATAGAAAAAAATCTTGAAACATTGTGTATTATTGGATATAGGATACAACATTACTTTTAAATATCTTTGAACATGTCATACATACATGATAACGTGCATGAATATGAATGCTGGATACATGTGCTAAGAAATGTTCTAGGTCCTGCCCCACAGCCCCATCTGTTTCATGTGTGTCCATTTTGTTACACAAATAATCACACAAATAATCAAGTTGTACATTAAACCTATTTGATCAGCTACACATACCAACCTGAAAAGATAGATAGCCATAACCAGCAAGGTGCTCATTACTGCTCCAACACTAATGCATGTGACAGTGGATACGCCCAGTTCACCTGTTAGAAAGGAGGTTATTAAACATCAGATTGGTGCCTTAATTCACCACTGAGCTGCTAGTCCACTAATGGACATTACACATTTTTGCTGAAAAATAACTACCCAAACTAAAAACTAACCCTAACTGCATTGTACTGAAAACATCCCAAATGGACACTCATTTAGTAGATGAAGACTCCCGATAGAGACTCATGACACTGTTTATGTTTTTCATTCATTTAGAAATTCTACAGAAATTGTCAATAAATTATATATGTTAACTACACACTTGTATGCTACATTAACCAAAGAAGATTGTGCTGTAGCTATGAATTTGGCCTATATATGTTTATTGCACAAAATAATAAAATTATCTAATGTATATCTTATTAATATTTCAACTAATCCTAAGGTTTGATAGTGTCTCTGTAGGTTGGGATTCAAGACAATATAAGCTAAGTTCTTATATACCAATTAGGGCTTGTGTAAATGTGTAATGATGTGTAAAATGTATAAATAATTAGGACCTAGTTTCCATAGTGAGACTCAAACAGAAAACAAAAGAACAGCTACATTTTATATATGATTCGTCTGGGTTTGAAGTTTCATATCTTTCTGTCAAGGTAAATCGATCGCTACTGAATCCAGGCAATGTCAGCAAACTCCCATTGGCACCAAAATAGTTCAAAACAGCCTGAAAAATACAAGGGAGAGTTAACTGTATTAATTACAAAAGCAACAATGGACACATACTGCAAAAATGGACACATATTGTAATACTGCAGTAGTGCATGTGAGCTGCATATATTGAAATGTGAGCAGAAGGATAAAGCTGTAATTTACACCAATATAGTATGAAAATGAATTTACTATGAAGGTACAACATGATAAAGAATAAATGTATAACTTGGAAATTCTCATTACAAAATGATTAGAAAATAGTACCCTTTTCACTACAGTCAGAGCACAGATTTATTTTGAATGTATTTATTAGAAGGTATGCTTCTGTACAGTTACTGTTGGAACAATATGTTAACAGGCTGAAGCCATTTCTTACCTTATAGGTGCCATCCTCAGGGTCCGTCATGCTCATCACTGAGAAATCCCCATTTCTATCACCATTGGAATCTATAGAAACCGGTCCTGAAATGCCTGCACCAAGAATGACAAAATGTACAGTACCGTGTAAAAGTCAAAGAAAATATTTAAAGCTATTTATCTAGGTAGTAAGTGTATATCTGCACAGAAAACTGTAAAATTTAGATTAGAGCATTGAAACACTAGAATTTCTTCTGTTCTCCAAAACATTATTTATGTCTTGTTGGTCGGCTAGATGAACATAGAACATTATTTGGTTCCCAAACCTCTCCTCAGGATCACATCAGCCATTCCATGTATGTATTGCTAAATCCCACCCCCCCCCCCCCACCAAATACTAGGGTGACTATAGGGGAGGTTCTGAAACGGCTAAGCTTTACAACATGAAGATCATTTAACATCATTTTCTCTGACTGCCTAAGATTTTTGCACAGTACTGTATATATTGCAATTGAAACATTTCAGTCTTTTTTCCTTAACATTTGACATAGTTTTGAGGAAAATATCAAATATAACATCTTTTGGTGAGTTTTGGCAACAATGCAATTTGAAACACAAAAAAATATATTTGTAAATATTTGTATTTCAGTCCTTAGCAGGGTCAAGTGTTTTAACTGCTAAGAAGCAGCTCATAGGAATTATACAACACAATCAGTGAAACCATTTCAATGCACATGATCTGTATGTACTTAAACTAGCTATTTAAAACAATTGCTTATCCACAAGATAAGTAAATGCTATCCTTCTCATTGCCTTCCAAAATTTTTTATTACAAAATGCTGTTTCTCTAGCCAATTGCATAATAGTCCATGTTGTTCTAAATACATAAAATGTGACCAATGAACTGCATTCATTCTGTCTGTAAGATAATTCTTGTGATTTATCTGCTCTCTGAGTGAAGACATGGTGGAATTAAGGAGAAGGTAAAATAAGGGAGGCATCTTAGCACAATGTCATACCTTCAAAAGTTCGGTTCCACATGATTCGTGTAATTTGTTTCCCATCCTTTTTGTCTGAGCCATTCATCATAACGTCATGGAGGGCCAGAGCATAGAGATGCAAGGCATCATGGAATCCCTCCATAAACACATTGATCTGAAAAGTATGTGATGATGAATTACCGCTACATTTGCTTCCTGATCAAACTGGTTAATTTTTTGTGCCTTTAAAGTAACTAACTGGGCTTGCAGTCAAGTAATAGTTAATATAATCCTAGTACAATATGAAAAATGTTCGATATTACATAAGATGTTTGCTTACATAATTCCTGTTGATTTTACTCTGTGCATAAGACACTAAAAAGCTCCTGTAAAATTTTTATTCTGGACTTCTTCCATCTAATGTGTGATGGATGGTAAAAGGGTGCCTATAAATTGCAAATACAACAAATATGGTCCAAGAGCTCCACTGAGGCGCTCAGGGTTATATCCCATAGGTCATTAACACAAAAATGCATATTTAAACATACCAAGCATGCCACTATAAATTCTTCTCAGCGAGACATATTCAATGTTTTTATTAAAGTCAACTATAGGTTTCCAGAGTAACGTGATAACAAATCAAAAGAACGAGGAATAACATTGTTAAATAAGAAATGTGTTATATATGCTGTCTTGAAGATATAGATAGACTTTTCCCATTATGTGAGATGATTTATAAATGTATAATTTCTTAAATTACATTGCTTAAATGGGCGTGGCGCAGTGGCAGGAGACCTGAGTCTTCCCTGGCTCTGTGTCAGGTTTCCTTCAGGTTCTCCAGTACCCCCCTACAGACTGTATTTTAATCTCAGTGCACATACCTGTGGTTTGCTTTCCATATACTCAAATATACTCTGGACTCAATTTCAGTAATCTATTGACATATTTAACCAAGCTGAGAAGCTTGAGCTGAGTGCTGTTGCTGTTACTTAATTGTTTTGTGTATTTTATTTCCACCACAATTTCAATAGGTTTACTGCAACTAAATATTCTGGCAGAAAAACATGGTATTAAATCTAAATGTTACAATTTAGCTCAACATGGAATAATGTGTTGAATGACAGTATGTATTATTTATGCACGAAATCATGCATAACACTAATAATTTGATATAGTTTTTTTTCCTGTTTGCTACAAAATAAAACTTTATTGCCACTCATCCATCCCTCTATTCATCTTCTAACTGTTTATCCTGATCAGGGTCATCTATGAACATCCAGGGCAGGAGACAGTAATGATGTATACATATCAAAAAAACTAAATGCTCTTTACCATCCTGTAAGAGTGCTGTAAGCAGGGGTGCCCTATAGGGAGGAATGTAGGACAATTCCGAGGGCCCCTGAGTGACAGGGGCTGTAAAAAATTTGGACCGTAATTGGATTGATCTGGGTTGGGCGCCCAATATCTCCAGCAGCACCTTTGGTTGCATGAGCACAATGTGATGGAGTTTACGTACATTGTCTCCACTGTTTTGATCAGGAACACCTGCACTGTCAGCAGATCTCATCATTTCTATTGAGAAGTTTTCAAATTCCGGCTTGACAGTCCGCAGCAGTGTTACTGTGTTGAGGGAACCGTAGGCTTGTCTAGCTTCAGCATCATATCTGTCTCCTCTCTTCCAGGAACCATTCCCTACATTCCAGTAATAAAGTACCAAGAAGAAAAGAAAAATAGCTGAATGTTTACTGTTATCTTTTTAAATTGTCTCTTCTTCTATTAGTTAGCCAAATACACTTTAAAATACATACATGACACTCTTCTATGAAAAGTCTTTGAAAAATGTTTCTGCATAGGTAAACATCACATACAATTGCCTAGAGATGGTAACTCATCAGAAATAAAGAGTTTTTCAAGACACATAACACAATGAGAATTTACCAGGACGGTACTTTGAAACTGCAAAATAGCTAGGAATGTTCTTTGAAAAGGGGTAACAATGGCTAGATGCAGGGAAGGAACACTTCCAAGAGAATCACTGTCTTGCATTTCTCTTATCCTGAGGATTTTTTTTCTTGACATAACTGAGCCGTAACATGAGCATTTATGTGAAACTTTTACCATAAGATGAAGAGTTGAAAAGCTCGATGTTGAAATAGACATAACTGCCATTTGTCAGTTTCCTCTGATAGGCTGCCAACATGATGTCCCGAATTATATCACTTCCAGCACACATAATAACAACTGCTAAAAAGACCAGAAAACAAACATACTGTTGATAAGAAGCACAGGAAAATATAGTAAATACTACTCTGATAAAGCAACAGTATACTGTCTCAAAATAAGACTTGACCTGTAATTTTACTGTGATAAAGAAAAACATCCATTTCTTCTGTTTACAAAAGCAAAAGTCAACAAGTAGCAATGATTAAATTCCAAACTTAGAGGCAGCAATAAATGATTATATTCAAAAATTAGAGGCAAAATGGGCTATGAAAAACACATAATACAAAAGAAATATAAATGGAAAAACTAACAAATTCAATGATACCACTTTGGATAATTAAAAGGCAGCCATTTTGCATGAGGTAGCCGTTTTATTTTAATAGCTTCCCTACATACTAAATAAAACGACAGTTTTTGCTAGTTGTATGTAAATCCATTCAATAAGAATGAAACATAAAAAACCTTTAAGCCAAAGCAACCAATGTCTATAGATTCTTTTATACTGTTTGTAGAACTATATTTTATGTCAGTATGAACTAGCGTTATTAATGTTACTTCTCTCTGTATCTGTTTATTTTTGGATTGCGAGTTTCCTTCAGCAGTTCAAGTCTCCAGAAGACATTAAGCCTTGGTTCCATGTTTATCATCCCAGTTTTTATGGTGTAGGACATGGGTTCCCGAACTTTTCAGCCCATGAATCGAGCTTAGGGTTACTGTTACAATGGAAACTTTTCTGCATTAAAATTTTTTTTATGAACATACTCTGGAAATTTTGTGACCTCAACTTTAGGAACCTCTGGTGTAGGGGACTTTCGAATGCCCTGATGTCCTGGAAGCTATCAATCAGTAGGTGATGAAAAAAATCTCATGGTCTAAAGACGTATGGTCCTGATAAACTGGTAATTCTGAATTGGCCTTTCTTGCTTCTTGATGTAAAGGTTCTGGATCACCATGGTTGGATAACAGGTGGTCATTTAAGACAAATATATTTTTGTGGTGCTGCCATTGAATACAACAACTCATTTTTATACATTTGACCTTATTCATAAATTTTATAGTCACAGCTTACAGAATAACAAAGTACATTTGTTAAATTATTGCAAATTTGTTTTATTGTATATAATTCCTGCATATTGTGTGATGTAAAGCACATGTTAAATTTTTGTGTGGTTTTACAACCAACATTTTAATCTGTAACACTATATTGCATGTATATGTAGCGTACCTTGTTGCATAATACAGTATGCAGATACACCCTTAATCTACATACAGCATGCATACATTGTCTTTAGTCTGCATTAATAATTGCATTTCTATTGCATTAAGAAATATAAAAAATGTAAAAATTAAGCAAAAACATCTATACCTGCGCTTTCAGAGATGCGGTTAATGATTTCGTCGGTATCCACGTTGTAATGTTTGGAGTTAATGACATGCACACTCATACTCAGGTCCTCCGGTTCGAGTACGCTGTGCACTGCTTCTGCGGTGAAGTAGCAGTTGCGCTCCTCTTTATCGTCGTCAAATAGTAAAAGCACATTCAGCCATTTGAAGCGACGGAACATGACAGAGAATATTTCCGCCATTTTCAGGTAAGAAGGAGCGATTCTGGTTAAGTGTGAATAGTCTCTCTCCTTGTGCTTAAAGCCGACTGCTAAGGCACCTGCTGATATCACCGGAATGTTCCAGTGAGATGCCATTCTCACCACATCCGCCGCCGCATATTCACAGACGGGACCCAGAATCAAATCTGGTTTCCTCTTAAAAGCCCTGTCCACCAGACTGAAGAGGGCATTACTGCCACAGTCTGAGTTCTCATACTGGACGCTGAAGTTTAGCTCTAAATGGAACCCTCTATCGAGTTTAATCATTTTTTTGGCATACTCTATAGCTGGCCTAACTATGGAAATACAAAATAAATAAGAATTATCTTTTGGCAGAAGGACTAATACATCAATGTCTTCACCACCTATCTTTACACTAAACAAAATCAGCCAAATAAACACGCATGGCGATTGTAAACCTACCATAATTTACCTGTAAGTATTGCTATCCGGGAAATTATTTTTCCCTTATTTGTTCCGTGGAAAGAAACAGGAGATGAATAAAAATGCCACTAGTTTTGCTATTATAGTTTTTATCTGTTCTTCCACTTCTTAATCCTATTCCTCAAAATCCCTCAAGTTTCCTTACTGTTTCTCTCATTCCTGCAGTACTCCCCCTGTTCAGTATAAGAACGCCTAAACGCACTTTCATATACTCGGCCTTTTGAACAGAACTTAGATTTTATATGTATACATTATAAATTCCTGCGTCATCCTTGCACAGAACACCTCCTTAAAGATGTAGTACCGCCTTTATGGACACTCGCAGTTCAAAGAATTGAAATATGAAGATTCAAAATATTGCATATGAAGTTTATCTGAAAATTCTCGAAAGTAATATAGGTCCTATTATCTGCTGTTAATTGATATTAACTGCATTATTAATTTTAATAGACAAATTGTTACAAATAATTTAATGATAGGCCTAATACAATTTCTTACGGTGATACTTTTTAATTACATAATTTCATTTTTGTTTAACCGAAACAGTAATTTAGGCTTTTGAGGTGAAAATACTTATAGTGGTAATACTCAGCAGGATTCCGAAAATAGGCAGGAAGAAATGGTCTTTTATATGTATTTTAGCATCCAATCTCTACAGCTAGCCCGGTGCTATCATTTAAATTATGCATGAGAAAAATAGAGAACATGGTTTAGATTAGTTATCACTAACAATGTGACCACTTTGAGGAAAATGAAACGAAACCTGCAAATAAAAGTGCGTTTCAAAGTATAAGTAACACTTGTTTGGCTTATACCCCCAACTTGTAAAAGGTCTAAGGACAAACTGGTGCTATAAAATAGCGTCGGTCATGGGGCGGGCATGTACCATTAACAATTAGGCTGAGACGATCATTTTAGAAAAAATCAAATTTCAGAATAAAAAATAATTTCTATGCCAATAGATTAAAGTAAGTTAATACACTAATAACAGATTTAGTTATGTTTTACTTCAGGTAATAAATTTATTTCATGTACAAGCAAAAACTATCAAGAAACTAGTGATTCCATGGATTATGAGTCAGTACCATTTTTTCAGTCGCATATGGAGGTACCCTTTTTGCTTCGTTGCAGTGAAATGTTTACTGCTGCTTTTGTTTGCTGCTATTTGACTGTATTTACACAATGTAGTCACAAGCATATTCTACTATGAATTAATCTATCTAGATATGTTGTTAACATGAACTACATCTACTGCAAGCTGAAGAAATGTGGGGAGGAGCAAATTTAGTCTACCTGGGCACTGAAAAAGTCACCAAGTTTTTTTTTTTTTTTTTTTAAGTCAAATAAATTGTTCCCTCATTAAAATAGTTCACAGATATTCTTCATGACACAGAATTATAGTTAAATTAATGTGCTGATAGGAGATACTTTTCTGGTTTAAATTCCAGGAGGGGAAAATGAATTGACTCGAAACAGTGTTACTGTGTCGCTGTGTACTGTGGGCTTGCCCAGCAATGACATACAAATGACACCCTGTTGTTCCTGGGATTGACTATAATATTCAGCATTTCATGAGTGTTTTAATACCGGACATTGGTCACAGGTGTATGACTTTTCTTTCTCTAGAGCCTCGTAACTAAAGAATCATTAATCATTTCCTGTCTTCAAATTTGTCAGGAAAATGGACATATACCACCGAAAGTTCTCATGCAATAGTGACACCTGCTGGAGTGACAATATAGAATTTGTGTGCGTTCGGCATAATGCCCTGTATTCTTGTGGTCCAAGTGCACATGCTGCCGCCAGACGTTAGTGAGGCCTGTGAGAAGATTTGCTTGACAGACTTGCTGATAAAAAATACTGAACGAGTCAACCATGAAAATAACCTTTACCCTAACCATTTCAATGTCACTGAGTTACAGTAACATACTGCATAATTATCATGTGTGGGATAATAGATAAAGCTTGGGAGGAGGATAACAAATTGATAGCTTAACCTATAAAAACTTGTTAGGAAGCATTGGGAGCCTGGGAATCTAGTGTCTGAGTGCAACACTTTATGTTCATCTTCTATTGTTTTCACTGTTCCTAGATTTGTGTTTGTATTTCAGAAATCAGACATTAATTGTGGTGACAAAAGGAACAGAATGACTATGGACAGTCAGTAAACTGATGTGGAAATAATGAAAGTCACTACAGAATGGCAGTATTTAACCTGTACACTTGGAGTTCTGTTATTCTGAGCTTTACAGATATTGCATATAGCAAAGACTGTTATTTAGAGTAGTTACCTCTGGCCCCTCAGCCACCAGTGCTTGAATCCTTTTCATGGCCATCTCATTCCAGAGTCTCCTCTCGTCGGTGGGCCCAAGTCCTGGCAGTTCCCCCATTTCCTGCTGTATCCAGTATAACGAACTTGGTGGTTATCAGGGAAAAGATCTGGCAGTAAGGATTGAATCATCTGGTATGGGGTGATTTGTTTGCATCTTACTTGAATATACAATATAAATGGTCATGTAAACTTAAATCATATTCAATTGAATGCAGGTAATTTTAAGTGTGTCATGATGCCTAGGCATGACATCGGCAGGAAAGAGAGGAGGCGATCCACTGGTGACTACGGGGTAACAACTGGGGTTTGTTGGGGAACCAGGGACACACTGGGAAAACACCAAAACAAAAGGATCACAGGGAATCTAACAGGAACAGAATAATACACAGGTGGGCACAGGGAAGCACTAGGGAATAAAAGGAACAAAACAAACAAAACTACCACAACTCATTGAGCCTACACTTCAGCCATCCACAATCAACTACCTGACACATTAACATAGTCAATGACTCACCAAAGAACTAAACAAGAACAGACACTTAAATACACACACTGGAGGCTGGGGCAAACAAGGAGCAGGTGTTACGAATTAGAAGACTCTACCAATGAACACAGGACAGGGAAAGGCTAACAGGTGAAGACTCTTAACTATCAATGAACAGAACACCAACACTAAGAACCGAGGACATGCAGAAATTAAACACTAGGAATGCTGGTACAAAAAGGCTAACAATAGGAGGAGGCATGGAAATAATCATACAACAAAATTAAACCAAAGACCCATAGGAAATACACCAAAACTCAAATACAATAGACAAGACTGGACTCAAACCCATAACCTGAGGCTATAGCCTTTATGCTACCAGCTCAGCCCACTGAGCTACACAGTAGCCAGGTACAGAAGGGAAACACAAGGGGTAATCAGGACACCGGGAACTAGGGGAAAAGACACAAAGGCGGGGTCGGCAGATGCTGACCATGACAGAGTAATTGTTCTCAGCATTTATTTTGAAGTCTACATAAATTTTGCACGTATTGTTTGATAATCAGTGCTGGGAATGGACATACACCATTTCTTAGTAATCTGCACTTTTACAGCTATTAATCGATTAACAAAAATACACTTCAAGTTGGATAAAAACAATATATTATAATGCAGAAAGGACCGTAAATCAAAAATTCAGAATTTGGATAAAATCTACAGCAATCCTGTAGCAATCCTAACCCTAGCTTTGACCTAATAGCAACCTGAACCATAACCCTAGCTCCAACCCTGTAACACTGGAAAGTGCTGATGATCCTTCAGCACCCCCTCCCTCCATTTGTTGGTGGTAATGCAGTGTCAGAATACTACAGGGCAAACAGCCACAGCACAGCACAAATACTTTTGTAATTTCAAATATGATGGAAGCTGTTATATTGTAGCGAGAAATAGCTCTCTGGCGCAGCGCCATGGTTGTTGTTATTCGTTGCCTTGGTGACCAGTATTTCAGGTTGTGGTTCACGTTGATCATGCAGTAAGAGTGGTTGTAGTCAGCCTACATTGTAATGCTTGTTATCTTGTTCTTAATTGTTGATAGCATTGATACAAAAAAACTTGTTTGTTCTAACTTTCAACACCCTGAGCTGAAACGTCTTCCCATGCCTATGCTCCAGCCCTAAATAATAAATACCAGATAATGTGAGCTGTGGTTGAAACCCATGTGGTGCCCTAGGAAAGCTTCTAATGCAATGATAAAATCTAAAAGCAAAACTGAGACTAGGCCTATTGCGCCCTCTTGTGTTAACATTAATCAATGATTTTGTGCTACAGTGCATTGCTACAGCCCTATGATGCATATTGCTGTATTTTTGAATAGGAAAATATCACTGTCTTTCCTTTTACCATAGCACATACAGGCCTCTTTCTGGAAACTTGCTTTAAGCTAAACATTTACTCTTAGTGCATCTATTAAGGAACCAGTGACATGGCTCAGTAGGTGGCCCCGTTACCTTACTCATCTGTGGTTGTGGGTTTAAATCCCGCCTTTGTGTTGAGTTGTGTGGTTACTCTTTGGGTACTTCAGTTTCCTTCAACAGTCCAAAGATGTGCAGTTAATGAATCAATCTCTGTGCCTGTTTTGTATTCAACCTGTGGTGGATTGGAATCCCATCCAGTGTGTACCACAGCCTTGTGCTCTCTGCTGCCTGGAATCAGCTCCAGAACCCTACCTCACCCTTTTGATTTTAGCCAGGATAAATGGTTACAAGATTGATGGATACTTGCTTTTTAGATTAAAATTTTGTTGTTTATAAAATTAAAATGGTGTTCAATCTGTTATATGGTAAATGCATATAGCATGCCATGACCAAAATTTACCACTTGTCTTTTACTAAAATTACCACCTGGTGGCGCTAAATCAAAACTCTTGTTACCTGAGTATATACACCATAGATATGATACTGTAGTGGTGTGGTCATCCATTTCACACAAACCTCCAGAAAGCATCATATCAGCAAAACAAAGGAGTAAATTTAGATAATTAATTACTTTTTTTCAATTTCTTTGCCTATATTACGTGTCCCTTCAGTCAATGGTTTGCCTAATTTTAATAGATTATAAACAGACTGCTTGTATAGCTAATCCTCAAGTGTCGCTTATTTGGGTCATGCTGCACAGCACAATTCCATCATAACAGAAAGCCAAATTGAAAAAATGAAGATGTCAGATATTTAATGGAGAAGTTTCAGACTAAAGGTGGCAGCACATTAGCAGCACCATACAGCTTGGCAGTTTCTCATTAATGACTGACTGACCATTTCTGCAAATTACTAACTGCTTGATGGAACTGCTCTAGTCATTGTGAGGATGCTGCATTAGCCTATCTCTCACAAGCCAATGAGGAATGGCTCATCAAGTATTTTCACTTACTATACCCTCGGGTGAGGGTATAGGGTGAAGTAACAGGAGGTACATTAGCTAAAACCTACATCTGAGGAAATGTCTTAAGAGTGAACTATTCAACCAAAAAGCATTGCTGAGAACTGAAATATTTCCCTGTGATGGTTGTTCAGTTATTTCTATTTGTTGTCAAGGGTCAAGCATTCAAGAACAATTGAAAAGCAAAGTTCAAAAACATATTCAATCCATTTTTTGTTATTATGAGACAGCCAGTGTCAGGTTTCCTTATCATATGGTATAGAATTGGGAACAAAAACTCACTCATTCCTCATATAATGTAATGGAGACCTATATTAAATTTCCAAAATTTACTAAGGCCACAGAAATAGTACTTTGTTATGAATTTAACTCAACTACGTATCCCATGGACAGAGTGAGTTTTGGGAATTTACTCTTCAATTGTGATTCTTTGAGAATTCCCTTTTTCAGGTATAATTTTGTGACTATTTCGTTTTCTGCTGTGTACTAATGATATTATTGTATTTCCCAAGTGGAGTATACATATGGATTTGGGACTGGTCCACATAGCACTGTTAAAATGATAACTCAAACAGTCTTTGGCAGATCATTCTCAGACTTTGCAGGCACATTGTCTGTGTGATGAACTGGGAGCTGATCAGATTTTGAGACAGGTCACCCCAAAATTCAAGCAGCACTGTATAATGATAGCAAAGAAAAGGGCAGTTTCAGACACTTCAGTCATTTTCAGTCAATTTAGCTTATTTTTATATAGCGCTTTTCACATCAGAGTTGCCCCAAGGCACTTTACACGGGTGTGTTATAAGAATATATATGTATACAGTACATTTCTACATCATTTATACAGAATAATTCAAAAACAGGGAAAAGGGAAGACAAAGAAATAAAAGAAAGAAAGCCAGGTCACATCAGAGAAGAGGAACCAAAAACTCCCAAGTAAGGGGAAAAAAACCTCTGGAGGGGTCCAAGGTCAAGTGGCTGCCTACTCCCCCCACCTTCCCGGGCATGTTAACATTAAACAATAAAGAGAGCATGGACTTGCTTGCTAAAAGCAAGGTGTAAACTGTGAATGTAAACGGGATTGCAAGCGATCCAGAAGAGGAGGACAGGAATAAAGGAAGGCACTGGCAACATAAAAGAACAACATCAATGATAGAACTGGGAGGCACTTTTATAAAAGACTGAAAAGGGAGCAAACGAGAGGCAGCTGGAGTGATTAACACAAGGGCAGGAATGAGAGGTAAGAAAAATGAGTGCTGGGTGTGGCTTGTTAGGGCCACACCAGAGAGGAGACAGGAGGGTCAGGCAGATATGGTGAGCAGGAGGTAATGGTATTCCCCCCTCCCCTGAAGCGTGCCCTCTGGGTACAAAGTATGAACAGGGGAGGAGACCAAAGGGACCGAACGACAGGGCTGGGGACAGACAGGACACTGGACCAGACAGGACATGGTAGGTCCGACTGGGCACACGGGATACACACCACAAATAACTAGACAGGATAGGATGGAACACCAGATGGATACTAACATAAGACACAGGACTAGATACAGGATACTACTAGGGGCACAGAACAGACCAGGGCAAGACCAGGGACAGCAAGGGGGACAAAAAGCATGACACACACCAGGACAGGGCAGACAGCAGGAAGAACCACAAAGACAGGGACAGACATAAAGGAGAGGGCCATAAGGGACACAGGTATAGGTAATCTAAAGGCGAGACCCTACAATGGGACAAGAACGGAAACGTGATGAACAGGAACGGGGTTTGGCTGGGGTATCTTCTGGACCCTGGGAAGCTGGAAGCCGACCCTGAGATGTGGATCTTCCTGGGCCTGCTCACCGACAAGGCGGGATTCATCCAGACCACAGGACTGAAGGACTTTGAAGGGCCAGCTGGGCCATTTGGTGCCGAGGGGACAGCAGGGCCAGGAATGGGAGGGCATCATGATTTTCCTTCCCAGAGCTGTGACAGCTGCCTGAGTGGGTGACGTTGAGCAATTTGGAGTCAGAACGGCCATGGATGGTGTGCCCCAGTCTCCCTCTCCGGTAGACAGAGACTCAGCTGACCTCTCCCTTGGAGCCCCACCTTGACCACCCCGGGACCTAGGACCAGAGCAGCCCAAGTCTCAGGCGGAGCCAGGGGCCTACAGAGCGGGACTCAAGGCAAAACCCAGAGGGTTCCACTCTAAGTCTTCTAGCAAGGTGTCCTCCAGGTCCATCCTTTCTGGACAGGCGGTGGCCAGAGAGTTGGGTGTCGGGCTGGTGGCAGTCAAGGAGTTAGGCACATTGCTGGCAACGGCCTGCATGGGACAAGGCAGGCGCCTGGGCAAGACATCGGGAGACACCAAAAGATGACAGGGCTGGTGCTGGCAGGATAACCAGAGACAATGGGGCTGGAGCTGGCAGGACATCAGAAGACGAGGTGAGGTTGGGACACCTGGAGGCAAGCACAGCACAGCAGGGGCAACTCTGGGGGCAAGCGAGGCACAGCTGGATCACCTGGGGTTGAGTAAAGTACAGCTGGGGCACGTGATTCTGGTTCTGGCAGTATGGCTGTTGCGGAGTGAGGTGGGTTGAGGCAGGCCCTTCTTGGATCAGGAGCCTGGGACCCGGGTGGAATATCCCTCTTTGGGCTGAGACACTGGGACTAGGATGGAGTGGCCCTCTCTGGGCTGGGAGCCTGGAACACAGGCAGAGTGGCCTTCTTGGGCTAGGAACCTGGAGCACAAGCCCTCTCTGGGCCGGGCTCTGGGCCAGGCACCGGTAGCGAGGCGGTGCCCTCACCTGGTCCTACTGCCGGAGGCACGGTGGCGACCTCACCAAGGTTTGGCGTTGGAGATGCAGCAGTGGCCTCTCCAAAGCAGGACTCTACAGGCACTGGGTCAGGCGGGGGCAGCCACAGGCACTTCTAGCTTCTTCCACTTTTTCTTCCTGAGACCGGAAATGGAAAGAGGGGCTACTGCGAGCTGTATGGAGCCTGCGGACACCTCCAGGCTAGCTGCGAGAAGCCAGCAGGCACCTCTGCAACAAGTTTCAGGAAGCCAGCGGGCACATCTGCGGCGAGCTGCAGGAAGCCAGTAGGCGAGTCTGTGCTGGGCTCTGGAGAAGAGTTCAGCTGACCGGCTACAGGCAGTGAACAGGTGGCAGGCTGAGCGGTCTAGCGCTCCACTAATCACTGCACTTCTGCTAACTTCCAAGGGATCTGTGTGTGGGGTGAGCCTAGCCAGCACCTCTCCTGCGGATGGGAAGAGAGCAATAGTCTCGGGGATCCTCCAGACAGTGGGATTGCCCCTCTACTCCTGATGGACGTGCAGGAGGGAGATAAAGTCCTCCGCCTGAAGGTGAGCTGGTCCCCGTGGTGCGGGTAACCCCTTTGATCCCCACATCCTAGGCACCCAGGGAATCAGGTCCACTGGGTGCAGGGAGGCGTGGAAGCCGGAGCAGAGGGGTAGGCTGCCGGAATTTTTAGAGAGTTCTGTCTCTCTGTCGTGCAAAGTGGGACAAAGGATGTGGGAGCAGGTGCTATGGCAAAACTAACAGGGGCTTTATTGAAATAAAAGAACAAAGTCAGAACATAAATGGGATCGCGATGGACCGTGAGGATGGGAACAAGGGAAACCACTGGCAACATGAGGGAATGATGTCAATGACAGGACTGGGGGAACACAGGAGTGGAAAGCACTTTTATACAAGACTGACATAAGAGCAAATGAGAGGCCACTGGAGTGGTTAACACATGGGCAGGAATGGGAGGTAAGACAAATGAATAATAGGCATGGCTTGTTAGGGTCATGCCAGACAGGAGACAAGAGGGTCAGGTAGATGTGGTGGGCAGGATGTACTAGTGGGGGAGTGTAGGGTAGGCTTAGGCGATTACTCTGTTACTACAATAATATTTTTAGTTTACTGTGAAATTTTCATTCAGTGAAATTTAACTTTGGATGGACCTCCCCCCCATGAAAGGTATAATGCTATGAAAAATTAGATACTGCCCAAACCTAGTGTTGGAGAGCTAGAGATAGAGACTGGGGGGTGCGGGAGGAGTAGTGATTAGATAGGGGAAGGGGGTGACGGGGCCGTCCAGGGAATACATCGTTGTCATTTTTTGTCAGCTTCTTTACCATTTGTACGTATATCTAATCACTACTCCTCCTCCAAAACCGCCAACCTCTATCCGTGACCCCCCCCCCCCCAGACACGCATTCAGCAGGGGGGGCAAGCCTCCCTTTCTGCCATCTGCTATCACCTATTGCTGCTGTTTCAATTTTGTGGTGATTTGTATCAGGTCTCAGGTAATAAAATCCATGAAAGATCAAATACAGTGAATATAGTAACAGTATCAAATTATCCTACTGACAAGGTCAAGCACCCTTTGCTGTCACTATGTGCTATGTGTCACTTAATCTGCCTTTTTTTGCTATAACTATGCAGCAGTGCTTCAATTTTGTTGCAAACTTTCTCAAAATTTGATCACTTTCAGTTTATCATTCATGCCATGTTCCTGCAAAGTTTGAAAATGGTTCATATACAGTAGTGCTTCTAAAGTTCACAAGACCAAGTGTCTTCTGCAGCAGAAATATTATCCATCAAATACTTTTTGTAAGATCTCATTCATAAGGTTAAATGTCGTCTGCACCACCCTTCCCTTTGCTAACTAAGTGGTCTTGCTTCTATTTTGGGCCAAATTGTCTGAAAATGTGATCATTTCAAGTTTCTCATTCATACAATGTGTTTACAAAGTTTGAAAAATCCTTAAAATACTTCTTCAGTTATGGCTCTAACAAGATCAACATGAACAAATATCAAAACTGCTCAGTTCACTGCTATCACTTTGAGGCCCTGCTCCAATTTTGTCTCAAATTGTCTTCAATTCTGTCTCAGAATTGAACCACTTCCAATTTGTCACCCATACAATGCTTCAGCAAAATTTGAAAAAGATCCATGAAATCCTTTTTGAGTTATTGTCTTTGGTGGCAAAAACATATGTATTCCCTGTCTGGGGAATACAGTGATAAGACATACACAAAGAAACACAGTTAACCACCTAATTGGTGGGGAAAGACTGTACAAATTGGCATGTAAATAGGACGTGCAATAAATGAATGGGTGTACTTTCAGAGTTATGTGTCACAATTAGGATTCAGCATTCTGGAAAAGCTTACATTTATTGGCTTTCACATTTTCAGTTGATCCATCTAGTAATTTTAAAAATTGTAGAGGTTTGGGGGTGTGGGAGATTCTGGATTAGATGGAACAGAGGAGTTGATGGGTTGTTTTCATTTTGACAACATCTTTTCGAGTTTATAATCATATTTCAGTTCTTAGGCTTCATTTGCTAAGAGCATTATATAGTATAGTCAACTGTAACCCACCTACTCAAATCTTTCTCCAGCTTCTAGCATTTGTGGGTTTAAAGTCTTTAGTGAATTAATTTTGCTTATGATTTTATCATATTATATTTAAATATTACTTGTAAAATTAAATCTGTTCTGGTGCACCGTGGCTAAATTAAAAGTAACTGTAATTTAATAGAAAATGCTAGTGTCTTCTTGTTTTTAATTTTTTTATCATTTATAGTTATTAAATATTGACCTTCATCTTTGTTCAGTTTTAGATGTTTTTATTAAAACATTGAGTTGATGAACTAAAACATGAACAAGCCCAAAACTTATGGACATGGGGCAATATATGAGCAACCCTTTTTTGAAAGCTCTGCATAATTTTCAAAATCCAATTAAAAAAATTATATTATTTAGGGGCGACACAGTGGCATAGTAGCTAGCACGGCTACCTGGTACTTGAATGGAAAATTGGTTTCCCTGTGCTGTTGTAGGGTTTTTCTTCGATGTCCCCCCACAATCCAAACACATGCCAAGGGGAACTGTCAAATTGTTCATAGGTATGAATGTGTCTGCATTCCATGGTGGGTTTGTGCCCCATTGTGCGTTATTCCCTGCCTTGTGCCCATAGCTTCTAGTATAGGCCCTGCGTGACCCTTCATAGGACAAGCAGGGATGGATGGATAGATGGATGGATGGACTACTACTTACTTTCAGAGTATACTGTGTTTTTCAATTTTTATTTAAAAGAGGTGGTGTGTGGCTCAGTGGGTTAGCCCTTTGTACCTATGATCTGAAGGTCGCATGGTTTGAGCCCCATCCTCAGTAAAAGAGCTTCATCTCTGGTGGACCTTTAAGCAAGGCTCATAAGACCCTCCCCCAAATAGTGCAATGGTGCTAGATACATGGCTTACCCTGCACTTGGACCCCAAGCTTCACTCTCAACTGTGTGTGTCACAAAGTAGAGCAAGATGGGATTTGCAAAAAATAACACTCCAATGTACCTGTGCAAATAAAGCATCATTGCATTACCCATGGATTATTTAGTTCATTAATAAAATATTAAAAATGTAAAACTGAAGTTACTGCAGTTTTGATGATAGCTTACTACAAGTAGTAAAATAATTTTCTTATTTTAAAATTTAATTTCCTTCATCCATCCATCCATCCATATACCTATCGTCCATAGCTGCTTACCCAGCCCATCCCAGGAAGGAGGAAGCAAAAGGGATATCGGTGAAATTGCATTTCAATTACATTTTATTTTTAATTTTAGAGTACAATAATTATTTAGTAATAATTAATGTGCAAGTTTCTTTCTATGTAAATATCTTGCTGAATTAAGTATTTTCAAAATAAAATTATTGCACATTTTATTAAATGCAGAATATAATGGCAAACTTCTATGGTAGAAAGTTAACTTTTTGTTACTTTATTAGTTAACCACCTGCTAAATATGTTAGCCATTTGTGAAAATGTATAGTAATAAATTAACTTCATTTATTTTTATAGTGCTTGCAAGTAAATGGCGAAAACATCGAGCAAAAAGCAATGCAGATTATAGTAAAACTAACAGGTAATTGTCTGTTTCTTTATTCCAGCAGTTGTAACTTAGATATTTACAGGTTTTCCTACAAATTTGTTCTATGTTTATTCAGTTGTCCTTGATTACAGTGCAGGAATTTATATTCTTAGACAATTAAGCATGTTTCACAGCGCCCTGCCAGCTACAAAGCTTAAATCGCTGTGTTAATGCTGGTGTTTGTGGGTTTCACAAACAAGTATTTCCCAGTAGCCAAAAGAAAAGGAATAAAACAACCAATTTAATTTACTATGTGGTCAGACACTATTCCTGCATGGAATACCGAAGCAGGTAAAGAATGTTAGGGGTGGATACGATGGGTCGGAGGTGCTCATACTCTTTTACACTCTCTTGAAGTGCAAACAGGAGGCAATGTTCTCCTTCTGCAAATAGGAATAAAAGCAGCTCTCCAATCTACACTAAGGGGAACTGAAAACAAGACCTGGCGTGTCAAGCCCCCCCCCCCCAGTTTGCCACAAGCGCTGTCCCAGAACATTGATTCAGACAACTGGCTGCCTGTGCCCGAGGGAACAGTAAAGCAGAAGAAGAAAAAAGAAGCCCTCTTACTATTAAGGTAAGCTTATATTTTTTCTGTTGAAATGGACAGTTCAGGGCAGGGGGCATTGAAAGCGGACTGCTGAGGCGGAATGACATATTAATACAAGACACAGCAACGGGGGCAGGCAGCAGAGTAGCTAAGACCTATGACCGAAGTGGTGCAACCTGATGTTGAAGACTGGGCAAACTGCTGTGCTGCTTCATGTACGGTTCAAGGTGCTTAATCTGAGTTATCTCAGTACCAATTATGTAAGAACCGTAAGCTATACTGTGAACTTTGGATGCAAGTATGCCCTATAGAATGAATAATACAATAAAAACTAAGAAGGCATGTGATATATGCGCATCCATATTTCTATGAAGACAATTAACCAGAAGAAATCATTGCAACATTTTCCACCCAAAATCTATGAAGAGATAAATAAGCAATGGCACAAATAACCAGTTTCAAAGTACATGTATCCTTCTATCTTCCAGCTGCCTATCCTGCATAGGGTTGCAGGGGGGCTCAAACTATTGGCAAGGAGCATACAGTACACCTCTGTTTAAAAGAGTCTACCAGTTCATCGTTGGACACACACACCCGATCACACACCATGGGTAATTGAGAGAAGTCAATTAGCCTAACTGCCTGTCTTGGGCCTACAGGAAATTGGAGTATTTGGGAAAAAAATTGCAGCACAAAACAGCAGCATATATAATTTCAGACAAAAAGTTTTTTTCTAATTCCTTTAAATGTTCATTTTGGTTTTGATTAATTATGTCAATAAACAGATAGCAATGAAGCTGACAAATCATACCATACCATACCATACCATGCCATGCCATGCCATAGTGCACTATTTATGTGCTGGTTTTAGGGAAATCTAGCAACATTAAGAAAAGTATATAGTTCATATATTCAAGTTTTTTCAAAGTACATGTAGAAAATAACTCATAAACCCTTTGCCATTTGCTTTTACATCATATTGTAATAATAATACTTTCTTGTTTACTTGTGTCTATTGTTATTATTACTGCTGTTGCTGTTACTGCTCCTAGCAGTACTACAATTCTTGGGCAATTTGTCAGCTCGTGAAAAGCAGACCACTGACAAGCTAGACAACAGATGTGTTGAAAGACTGTTAAGACTCAAAAGGAGGAGGATGGGGGGCTGTCTTCGTGATATCCTGTGTAATACATTAAGAACGTTTGGGCTATACCTGGCGCTATAGGTATTAAGCAACGTTTTCTCCTCGAGCTGTTCAGAAATGTCAGTTAATGAAATATGTATAAAAAGATTTTTTTAAAGTACGTCATTTATAGAGGCAGCTTTTTTTAAATACAGATATTTGAAAAATTTATATGAAGTAACTATATATAATAGTGGTATATATTTAGGATACACCGCCATTCAGTTTTTTCATTTTAATTGATTAAACCGGGTACAACAACAAATTTTCACAGCTCCTCTTCATTACATAATGTAGAATTTTTGTCTTCTTTATTTATTTTATTATTTTTGTAGACTCCCCAAAATCCCAGCCTTCACCTACAGTAGGCTTCTGTAGCTGAGCGGGCTACTTTATTCCAGAATGAGAGCCCCATCTCTGCGGTTGATCAACTGTATTTCCCGGTCTGTCAGTAAACCCTGCCCTCTCTTTTTATCACTCAATTGACGTGTTGTTAGCAAATGGGAGCGGAAGGGCTGATCTCTCGCCAGAAGAGGTCATTCTGGCTTCGGCTGCCACTTGTTGCTAAACCCTCCAGGGCTCCAAGACTGTTTTCTTTTTTTTTTTTAATTACTCGGTGTAGGATCGCAGCGCTCAGAGACACGTCCACGTTTAACTTTCAAGAAGGGACTGCTGCCTAAATATCAATTTATAGTTTCAACTAAACGAGAAGCATGGTTGATAACGCCGCTATAGCAACAAAATCAGCGTTGGTAAGTTTCCGTTCTTTCATCCTGAGCATAGAGGAATACTGTAAATACATTCATTAGTAAATATTTTTTATAATTAGGACACTCGTATGTCACATACTTATTATTCAAACATAAATAAAGTAGACAAATAAATGTGTTTAAACATATTGTTGCATTTGACCTTACATTACACACACAAATATAGGCTACGTTACACGTATGCTACGTAATTGTTTTGGCTATAAATATATAATACAAACTTTCCATTTCTTGACTGGAACATTTTTCTTCGTTCTGTGAGGTATTCAGATGAGCAATTCAGTGGAAATTATATGAATAGACGGCATATTTTTAAAGATTAGACCACACGGTTCAGTAATATTTAGTCTTTTTATTCCTTCAAAAATGCAGACTACACGAGAAATAAGACTAATAAAGGTATCACGTAGGACACATCTGGAAACTTATTACTAAACCATATTGCGAGCATATATTTAATTTAATGTTTAACTATATAGCCCTCGTAACACTATTTGCCCTTACTAGTTTAAAGCAGTCTGTCTATAAGTTTAATAGCCTATTTTGATACAGCAGCAGTAGCCCGTTATTGTGTACTTCCTCCATAGTTTTGAGGGTTTTTTTTGAAGCTATTCGTTTCTATTCACGTATTTCAACTTGTCTTTTTCGCACACACGTACAGCAGGCAGCCTTCTCCCCAGCGAACAGCCTCCCTCTGTTAGCCTCGGCTCACGGCCACTTCCCAGGCGCTCAGTCCCACCCGTCAGGCGGCGGCATGAAGCTCGAAGCGGTCATGGAAAACCTCCAGAAACAGCAGGCTGCACGCCTGGCCCTGGAAGAAAAACTCCGGCAAGCCGAGAAAGAGAAAGAAATAAGATCCATGGTGAAGTCACGGATCCAGCAACAAGCGCCGTCTTTCCGTCATTTCCAGGCAGCGGTCCAGGGCTCATTCACTGCGGGATATCCCGAAGCGTACGCGGGCGCAAGCTCCGCTCATCACTGCCAACGCACGGGCAACAGGCAGCGGACGGACGACTCCGATATCGACGACGAAGCGGATCGGAGTCGCGACATGGAAGACGACGATCGGGATATAGAGGAAGACGAACTGGAAGACCACCGGATCGGAGAAGAAAAAGAGTCGTACTGCAAAGCCGATCATTCACATCAAAGTGAAGGCGGGCGAGAGCAAAGGAAGAGCGCCGGGCACTCGCAGTCCAGGATCGGTCAGGCGCCTTATCCCGCACCGAGGGAGTCTGAGAGCCCCGGAGGAGTGACGCCGCATGGGCATCTGCAGCAGCACGACTGGACGTACGAGGAGCAGTTCAAACAGGTACCTCTGCTGAACTTTGCTGCAAGGTCTACATGTTTATAAACTACAATTGGCAATACGGTTATTTCTTATAATAAACAGAATCCAAATCTATTTCTCCTTAACTGCTCAGCAAACAGTAATAGTAAATCCCAGTAGTGTACTATATTCACTTAGAAGTTACGTATGAGACTTACATATAGCCTTTAAGAGTACGGTTAATATTAGATCAAGTGGCATCATGCTCAACTCCTAATTTCATATTGTAACCCTGCAGTTATTGCCATATTGTGACATTTGAGACGTCAGAAGCTTACTTAAAAGTATTTCACGAAACTAGACATACAATATATAGTAATGTGTTATTTGTACGTGAGTCTTCCATCTATCGGTCGTTGCATGGAGTAGACAGAGCCGACTGCAGTTTCTTAGTTAAGCATTACTCTTGAGACAAACAACTTGTGCATTTCGTTATGTTTTGTTTTTACCAGCGTCAATATAATGTTGGATGGTTGTGAATAGAGTGATGTTGTTAGTCACTCGGAATTTTGGCAGAATCCTTCATAACTCAGCTTTAAACCAATACTTTGTAATACCTTACGTAAAAATGTTCTTGTGTATTGATTTTACTGGGATGTTATGTTTACATGAAGATATCAAGAAAACAATATCTACGACCTTTTTGTAGCCCATCAAAACTGTAATCCGTAGTAAATACCTTCCCTTTATGTTTCCTTTATTTAATTATCTTACTCAAAGGACTGAAAGTATTAACATATTGAAGTTGAGTTTTAATTATATATTTTAGATGCTGTCTTTTGTACAAATTCCCTTAATATGTTTTATTGTAAATATGAATAGGATTATATAAGCATTATACATTTGTACAATATGATGATGTTGGAGCAACAGATGGAGTTAGTCACCAGTGTTAAATTAGATTTTGAATGGATAATCAGTATTCTTCTGTGCAGAAAGGGAATTTTGTCTTTAAAAATAGTGTCTATTCGCTTACAACCTTCTAAATATATTCACAGCTTACTTTAGTTGTACATTTTACAAAAGTAAGGGATAAGTTTAACATTATTTGTGCAAGCAACATAATATTGATTACTTAATGGTATGGTTCATTCCATTTTCTTAATTACATTAAGAAATTGTATATTAATCTGACATACAAGCTAGAACAAGATCCAGATAATTAGATCTTTCCAGTAATTTACTGAATCGTCATAACAAATTCAAATATTATAACAGCCAGGAATCTGCATGACAAAAAACAGGTGAAAACCAAAGAAGAGTATATTTTCAAGTTATATTGCATACATTTATAGTGAATCCATTTGTTGTTTTATTAAAAACACATAAATGAACGTTTATCCAATGTTGCACGTATGCATGAAGCAACAGAAAATATTGTGTATGTTTTTGGGCAGATCTGCTGGCAAAATAATGAGAAAGTAGGGACAGCTGACTTGCATGGGGTGAATTTCATTCAAGAAGGGCTGACCTTCAGTCTCGAGAAAAAAACAACAACATGAAGATGTGTAAAGCTGGCAAGAGTGCAGGAAGTTGGAACTGGGAGCATTCCAGACTGGCTCACACCCAAAAATCCTGGGATCTCCTTCTCTAGCCAAGTGTGTCGGCAGCTAGCCAGAGCATTACGAAGCAGAATGTGTACACCCCGCCCCCTCTTTTTCTGCCTGTCTTCGCTGCACTCCGGCACAGCACGTACAGTCAGACGTAGATGTGCACACTGGGAAAAGCAGCAGAAGCAGACCTTTTCAATGGGGAAATGGGCCTCAGTGCACAACGACCTGCTCTTATGTGCATTTTAATACAATAGTAACTCACTGTCATTTGTTATTTGCTAGTTTTGTTATTGCTAATATTGCTTTATGGGAAAGCTAGGAACTTGGCTTCACCTCTGTTTTAATCACAACAGTATCAAGTGTCTCATATCTTAACTGGACATTGAAGTATAAATATTTTGTATAAAAAATTTATTGTTTTTCAAGTAATTTCACCTTACTCCACTTTAGATAAGTGACACAATTACCTAATATGGTCAGACAGTGATTATGGAAAATAATTATAAGGTTAAATGTCAGAAAAAATAATCTGATGGCAGTTCCAGGGCAAAATGGTTTTGACAATGAATAGTAAGTATGGTCCATTGTTTTAATGTCTTTGTTTTGTATTTTTAATGTGCTGAAATAGTTTTTAACCCTCCCACGGGTGGCTCATAAAGCATTGATTCTTTTTATGCCTTTGGCGCATGTGTACGTACAAGCAGGCAGAGATGTTCAGGGGTTACAGCAAGCTAACCTGGGAGCTTGTCCATCTTTAATGCTTTTCAGCATTATCTTTCCCTTGGATCTCCCAGTCCGGCATGTAAATTCCACTAAAGATCCAACAAGACGCACAGCATGGAGCCTCAAGAAGATAAAACGTGCATGGTGTAAATTCCCCATATGGGGAAGAGCTTCCACCGAAATCTGGGGGATTGCATTAGCGGGACTCTGACAGCTGGGATTTACTTTTAACTGGTTTCTTTAGGTGTCGCGTCACTACAAGTGTTAAGGATAATGCCTGTGTGTCTATTTCACATTCAGCAAACTGGAGCTGTTGTGAAGAGTTCAAATGGCCGTGCTGAAAAAAGGCACTTGTTTGTCCAGGTCTTTCTTTAATACCATTGCATGCTGAGGACTAACTTCAGTAATAACGGAGAATTGGGCCAGCTTGTTTAGAAACCACTCCCTAGGCTGATGTTAAATTTTTAATTACACAAAAGAGCCTTTGTTTAGATATTCAAAGAAGATACTGAACCAGTTCACTGCAGGCTTTTGATCAAGTGCAGGATCAGTTAGGTATTGTACATTTTTTGTCATTGTTACTAAATAATTGACAGGTTACCTACCGTTTTGACCTACAGGTCAGGCACTGTTGCTGTCAAGGCAGGCTGTTTTTAGAGTACTTGTTTACAGGATGATGTTGTTGATACTCTGCACTTAATTTCCTGAGAGGCTCTTATTGTGGTTACCCACAGATTTCTGCGGACCACGCTGGCCATGCAGTGAAATGAGAGGCACAGTAGCATATGAGAGGATAACCTTTATTCAAAGGCAGCATCTGAAAGTGCCAGTTCGTTAGATGTGCCATGTTGCCTGTAGGATGATAGTTTTTATTTTCTGATATTGTACTGATTAATTTGAGGGGCTTATATTAGTTCCCAATAGTTGTATTTGTCTGCAAAACTCATCTCAGAATAGCTAAAAAGTGGTACGCTGGAATTTTTAATTGACCTGCTCTGTGGAACTAAAACTAAAAAATGTGCCATGTTAAAATCGCCAACAGCCAAATCTTAGGAAGATGGGGTCACTTTGGTCCAGAAGTCCAGAAGAAGAGATTTCACACCTTATTAAATCCCATTTATCTCTTAGTGTTTGTGCAATTTGTAGCCCCAGTCAGCGTTCTTTATAAGACATCAGTGGTTTGTGGCTCTGTTGTTTTGACATCTCTTCCTTTATCTGAAAGACCGGTTAGAATCTCATTGCAGGTAGACTGATCATGCCGTTGTTGGGCTCTTAACGCAAAAAAACTACTCCAGGGTGCTGCAAAAATGGCTGACACATTTATCATGCTCTGACCCCAAGCTTTACCTGGATGTGTGTACAGGCAGTCTGTGGGTTAAGAATGTCCGACTTACAAACAACTTGTACTTGTGAAGGACCTGCCATACAGACTATTATATTAAAAAGTCAGGTTAAATACAATGGATTGTAATAATGAACGAGTGCACTATTTTGTGATGCTCATGAAAACATTGCATGGCTTCAGTGGTTCGTCAGCTCGGGGTACAATACAATACCATATGTAGATTATTATTATCAGGTACTATTTTATTATTGTTCTGACTTATCTACTCACTCGACTTAAAGACTGACTTAGGGAAAGGATCTCGTTCGTAACCTGTGGACTGCCTGTTCTGCAGGATGAGAAATGTGAAAATAAGCTTGGTTGGACTTCAGAAACGTACCTCACTATACATGTTAGAATTCTTAAATTGTCTCTGGGTCATTTGTAGGTTTCAGTGATCAGCAAGATATGGAACAAGAGAGACTGGACCAGTAGCTTCATTTGCCAAACAATACTATGCTAGCTGTCTAGCTGGCATAAGAACAAACACACAATCAAACAAGCACACAATGCTTATCATATATCATATAACTATACCTCATCTTATGCCACACAATAAATATTAATACTTTAAAAGCTGCTTGTGATCAGTAAAAGAGAGGAGATTTAAAAAGGCCTTTTTACCTAGTAACAGTTTGGCTTTAATGATATTTCAGTCTTTTAAACTTTGAAATAATAGCATGCAGAAAAGGAGTCCCGTTTTGCTGCATGGGAGTTTGTCAGTTGTACCCTCTGTTTGTCTCCCCAACCCTAGAGAACTGAGAGAGACCAGAGGAGTCAATGACAACACACAGAGAACCTCAGACAATTGTATAAATATGTACAGTGTGTAGGATACATGGATTGCGGACAGAAAGTACCTGTATAGCTGCTTATGTAAATGCTAATTCTTGTGAGGACTGTTTGACTGGCATACTGAGAACAGTGTGTATCAGTCTGGCCAGTGTTGGATATTTAGGGTTTTGAGAAATACTGTCACCACTGTCCAAGATTTTCCCACCCCAGCATTTGAGGTTTAGAGAAGGGCTGTTTTATTGTATCAGGCACGTGAAGAGAAGTAATTCCCATAGGCGAAAATGTTTCAGTTTGTCTTCATCTTGAACACACTGAAATACAAGTAACAAATAACAAATGTCATGTAGTAACACAGTAGTGATAATAATGACACTGTGGCCAAATTTAGCAAGGGATGTTCTTTAAGATGTCTCGTTTTCGTAGAAATGAACGTGTTAAAGCTTTTTTGTAAAAATCTGCAGCGCAAAACCTTCCGGAATATTTCTTACTACATGAAACAGTTTGTTATATTTAGGTTTATCTGGTGTGGTAGTCTCCTTCAATTCAATTTACCAATGAGGCCAAAGAAGAATAAAAACACAAATTAACCTGTTTAATTAAAAAGATAGAGGGTATTATGATTCATAAACTGGCCCAGTTTAGCATCTGGTAAAAATATCCATGCAGAATGGGAGTAAACATTGGCATTACTTTGTACAAAATGGAGAGCTTGTTTGTTTGCGGCACAAAGGGTCTTTGATTGGGATGGGTTAAGCAGTCCACTGTTCAGCCTGCTGTTCCATCTGCAGACATCTGTGGGCGGGGAGTCGCTTGAAAGCCCATGTGGCCTGCGTCGCTGACACTGGGGAGTGTTTCTCCACTTGGGTCCACAGGATGGAATCTGGGCCTTGCTGATCTTTCCTTGCCTACTGCTTCTTTTATCGCTTGGAGCTTCATTTCCTCTGGAGGCGGCACAGTGGCGCGGAGATTTATCAGGCTGCTGTAGCTGTTGGTTCTCGTAGGTGATTTGCCTCTCACTTATTTCGGCTGGCAGAGGGTGGAAAGCAAATTATAGAGGCATTGCTTCATTGCAGCTGAATAAATATTCTTGTGTATTGCCCTCTTCGTCTAACACATTATAAATTTTTTTGTGCTATTTGTAACTATTAAAAAGCCAGCTGTAGTTTTAGAGGAACAGTAATCGCGGTATATACCACATTTTTTTTTTAACGTTTGAATGTTATTGCTGGTGAGATCATTTCAGATTTAATGAGCCACTTCTTATTGCCTGAAGAAATTCCGTAATCGCTTCGTAATCGTAAACTGCTATTCGGTATTAAAGAAAGGAAGGGTATTAGTTAGTAAGGAAAGCTATGAATGTAGAAACCAGTGTGTAACCTTTTAGAAAAACATTGGTGATATTTTAGTTGTACTGTATGTACTACCTCCCTGTTTCTCCAATCTTTTTGTGCTAACTGTTGTTTACTTTATTTTTATTTTACTTGTGATAATTTTGTTACATCCAGTGAGCACCTTGGGATGCAACTGTATAACTTTATTTATTAAATTATTAAGTAATTTTAGTCTGAAATGCAGTAATGTTCGAAAACAAAATAATGTTTTAAAACAATTACATACAAAAAAATTGTAAGGTTAGAGAGAATTTAACTAAAAGGGTTGGTAAAGTGTAAAGTTAGGCTAATCTGGCTTACATTAATGAGGAAGTAATTATAGCTAGTATAAAAGTGACTGGTCACTGGACATTACTGTTTCTTGGTTATGTCTGTTGGCCCTTCTCTGATCTGCTGGTTGCTTTCCAAATGGAATGTTGTGTTGGGTTGGTGTAGGCTTTTTATAGGGCTAGTAAATGCGTTAATGGTGTTTCATAAACATACTCCTTTATATGTAAACCTAGAAATATAAAATTACTGTGGTTACCCCATGACAGAAGGCATACAAATAGTATTAGCTACCTAGATAGCTGTATTAACTGCATAGTCCATTGCACTACGTAATACATATAAAACAATTTTCACTGATATGTTGATACTCCAATGCATTGACAGACTTCATTCCTGGCAACGTTCCCCTTTTGTTATTAACTCTTGAATGATTTTCATCTTTTCAGCTGAAGAACTCAATAGGGGTTGTCTTGAGTAAGAGGTGAAACAACTGAAATGAACATTGGACATGGCCGTTTTATTACAGAGAGAATGTCACAATGGTGGGGAAGAAGTTCTAGGACTTTTTTGTGCATATGAACACATTTGGACTGGATTAATTGTGTTAGACTAAAGCTTTATAAGTGTAATTATATACCCAGAATAGTCCAAGAATAGCTTAAGAGATAGCAAATAATGAGTCATTGGATGCAGAATAGCCATGCCTTGTAGTTTCCTGTATTTTGTTCACTATGATTTCTATGAGTTATGAAGAAAATATGATTGTAATGTGTTTTATACTTTTAACTTGAAGAACTGTGAAAAATGAAAAAGGTTTCATGTTTAGTGACTCTTTTGCACAGCTGGCCAAGTTATTGTCTCCAGTGATTTGCTGTCATTAAAGCCTGTCATCTGTGCCCTTTATAATGTGTTCAGTCAGGAAAACTGAGCGGCCCTGGGAGGGACCCGGGAAATGGGAGTTTCAGTGTCAGTAGTGGCTCTTCGTCTTTGATTCAGGAGGTCAGTAATCCCGCTCCCTTCCTGTGATCTCATCACAGCCCATGTTACTCACAGATGTGCCGTCCAAGGATATCCCAAGGCAGGATAGAGGCATTCAAACACCAACAGTTGATCTCACAGTTTAGGTCAGCTGTATTGCTGAAATGTGATGCCCCTCAGGAATGGAGTACAAAGCCTGATAGCCACGTCAGTGAATTTTCCAGAATGATTTTAAATGTTGATGGGTGATGTAGCCCAAATGCTGCAGAGCTGCAGTAATGGTGTGTAGTTTCCTGAACTAGCCTTCAGAATCATCACCACTTTTTCTGCTATTGACTTTAAATGAGATGCAGAAATACATCGTTAGTGCTCAGTTTATCAGAAGAAAAAGAATTTTCCATTGCAGTCAAGGAAGCATTAATCATTATTTTAGAATTAAATAATCATATGATGTTTTGAAGATATTAGTGTCCTAATCAATCCCTTTTGTGCACATGCTTTTTGTCATTCCTGGAAATGAAATATGAAAAACATAAGCCTCCTCTTGATTGGGAATGGTGTCCAGGGGTTAAACAGACACAGAATTCCTTGGTCATTTGAAAAAACATTTGTGACCCCCACACTGCAAACACTGATTGATTTCCCCGTTTGTCTTCTCAACCTACTAAAGAATCTCCTGGTGCAGCTTTGGAAATGATAGCTTTCAAGTTTCTTTAGTAATTACAGTAAAAAAAATATAGCTTTTATTAAATTATGGTTTACAGTCACTTAATTGACTGCACTTTGGCTTGGAATTGGTATAAATCTGTATTCCTGCACTACAACGTTAAGAAGACATCAAAACACCAGACACTGTTCCTAAGCAAACGTCATGAAGAGATGTCCTTATTAATCCTCTTTGGAGTGATCCTTGAGATGTTTGATTAGAGGTCTGTCACTTTTTCTGCTGCAGTTAGGATGTATAATCAATTCTGAAATAAAATGTGAGGTATTTCTCGTTACGGTTTGTGAACCTCAAAATCGAAGTGCCTCCAGTATTTATCATTGCAGCATTTATTTATGTTTAGTTTTTCCATTTCGTATAAAGTTAAAAGAAAATATGAAAGCGCAGATGTTATATGCAGTACTTGGTAATACACAAATCTTATGTGTATAAAACGCAAAGACACAGAGGTTTTGTGTAATTTGTGTGAGTGTATTTCAGGCTGAGTTCCTGTGATCCAGGAAGGTCTGTTTTCTTTGGATAACAAAAGCAGACAGTAGTTTCTCTGTAAATGGCGTCACTCATGTGGTCCTACAAAATAAGTGAGACTAAAGGTGTACATTGATTGTAATGTTTTGAAACATACCATAATTATATAAGTATCTGTTTAAGTGGTAGGTGTGTATAATGTAAGATATTTTCATCTATTTCAGACTAGAAGATATGGAAGTTATATTCTATTGTAGTATAATGTAGTCAGTAGTGGCAAATCATTTAACTTTTTGGTACCACTTTGCAGCAAGACTACCTTAATAAAGGGTATATTAATGGTTTATACTCAGGTTATTAATTAGGTTGTAACATTTTGTAAATCATTAACAGACAATTATTAAGAAGAAAAACAGTTTTTAAATTAATAGGTTACTACCATTTATAAGTGGAAAAAGGGATCCTTATTGTACAGTGGTACCAGCTACTTAAATATGTAAACTAATTACTGAAGGTTTTTGTCATTTTGTTTTGTTAAAATAAAAGCATTGTTGCATGACTAGAACTTCCAATTCCTTACAGGCAGAAAGAGTACTATATGTTTAGATTGTTGAGTATAGTTAAACCATACATTCATTCACCCATGTTATCAATACAATCGGTGAAATTGTTCTGTTGCCCAATATAGATGTTGTAGTTGCCTCTGAGACAACTTATTAATATGCATAGATGTTATTTTGCATTCCACAGCATGGAATGAAACCATTAAAATATGTATTCTATGAGTGCTACTATTGCGCTGCTTTCTGTGACTTACACAGTTTATAGACTTAAAACATTTAACAAACAAAACTTAAATCTGAATATATAATACATATCTAGAGAGACTGCTTAATGATGATATAATTAAAAATAACAGAACAACAGAAGCATAAAATATGAATACTGATTGTGAAAGAATTTTACAAGGAGCCGTGCATTAAACCCACACATGCATTTCACATTCACATACCAGACATGTGGATTTCCCAGTAGCCAAGATGAGGGCCATTAAATTTCTTTAATTCCTTACAGACTAAGTTATTGGTTGACATTGATTCTGTAGAACATCTGTCTTTTATGGTATCTGCTTCTTGACAGGCAAAGAATGCATTAATAATAACTAGATCACTGTGTATTCTTTTTCAAGGCAGGTTCTTTGGTCATTTGACAACAAAAAAGCACATATATTGCTTCAACAGCTAGCAGATTTCTATCACACGTAATGTGTCATTGACATGAATAATGTTGAATACTTGCTTACTTAGTTAGTTAGTAAGTTAGTAACTTAACTTAGTTAAGTTGATTTTATTAGCTAAAAAACAGCACAAAGTATGTGTGTTCAAAAAATTTCTGATGTTTGGAAATTGCATTACATTCTACGCACACACGCAGAGACACACACACACACAGTCCACATAATCATATCTTTCACTCATTTCTATGGACATAACCATAATCCCAACTATGACTAACTTAACCCCTATCGAGGCCTAATGTTAACCATAACTAACTAAACAAAATACAAGACTTTTACATTTTTAGTTTTTTGATTGCAGTCACAGATGTTTATAAAAAATCTGTTCACAATGTCAAAATTACAGGTTTTATCACATTTTGGAGACATTTGGTCCCTACAATATAAGGTATACATAACCCCCCCCCCCCCCCCCCCAGACACACGCACACACACATACACACACACATGCTCACACATTGCCCTTAGCACCCTTCCTTGCCCCTCCTCCCCCACATTCTTCGTTTTGTTTGTGAAGGAAGAAGGGGGGCAGAATGTGAGGTGTTTTCATTGCCATGGGTTGCTGGAAGGTAGACTTAGATTTGGTTAACAGACTATGTATTCCATGTTTGTGGTTGGAAATTTGGTGGACGTTTATTTGTGTTTACATGATTACGATGATTCGGATTGCGCAATTAGTCTTATATGACTTAAAAAACACCCCCACAAGGTTTTTCATGTTTTTGAAAATTGACCTAATAAACCATGATGTGTATGAGTAAGCAAAATTAACTAACACCCCTATAGGGTGTTTTTGGTGTAGCTCTGTGTTGATAAGATAAGGGGATAAGCCAAATAAACCAGGATAATTCCCCCAATAAACCAGGATAAATCCCCCGTAAACCAAGAAAGGGCTGTCCTCATAAACCAAATATACCTGTACACACTGTGTGTGTGCATATATATGTTTCATATATATTTCATATAAATCTATATGTGTCACTATATATAGTCACTATGTATCAGCATTATCACAACATGCCTCTCAGATTATAAATGAATACTTAAAATTTTCCACAGTTATTTTAGTAATCATTTTAGTATTTGATTACTTTTTGCCCCCTAATGGTCACATAGATTATATAATTCTTTGTGACTGCCTTTTGAGAGATATGGGTACTATAAGTGAAAATATGTGAAACATATTTCTGTTTGATAAATGTTATCAAACAAAAAATTCTTTAGTGGAAGTGCATTTATTCAAGTTTTTGTTTTACATTCCAAAAATAACTGAAAAGATAATAGTTCTGGTAGAAATGCCAGAAGGAGGTCTTTTTGTGAGACTTGTCACACTAAATCTACAGACATAGTGTCAGTTATTTCCAGCATTCCTGGTATGTCGTTTGTAAGGTAGCCATTTTGATTTAACTAAATAAATTGGCACAAACAAAATGGAACTATTGACTAAAACTGTAGTAAACTTCTCTGATGTTTCTTACAAATCATTGAAGTTTATAGAATCATTTGGATTATAGAACGGGGGGAAATGCTTGTGTTCGTATTTGAGTTTTACAGTTTCCTGCTTCAAGAGCGTAGATCTAACATCTAAGAAAATCAGAGAGGTTACAGCAACTCCAAGAACATTTTAATTGTAGAAAATAGCATAAAAAGTATAAACTCAAGTTGTAGTGCAAGTTAATTATGATGAATTGAAAGAATGTGGCACCCTTGTGAACATAGTGTAACCCTTCCTCCCAAAGTGATCAAGCTGGAGAGTCCAGCCAGGGAAGCAACCAAGAGACTAATGACCACTATGAAAATCTAGCGTTCCATGTCAACGACAAGAGACACTGCCCAACGGCCAAAAATTGACCAGGTACTTCAAGAATTTGGTTGTTATGATGCAGTGGTAAGAAGGAAGTATTTGTGAAGAGCAGATTGTGTAAAAGCACACATGGAATTAGCAAAAGGGCATTATCAAAATTTTGAAAGTATGCAAGACCATATATTGCAAATAAAAAAAGAAAAATACTTAACTGAATTATGCATTAGCAAAGACTTTCGACTGAAACTGAAAGTCAACTTTTTGAAGGGTAATGACCGGAGCCTCACAGCCAAAGTAGCTCTCAGGAGTCTTCAAAATGATACAATCATTGTCCTAAAGTGACCATGTAAAAGACTGCTCTTGAATCAGCCTGAGAATCTGTAGCACCACAATATATTTACTCGTTTTGTACTCTTAAAAATAGGAGTGGAGAATGATGAGAAATAATTTGTCAATAATTTGTCATTTGTTTGGAATGGCTGCAGGAGGGCAAATATGAAGTGAAGTAAATGAAACTAATGAACATAAATGGAAGTAGTGCTGAGATGTGGTGCTTAGACTATTTCACAGGATCATAATATTCTGCTGAATTGACAAGACAAATTTGTTTAATTTTCTACCCATTATTAATTAATGATGTATGAATTGTATCGAAGTGCTTGCTGCACAAAGGTTGTTCAAGCCAAGAATATATAAGACCGTAGAGACCCATATAATTTAGGAGCCATTCAGGGTTAGAATAAAGTGGTCTTGTTATTGGTTAGGAGGCTGTGTTACTTTTTACAAGGGTGGTCCTTAGGTTATAGACATTTGTATCATATGACTAGAACGAGACTGGCGGTCTGCACGAGCTCAAGGTGTTATAAGTGGGTTTTGGTACATCAGACATTTTGAGTAATGTTTGCAGGTGTGAAGGCCTGGTTACCTGATACATGGGCATTTGACTTTGTGTGATACTGCCAGAATGAACTAACAGTAACATATCTCATTATCCATTGCCTTTTGTGTTTTTTTATTTTTAACAAATTGAGAAAATCTTTTGTTTGGATTTTAAAAATAAATGCACATTACGTGCTATTGTTGATTTTAATTTTGGAGAAATGGCTTGTTATATATTCTGATATATATGTCTGTATATAATGTCCATTTCGTCTCCACCCAATGCTGTCTCTTTAAGAATTTGGTCCAGGAAACATGATCCCCTTTCACTATGCACTGCCACATCTAACATGGGCTTGCTGATGCTTTTTTTCTGTTTAGCATGAGCCGAATCCGATGACCTTTCACCCACATATAGCCTAGCTATACAAATACTGCTGACGGCTCATGGGTTTACAACACAGTTGCTATATAAAAAGCATCATTATATGGTTCTGTGGAGTGCAAATCGGGCATATTATTCTCAGCATGGAAACACGAAGTCATCAGCTAAATTTGATTAAATTTTTCTTGTAATATCACTATAGAAACATAACAACAAAATGGGAAATTTACTAATCAATTATTAGCAGTTGATATAAAAATCCGATTTTTGCTGATGAGCAAATAATAGACTTTGGTATAGTTGTATAGCGACTGTTACTTGCCGTTAACTGCATTTGATAAGGAAATAAGAAGAATTATTATCAATCAGTCATTCAAATTAGTTTAAAATAGTACATTCATACAAAAACATTTTGCTACTGAAAACTGAAAAAAAAATTCCCAGAGCCCTTTACCAAAATACATTGAATAACTCTCCTGGAAAATTGAATCTGTTTTAAAATGATATTTAATGTGAAAAATGAAATATAAAACAATTTCTTGATAATAGGTAACAGTGACCTGGGGTTGACAATAATGCTGAAATGATCTGGCTGCTGAAGGCTTGCTGTGTTAGTGTTCGGACAGTGATGATAGGGCAGTTTGAAGAATCACTTTCAGTTGCCACTCTGTTTCCCGCAGGGTGTTTGATATGTCAGCTCTTTTTATAAATGCTTCATTGCAGAACAGAGCAGCACTGGGAACTCTACTGACCACTGGTTTGCCGTTGCAATAAACAGTGCAGTTATTTATGTAAGTTCCTGCTATACAGTACGTATTATATATACAATATGTGTCACAGACTGCTGGTGAAAATAATTCAAATTAGCATTATGAACCAAAATGTAGTATTTGTAAAACCTAAAAAACGATGTTATATATATATATAGAATTTCCTCCAGCTTTAGTGTTTATTTGCTGAGCTGGCTGATTGTCTGGACCTTGCTGGAAGCAAGAATAAGCTGCTGTTTTAGCAACACCATGCATTAGGCACACCGGCTCACTGGAGGCCAGTATTCCAGAAGCGCTACACAGATCAGTGCAATCGTTTAACACAGTTCCCTGTGCAGATGTCACAACAGAGTGTGCCAACCATGATATTTAAAATTTAACTTAAAGAAGAGCTATGAGATAATGTAACATTATTTATTTCAGTTGACAGCTGAAATAAATGCTATCATAACATCAGTAACATCAGTTATTTCAGCATTAATTGTTTTCAATTCACTTATTGCTTGGCTATTTGGTCATAGATGAAAACAAATATTTATTTGCTTATTTAGAAATGTCTGTGTGAGTTGCATAGTCGTTACACAGTCGTTACGTTTTTTTGGTGGCCATTTGGAGTCCTGGGGGGTCATATAAGATCAAGTGTAAAACACACCAGTTTATTGTTTTATTGCATTAATGGGTGAGATTGTGTAATAAGAGTTGCCCAACTTAAAAGCTTAAAAGCTTAAAAGCATAACTTATTGCACAGTTCCCTTCTTCTACAGAAGGCAAAGACAGATTTTTCTGATATTTCTGATGATAACAACTTCAGCAATTTGAAGCAATGTGGAAACATAAGGATCTTTCATGTTACTGATCCAGAGCAGTAGAGAGAAGGAACAGCATAAACAGACAGACACTTTAATTGCAGGCGGTTTGTGCCACATAATCTCTTAATATATTTTTACTGCCGATTCATAATTAATTGCAACATAATTACAATGGATTTGCCTGGTTAAATAATTAAAATACTATACAATGAGTGAACATAATTGAATATGTAATTAATTTTTTATCTGCATAATTTAATTGTAATCTCTCTGCTAATTTCTGAAAGAGTTTGTAAATTTCACATATAAAACTGGGTACATGGTACATTGCAAGAACTTATCATACTGTAAAAACCACAGACGTGACAGATTGCAAATGAAACATTTAAACAGAACTTAAAAAGCTGTCAGTTTTTCAATTAGTTGAACTGTGGTTCCGTTATCTGCTGCAGGTCAACAAAAGCCGTAACCAAGTGAATAATGTTCTATATGAGACGAGAACATTTTCTATTTTATTACTGAATGTTTCGCCTCTAGTCACAGATAGGTAGAACTAGATGGACTGAACCAGCTTTGTGCTTAGCTGGTGCTTAGGAATCACTTTGTCTCTAGTGTCAAATTCATCCTTGTAGGCTAACACAATGAAGTCCAGCTAGTAACTTAAAAATCTAAGTTTGTGCTTTTATATATATTTTTGGTTATGCTTCACATTAGCTTCAACTTCATAATGCCTTTGTTATGCATTCGTAAAACATTCATTGCACCTTCATAATACATTCATTGAACATTCATAAGCAGCATGCAACAGCTTTATTATACATTACATACATTCTTAACAGCTTTTTTATACATTAATAATAAACATATGATTATACAGTTATGGTTTTTATTATCATTGTATGTTAGGATGTTAAGGTATATTTACATGCTGATTATGAATGTTCTATGAATGCATTATAAATGCATTATAAAGATGCAGTTAATGTAAAGCATTATTATATTTTTCCTTTAAAAAAAATTATTCCTTTAAATTTTGCTGAAATGTTTCTTCTGCATTTCTTAGAACAAGTACATTTCTCTCATTATGTTGTAATTAAAGAACCTAAAGCTACATATGCAGAGTATTACATTATATAGACAGAACATACAAATTAAAAAATACATGCGTAAAAAAATCTTTGCTACTTGCATACAAGTACCCTGTTCATAAAAACTGTATTATGTGATAGCAAATTAAAACAGTAACATATATTATCCATTCAGTACATTACACAGCATTCTTTGTAATCAGTTATTTTTTAAATGAATCACTCATTCATTCATTGCATCAAATTTAGGCAGATTTTTAAAAATAACATTTTCAGTTGTTTTTATTATTTGAAATGGATATTTTGTATAGTAAACCCTTGTGCAGGTATATAGATGTGAAATTGAACAGTATGACAAAGGACAGTACTATGTTATGTTGCTTAGTTTTTCTACACTGATGTTGTTTCCAGTAATATCTTCTCCATCTGCATGCACAATTGTGACTTGACCTGTCTGCCTGTATTCAGACAGGAAATACCATCCCTTTTTTGATGTGGCAGAGAGTCATAAATTTAACTGCAACACCTCCCCCCCCCCCCCGGCC